>JALIRH010000001.1:112116586-112716586 GCA_023055505.1 Callipepla californica brunnescens
GAATCTGTTTTAAAATTAAACTTGAACTGAAACCTCTCAATGCTTCTACTGAGCATTGGTGAGGCTGCAGATGGAGTCTTGTGCCCATTTCTGAGCCTTGAAGTGTAAGAGAGACCTAGAAATACTGTAAAAAAGTCCAACAGAGAATCATCAAGGTGATGAAGGTACTGGAGCACCTTTCATTTGAGGAGAGGCTGAGACAACTTGGATTGCTCATCCTGGAATAAAGGAGGCTCAGGTGAACTTCATCAATGTCCATAAATGAAAGGAAGGTGTGAAGAAGAAAGTGCCAGGCTCTTGTCAGTGGTGCCCAGTGCCAGGACACGAGGCAATAGGTATAAACCAGTACATGGGAGGTTTCTTTTGAACACCAGAAGCACTGCTGTGCTGTGTGGGTGACAAAGTGGTGGCACAGGCTGCCCGGAGGCTGTGGGGTCTCCACCTTGGAGATCTTCCAAAGCTACCTGGATGTGGCCCTGGGCATCCTGCACTGGGTGTCCCTGTTGGAGTTGGAGTTGGGCCAGAGGAAGCCTTTGAATCGTATCTCCATGGTTTCCTTTAATTCATTGTGTCCAAAAGCAAAGCTGGTTTTGCAAGTCCATTCAGGAGCTAGAAATCTAAAATGCTAAAATGAAAGCAGCTCTTCAGCATCAACTTAGGTGAGTACTGTTACTGAGGACCAGAATGAATGTCAGGGTTTTGTCTTCAGTCAGTCCAGTACTACTTGTGGATGAAGAATTCTTTACCCTACAGATATGAAAAATGCCTTTCAATTTAATCCCTTTAATGATCAGCGATTTAGAGTGGGATATACAGGCAACAATGTGGTAAACAGGATCCCATAGCAATTCTGCATGCCTTCCATTAACATTTAGCAATGAAAGAATAGCCAAGTTAAGTTTCAAATTCACCACAAATGAAATTTAAGATATTTCTTTCTTTAATTGAACTTTTTTTTTTTTTCCCTAGCTAGCATTATGCATTTTCTGAGCTCAAAAATTATGTCCTTTGGGATGTATGGTATGGCTTTTTTTTCCCTTCATTTGTTTTGCTTGTTTTTAACTGTTTATTGAATTCCTCTTTCTTACATTTATTTTCCACTCTTGTTTCCAATATTTGTAATCAGTGAGATCCCAGTTTCCTCTCTGAGTTCCTTGAACTGAAAATTTGCATTTATATGTAAGTGTTGCTGGGAGACAGATTAGCTTTTGAAGACACTGAATGCAATTCATTTATTTTTATAGAGAATTTCCTGAAAATCATAGCTCAATGCCTGTATTAGGAACTCAGAGGACAATTCAATTTTTTTCCCCTCTTACATCTATGCTAGTTTGAGAGACTATTTTTCTCTCTGCTGTTTTTCATGATGCTTCTCTAGAAGCTCTGACTCCCTTAAAATTGTAGGGCAAGTTAAACATATGAGTAACTTGTTTTTCATAATCAGTTAATTCAAGGTTTTCATATTAACTTGAATAATTTAAATAGACTTTCTTTGCAATGTGACTCTTATTGGTTTAACTGAACCCATACAGAAAAAATATCTTGTATATCTCTACCCACAGATGATGCAATCGGAGATGGTTACCCAAGATCCCACAGCCTAGGAGGAGATGTGCTCGTAGTTCAGCCAATTGCATACAGAGCAGGGCAACCTTCTCTAAAGCCTCCCATGTTTATGTCCCTTATGTGAAGGGGATTTTGTCTGATATAAAAGGATTTAGTATATTAAAAATAGGGTCCAATATATTAAAACATGAGCCTTCTTGCAAGTGAAACTAAGAAACTAGAAAAAAGTATCTGAATTGCCCAGTTTTCAAATGTGGATATTCTATACTCTCTGGTGGTAGCCTTTCAAATCACCTCAGGGGTATTAAAAATATAGGGGATCATCTGAATTATTAAAATTTATATGTTTCTACAGAAACTATATCTGAAATATAAATAGATTCTAAAAGCTTCCAGACTAGAGCACACAACCTCCAAAGTCACTAGGTAGCTTAGCTGTGAATCATCAACAGCTTTACTGAGGCTATTTGAACTTATCTATAATGTTTAGAGCATTTGGGACCACTAAAAATAAATTTGATTTGTTATGGAGTGAACCAAACATAAATTTTATTTGAGAACACCCTTGGTAGTTTGAAAAATATGCTTCATTATCTCATAACCAGAAACATAATGTTTCAAAACGAAAATGTCAGTCATCAGAGCTAGGAAGTTCTCTTACTACCTAAATAAGCTGCAAACCCAATGCAAAACACATCAAGACTTGTATCAATCCTTTAAAAGTGTTAGTGAGAGCTGAATGCCAAATAGCTTCCCATAAAGCATGTTATGCTAATCACGATGGCAATCAGTTATTTGTCATTCTTGCAGACATGTATTTTCCATTTACGCTAACAGGGTGGTTGATTGGATTTTGTTCATTAAATGGGCAGAGTCAAAGCTGGTCTTATAAACTGCTGTTCAAGTTAATTAGTAAGTATGTGTGTACTCAGAAGCAGAAAACGAAGTTTTACATTTATAACTTATATCAATCAGGCATCTTTTCTATATTATGCCAAAAATTGTTCCACTCAGTGTATTCAGCATAAAAGAAAGTAAAAATGCTGCATTTTCATTTTCCCCTTCTGTGACAGTCTCAGTAAATGTGATATTCGTACTTATAAAAGACTTCAGATGAGGTATTTAATTTTCCATCTACTGTTTTTCTAAAAGTCTGCTGTGCTCTGTCTCTAACATAAAAGAGGGTGCAAGGAGAGTAAGATCTATAGTGGATTTTGATTTTTCTTTATTATCATTCTCTATTTATATTGATACTAACAGGTAACAAAAATGGCCAACCATTAGACTAGAATCTTTACCATAGAATTAGAATCTTGCTGAAAAGTTAGCAGTGAGGATTCAAAAGCAATCAGTGGTGGAAATAATGGAGTTTCATTCCAGAGATCCAGCTTCTGCTCCTACATTTTAGATATGTGTGGTTGGGGTGGTTTTATACTCCTAAATACTTTTACAATTTTCCCATGCATAGAGTGTCCCTTTTTAAAACATAAGCAAATGTGTTTTTTAGTTCCATCTACATGAAATTATTTAAAGCTTCACCCAAGGATTTCAGAGATCTCAAATGCCTTTCCTTTTTCATTTGTGTTACCCATCTGAGAGTAGATTTGATTAACCTGGCTATGGGAATAAGGGATATTGTGAAGCACTATCTTTTCAATATTAGAGCTTTCCATGGCAAATAATTTAATATTTAATAGACAGATGATGTAAAATCTCTAACTCTGAATTTAAAGCACTTGGGTTCAGCCATTTCCAAAGAGGAGGTTTGGCAATCTTTCACAGAATTTGTGTGTGCTTTGTAGGTTGCACAGGAGAAAAACAACAGACAGGTGCAATATTTTCTTTTCTGTTGCCTGCTTATTTCATAACTCAGGAGTCATTCATTCTAACATCTCCCCAGGAGGAAGATATTCCAGGTAATCTCCTTGGCCATTTTCATTGTCTTCACAATCTCTAGGTCCATTATGTCTTCCTTCTTATGTCTCCTTATCATATCAGTAATGCTATAAAACTTAAACTTCTTTGTGCAGAAAAATGCTTTTTTCCTCTTATTCTCAATAAAATTCTTGTTAATGCACAATGTTTACTGCTATATTGTGAATCATGAGTTTCTGTTTCCCTTTGAGATAAGCACAGGTTAGATTTTCTTCTCCTCACATTTACTGATACTGAAATACACTTTCTGCCTTTTTCCTTCCTTATTCCATTTTGTCATGCTTCAACATTATGTAACATTTTATTACCTACATGGGTTTAGTAACATCTTAATTTTGAAAATTAAGTGTCCAAAGAAGATACAAGATGATGATAACACCAACCACAAACTACACAGAAGCTTGTTGCTCTCCTTTAATGAAAAGATTGGCATTCTTCCTTTACGGCTTCTTACATTTGTGAAGAGTTGTTATGGCAGATCCTACACTAGTGACATTTGAATAACAAAAGTACATGTATAGTTGTGAGGGAATCCCACCTGCTGTATCATCTTGATCTTAAATTCATAGAATCCTAACAGTTGGAAGGAATCTCTGAAGGCCATCTAGTCCAACTCTTTGTAATGAAAAGAGACACAATGGCTATATCAGGTTGCCCAGGTCCTTATCTAACCTTGCCTCAAAAGTCTCCAGGGGTGGGGTATCATTCGCAACCCTAGGTAACCTGCTGATGAAGAACAGCATGTGGATCATAATTTCATTTTTGATTTGGCTTGTTTGCTGGTCTATATAAGAAACCTTATTGCCTTTTGAGGCTTTGTTGTTCTATATTTTCGATATTTTTCTCACCCTTTTAAAGATGTTTGCAGTGTCTTAAAAACTGTACTCTTTGACTAAAGTAAGAAAGACTTCAGTAGCCATTTAAGAACAGAAATGTCTCATGACCTCACTGTAGTACATAAAGGCAAATAATTTATTGGTGAAGGAAGGGTTGGAGGTGTAGTTATTCCCTGAGAAAGCAGAGTATACTTGTCAGTATGTTGTCACACAAGTTACTAAGGTGCTGCAGATCTCTTGTTCTGAAAGACTTTCAGAGTCATAGCTCACACTATATGAGTAACCTAGCTACGTTTTTGGGAAATGTATTGCAGCCATTTTCAGATGGAGGAAGATACTTTCACTCATGTGTGTTTGAAGGGGAAGAGATGACTTCTTGGAAGGCAATCACTGCTAGATCAAGATGCTGGGTGAACTCCAGGCTACCCTCAGGGATAATTAGGGTTGCTATTTTCTCTCCTTCCTGCCCCATATGCAGATGTACACTTCTGCACTTCATCGCAAGATGGGGCAGAGGAAGAAAGAAGAGGCTGCCTATCGCCCAATAGAGTAGGATGAAGTGTTACTTTAAAATCTCTGTAGTGGAGCAGAAGGGACACTCAACGTACCTTAGATGGATAAAAAGGCAGCGATGAAAATGAGAAAAATTTAGTCACCCACAGATGTGGAAGACAATGGTGCTATTGAATGAATTTAAATGAAATTTGTGAATGAATGAAATTATAAAATTACAAAAAATGTTTAATGCGTAGTTGACTATTATTATTTCCTGAATAGCAACAACAAATGCTTTCCTGTATTATTCATCCTATGTCTAGACTTTTGCTCCCACTAAAAATTATCCAAACTGCATTAGATACCTTTCATGCTGTAGAGATACCCCAAAATATATTTCAGTATGATGGGAACTTCTTAAAACTCCCTCTCCTATGAATAATTCTCAGCTACTGAGCCAACTCTGTTTTTTTATGGGAATGAAATCAAACTGGACTGATATTTCAAGCTTTGTTGTGACCTTATACTATAGGCTGATATCCATTATATCATTCCTATGATTTAAAAACTTTAAAAGTTATAACTGAGACGCAGAACTACAATGAAGAGGCATGCTATTCTCATGTGTTTCAAGTCTAACTTATTCTATCTTCAATTATTCTTGAAATTCTTCTGGATGTGGGTGAAACCAGTGTTAAATCAATGCGGCTCAGTCTACCCAGAATTAACTTGAAAACTTTCAGATCACTGGTGAGCCTCTCTCTTCTGCAGAAACCTGAACATTTTGTGTTTGCCTTCTTCAAGTTACAAAGGAGCTAACAATCAGTTTTGTACTCCCACTAATCAAACAGACAACCCAAGTGTTACAATCTAATGGCCATAACAGTGTGGACATTCAGTTTTGTTTTTTTTTTTCCTGAAGCACCTGTGAAACTTCATTATGTTTGTGTACGTTTCACATAGGATGACTCTTCAAAATAATTATAGATTCATGTGTGTATATTGCACAAAAATAAGGGGATCGAGTTATAGAAAAATAAACTATTGATTTCAGTCTTGGTTTCTGCATCAGACACTGCACATGCTAAAGTTCTAAAGGAGTATCAGATAGAATACCCTGTTCTATTATGCAGTCTTAAGAAGTACCTCTTGTTTGAGATATGCGGGTGTTGAATAAAATTATACTTGCTAAAGCTGTGACCCAAATATGCTTCAAATACTTTCAGTTTCTTTTTATTCACAGTTTCTTTTACTGAAAGGAAATTGCATCAATTTCCTATCTTATTTTCTCCATGAAAATGTGCTGATTTTTGATTAACACATGTATATTACATGACTTTGCTATTCGTTTCGTTAGTTTGCATCTTGTATCTTTCAGGAAGACTCTCAAGTTATTATTTTATTATTCTTAGAAATAATGAGTAACGTAAAATTGGAGAGGAAAAAAATTAAAGTTTTTCTGTGACCAAATATTTATCTTTCTCACTGTCATTATAATAAAAGATAAACCAAGAGGCATCATAGTTTTCTTTATGAGCATCTTCTGAAGACTAGGTAGAATTATTATGTGGTCTGGGCTGCTTAGTTTATAACTGTGGAAAAGAGGTACAACAAGGAATAATAGCTGAACAGCTGCACATCTGTGCCAGTTTGCTCAAGCAGTTAACAGCTGTACTAAGAAAATGTTGAAATTGCCCATATATAATTTCTTATTGAGTTTTCTCCTTGGCTTATGCATCTTTAATACATACATACAATCATTATCTTGTTTAAACTATCAAAAAAAATTTACCATAATAAAACCAAAGTTAATGTTCAGGTCTGTATTTCCTGGAAGTGAGAGAGAAGTATTAGAGCTTTAGTTTCATGGTCTACATTATTATAAGCAGTCTGTGGTAAACATGCTAAGGGAGGCTGTTTGTACGACCCTAAAGCTGACTAACTTGTAAGTGCTGTTCATTTTGTCACTGACACTGTTTTACTTTAAAACACAGGAAGTAAGTCGGAAGGAAAATGTGTTTTAACTTCAGAGGAACTGGGATTATTGCTATAAGAGGCGAGTGGTTTGTGGTCTGATAGAAGTTCTGATGGATATAGATTTTCTATATGCACATTTCTGCATGTCAGCAAAAACAGGTCATTACATTTTTCTGTGACATTCCTAACTAATTTAATGGAAGTCCTGATGTAATATGCTATTTAAGCCATACCGATTTTGAAATTGAAGTCTCAGTTTTAATGGTGGCTAGGGCAATCTATTTCTATTTCCAAAATGGGCTTTTTGACTTCTTACTATACTGCAAAGTCACTTGCCCCTGTAAATATGCATTTCATAAATAAGTGATTAGGGATTATTAAAATGTCAAATGAAACTACCAAAAAGGAAAATATTTACTACAATTGAGTCATCCTATATTATATTTTTCCCCAAAATGTTAAGCGTCTTTTTGAGAGCATTTTTTTTCTTGTGATTTTTTTTTACACAAATTGTTTGTTTCAAGATTAAGACAAAGAGACAATACTTTTCAATAGAACGTGAAATGGTCATGATGTACTTTTGTGCCTACATGGCTACGGGCTGCTAATGAAATCTGATAGAACATCACATGTTCCAGAAGAATCCCTGAAAATACTTCACTGTAGTGAATTGTCCTTGGTGGCTTTCTTATAAAGCACTTTTCAAGATCTTTTAATATTCCAGAGAGCTTTTACCTCTGAAGTTAATTTGCAGTCTTATTTAGCAATGTCTGTTAATTATAGTTTTATGTTAAAAGTTCCAGCCTCATTGTAGCTTTCAGTTATTCAATTATGAAAGTAATAACTGCCCAGGAAAAACAAAATAGATCAGAAATTAGAAAGATGTAAAAATTTGATTTTACACATTCACTGTTTTAGATTCATTGTCTTCTTTTTGAAAAGCATGTAAATAGAAGACCTTTGCTGTTGGAATCCAAAAAAGTCTGTATCGCCCTGTACTCTATAAATACAATTCAGGAGCTGACAGGAGATAAATAAAAGTCAATAAAAAGAGAATTATTTATTAAAAAGATCTAATGTTACAAGAACAGTACACAGGAACTATTATATTACTGTGTCTTCCACGTGTTATATACCATTATATATAGTATATATACAGATTGTATACAAGATATCTAACATTTTTATATGGGTTATGATGGTATCTTTCTTTTGGTCTGCAAAACAAACTTTCTTAACAGCTGTTATTTTCCAGATAGATATTGTGTCATTCTACAAAAATACAGTCTCAGTGATGCTAGACTGCATTATTACAAACTTTTACATAAAAAGGAAAGAGCTCTTCAATGATACTAAAAAGTATGTCGTGATAAGGAAAGATTCTACTACAGAGTAACAAATGTTTAATATGTAAGTACTGAAACATTTAAAATATGTATTTTGCATTTAAATATATTAATAAACATATTTTGTTCATGTTGAATACAAAACATATTCCTTTTTTTCCCTGCATTACAAATACTTAACCTGATGGTACGTCAGTATTTCTATCTGTATTTTATACTAGTGATTGAGATATAGCTGGATGCACCTCTATATCCTTTTTGGATTTCCATTCTTCTTCTAATACACAGCCATTTATTGTATTCAGAAAGTTAACTAAACCATCACCAGCAGTGACACTAACCTTTTTGAATACTCTGAAACAAACTGCATTGGCAAAAAACTGTATAAAAAATAAATGAAATTATGCTTAGCAAATTTTATAAAATAGCCTTTTTTTTTTTTTTTTTTTGGTTCGTCACTTCATTCTTGTTCATTTTAACCTTTTGAATAGTGATGGTTTACTAGATCAAGTTCTCTGCATAGTAGGAATGCAAACCACAACAGGTTATTCTCTTTGAGTTCATTCTCAGGTGCATGTCACCTTCTTGACTTTCACCTCCTAGGCTTTCCTACAAGCAGGCATGCATACAAGCAGATCTCTTGTTTGTGGCTATACAGAACTCAGCTCATTATCCTGCCCTTGTTTACCCAGTAATATTTTAACTAAGTACATTTAAAGTTTATACCTTCACAAATTTATTTCAAATAATTCTGGGTGTCATGGAGTGATAGAATCATAGACTATCCCATGTTGGAAGTGACTCACTAGGGTCTTCAGATCCAACTCGGCTTCACTCAAAGCTACCTGAAAACTAAGCCATATTTTAAGAGCATTATCTGAATGTTTCTGGAACTCTGGCAGCCTTGACTTTATGACCACTGCTCTGGAAAACCTGCTCAACTCTCTCCATGAAGAATCTTTTCCTGATATCCAATCTAATTCTTCCACCACAAATAAAGTAGCAGAGAATCAAGTTGAATCATCTCTGAAAAATTCTAGTGTTAGGTATTCAAAAGGAATGTAGTCATCAGACAGATTTTTACCCAGCAAGCATTGCAATTCCTTGACTGCTGTTTCTCTTAAGAAAGGGCATAATTGGAGTATACTATGTAAATGTCAAGTATTATTTTGCAAGTGAGCTGGCAGAATAATAGTATTTTTGTCACAGAACCTGTGAACCAAAACAGATTTGCATCAAAATTTTTAGAAAAATTGGCAGCTAGAACAAATATGCTATTAAAACTTGCCTCTTAAACTCTTTTTTTTTCCCAGATGAAGTGTGTTCATTCTAGTCACAGTACCTAGACATGTAATCCCTCATAACAGTATACATACCTTAACTGTACAAACACACACATCTTATATAATGTAGATCATTTTGATTTAGGTGCCAATATATGGAAATATATATGGAAACGCCTTCACATGTAGAAAAATTGTCGAAATTTTGTATTGAGTGAAAAAAGTTTTTGGACAACAAAAGCAGGGATTAGAAGTGATAGCACACAGTTCCTATCAGAATAAGTTTATATAGTGAGCTATAGAAATAATTCTAGACAACAAAATAATTGGGATGATGCTCACTGGTACTTACACAAGCATGTTTTTTCAAGCACACTATTCTCCAAGATTTATCCTACTGGAGTATGTAAGTGTGAATGACTACATTCCAAAATGTTAATTCTCTTTCTGTTATATGCCTTTATATATGCTTTAACTGGATTACCAAATATATGAAGTCTAGAATGTTATCTAAAAAATGGGCCCAGACAAAAAAAAACAAAGAAGGAAGTGGTTGGAAAAAGTAGGTTTATCTTAAATTGCTTCATTTGTCCACTTAGCAGCCTAGCATATATCATGTTTAAATGCTCAGTGGAGATATCACTGCCATATGAATTAGGAAATTGTTTCTTATTGAAAATAAAGATTTGATTGCTTTGACATTAAATCACATAGTATTTGGTGAAAAACAGTGGTACTTGCTTCCTTTAAAATTTATATTAATTATTTTCAGTTTACCTCAAAATAAAATAAATGGCTTATTTTCAAATCAATTTTGCCAATTTTTGAATGTTCTGTCTAGTATTGTATTGACAATATATAGCTTTTCTATTTTCATATGTATTTATGCATTTTAATAACAAATTTTCCGTATTTTTGCAGTGCATACATATATCAATTGCCCTTGCACTCTTGTTAGTAGGAACAGCCAACCATGTGGAATGCAAGAAGTGTTAGATAAAGTTGTATCAAACATTGTTCTCTAGTTAAAGAAAGTTGTTCCTTTTTTTTTTCTAAACCAAACAGATGTACTGTACTAGACATCACTGTTAAAACACCTAATGATACATAACATGGGTCACCAAAATTGAACATATTAAAAAAGTAAAGTACATTTGACAGAAATTACATTTGCTTACAAAAGTTTATTACATACAATCTGCATATTTTTGGGCAAAGAAATGTCCCCTCCTCCAGAGGACTTTTACAAAAACTTAAGAGAAAAAAACCTGATGAACTTTTGACTGTGTCTCCAACACACTTCTAAGTGCACCACAGGTATTTCTATGGGTCTTTAAGCATTAGCTTGGGTTTCCTGTTGCTCCACAGACATAAAACTCCATCCCTTGTTGTCATCAAGCTAAAGCAAATAAATAACAACAACAACAAAGTCTGCAGTCTTCACCATGAAGTTGAAGGAACCATCAGTACCAAAAGCAAAGTTACAGAGGATGAGGAAGGAGAGAACATATGTAAGGTGGACTGAGCACTTGTTACTTTCCCTCCTGAAATGGAAAGGAAAGTAATTAAGTAAGTGATATGATAAACAAATCTCAGTACATTAAGGCACTAAATATTACTAAAAATTTGTTTCTTTAATGATGAACAAAACTCTAACTTTTCGGCAGAACAAATCCAAATTAGTTTCCCTACAGATGCATAATAAAATATGGTTTTAAGGTTATTTCTATAGAAACTCACAAGCTGAATTCTCACATTTGCTCTGCAAATTAATAGAAAAATCATAGAAAATAGTTAAGTTTCATACCTTAATATTCATAAAGAATTAGGTTTCAGAAATTGCCCTGAGTCACAATTACAAACACTCTTTTTAGAAGAAAGAATGAAAGCTTGTGATTGATACTGATATTTGTCCAAGTCTTTTGCCCTGTAGGCCAGTGATGTTGTTTTAAAATCATACTGGACTACTTAATGACAGTTGAAATTTTAAGTATAGTTTGAGTTTTCTATCCTTGACACTCTATAGTCCTCCTGAAGGACTAACAAGCAGTGCTTAATAGAATATGTTAGAATATAGAATATAAAATGCTTAATAGTAAATATTATTATAAAGTTAGATTTAAGATGCCATATTTTCTTTGTTCAAAAACAATGTTATTTATTTTCTTCCCACTAATTCTTGCTCCTTTTTCTTAACTGTTATACTGCAATAGTTTAAATTCTTCAGTTACATCTTGATAATTACACTAATACTGCAATTGTCATATCTAATCAAAAGAATCAGCTGACGTGACAGGGAAACACAACTTATTTTCTGACACAAGCACACAGAGGATTCAAGTACCTAAATTAAAATACTTGATTACATTTCAGCAGTGTTAGATGTTATTCCTCCTTCATAATGATGCATTCTTTGTATCCTCTAAATCATGTATCAACAAGCTCTGACTAAAAGTTAGAGACATCTTAAAACATCTCAGTTGCCTTTATATCCCAAATTATGTCAAAATATTTAAATTCTATCTCTCTGCAAGATCAGCTGAATTGCTGTCTAGGCTTAACTACTGGTCTCTATGGATTATTTTCTCCAGTAACTATACTGAAATTTGAGACACCTATTTCCCACCTAGACATCCATAACTCATTTAGTTTTCTAGATGTAATCTTAAAAAGGCACTGATTTATTGTATATTCTGTATTTTGTTCATCAGCTCCACATGGATGCTTGAGAGACTCTTGAGAATCTCAAATGGTGTTAGATTCACATGTTGTAGCATAGGAAAAAAATATTGCAATCAATAACTTTTTCTAACTGCTAGGGAACTTTGAGAACAATTTTTTCAGGTAGAGAGTAATAGTTTTCTTTGATTTTTAATGGTCATTGTTATAACTGTCATAACTTCCATTCCACCAAATATAAGTGTGACCTTACCTGCATTAGATGGAACTCTAATCTGGGGACTAGCAGTCCCATCACCTCCTTCACTGACGGCACAGACCTCAATAATGTAGACACCAACATCAGGAAGAATTACAACTGCAGAAGTTTTCTGTGTTTCTATAACTTGACTGGTGCTTTGGCCTTCTTGCCTAAGTAACACCTGTAGCCAATAATGTAGATAGTAATAATGGAGATCATTCAAGTTACATACCAGACATTTTGTGTGTATAGTACAACCATTGAAATTTTAGGTGCATCACGATTTTGTTAAGGAGAGCAGTTATCTGCATTTAAATCTCCCTTCTTTGCTCCTTCTTCTCCTGTACCAAATGGCTTCCAAATAGTAACAGCCAAGTATATTAGCAAATAATTAATCTGAAAAGATACTGAATAGGATCCAAAACAAAAGATACAGGACTCGCTTTCTCCACTGTTAGGTATTACACATTATTTTTCTAAGTGCCAACTTTCCTTAAGATGCATTTTGGGTTTCATTTGATTAAATTCTTATTCCCAAATTCATATGGATATTCAAAATTTTGATGAATTCAAGCATAAGATAATGCCCTAAATGAAGTACTTACTGTGTTTACCTTAGCTGGCTAAGTCAGCTCCGAATAGCTCAGATGTATCCCTCAGTTTCTTTTGAAACTGAGTACATGCTTCTGTGAATTGGGAGGAATGAACTTAGCTGCCTTTCTGATATTTCAGCATAAAAATTTCTGTTTATGGACAAAACTGAAAAGGTCTAAGAGGTGTAAAAATGAAAAGCATCCTTTCAAAGTTTTTTAGAATCTCAGCAATGCTGATAAAGGTCAAAGAACTTCATGGCTTACTGAATCAATTTACATTCTCATTGTGACATTTCTTCTTGTATTTAATGGAATACCAGACTGTAGTCTAGAGAAATGGTCATATGTCTGCTTCAGATTACCCCAAAAAATCTCACTAAGAACACAGAATTTTTTTTCTTTTAAATTTTAAATTTAAATGAATTTAGCATCTGTTTATAATTTGTCATATGAGTATTAATCAGAATTCTGCTGGTTAGAACTTCATAATTTTAAATGCCAGATGATTGTTGATTATCAATAGCGTAATAATAATAATAATAATAATAAACATACATAAACATTCTTGATTTTGTTTCATTAAAATAGTAATTTTAATTTCAAAGTTAGGTGTCTCATTGTTCTTCATTTCTTTAGAACCTAGTGTAAACGCAGTTAAATTGAAGTGTTAGTAGGAAATTAATTGTACTGGCCTTATTGATAGCCACTTCTCAGCCAGGTATGATGAACTGATACACTCATATAGAGCTTACTCAGTGTATAATCACTGTTGGAAAGTCTTAACATAGACATAGAAAATATTGGGACAGTTAGCACTTTTCAATTTTATTTATTGCTTTTTATGGTGAAAATTGATTTCAGATAATCTGTACAGTATACTTACTCAAGAAAACTGCAAAGAGAAAAAAATAAAAGAAAATAGAGAATAGGAATGATTGTTTAAAAGAGAGTTTGTGAAGAAGGGGAGCCACTGACCTTGTATCCCATTACCTCAGATTCATTAGCTAGAGGTCTGACTGGCTCCCACCCAAGAGACACATGAGAACCATCCTGTATCCACATAACATTACTTGGTGCTTGGCTGGGAGCTGAGAAGAAAAAATAACAGCATAAAGAGAGATATATTTTTAGAAAGTTCCTTTAAAATCAAAACAGAATTACGTCAGCCTTCTACTATAATTGCAACTAGAAATGTTAACAGGCTCCCAGCTGTAGCTGGAGTTTTGCTATTACTTTTTTCCCACTGTTTTCCATTATAATTTTTCCAGAATTAGGATTTAAAAGATTGGCCCAAATCAACCCATAGATTTTTCAGAACTTACAAACTGGAACTGTTTTATCTCTATAAAAAATACTATAAATTAGGAAAATAATACTTGTTACGAATGCATAAAACATATGAATTCACATCTCTGTATAGAAGCAAAGCCACTTGTCAGAAGTATACATGATTCCTGGTTATTACATTATCTTACTAAAGGGAGATTGAAGAGGGCAGTTTGCTTCATTACTGCTTCTTCCTTTGAGCCAAGTTACTGAAATCACTTACGGGACTTCTTGGTTGCTACACGCACAGCAGTGCTAGGTGGTCCATACCCTGCAGCGTTGTATGCCCGCACAGTTAGATGATATAATGTGTTTCCTTCTAACCCTGTCAGAAGGAGAGACGACTCATTTCCAGCAGTTTTCACCTTTTCTGCTGCTTCTTCCTGTTCCATGTCTTTCCAGTAACCAATCTGTCAACAAATGATCAAAGAAAAGATTATTGCACGCATTTGGGATGCTCAAGATTTGCACATTTTCCTGTGGTAGGTTTATTTGCCAGTTCTGCCTACTGTCTGATAGGTTTTTTTTGTCTGAAGTGGTGAGAATCAGATCATGGAATTATCTAAAGCATGTTGAATTTCTGTGCACTGACAGAAGATGTGACTAGCAAGATCAAAGATTAGAAGATGAATGCTGGAAGGAAGTCACAAGTATTTCAGGGAATTCAAGAGGAGCTCAATCATTTTTAAGTTACAAGAAGTATCTGTCTTCAGCCCAGAACACTCAGGCCATATCAGTTCAAAGATGGAAAGAGCAATATTCACTTCCTGTGTCTGGAGCTCAGAGCTGCAAGGTTTTTTATCAATGTAATGATCAGGAAATGACAAAATACCAAAGGAAATCTTACACTGAACTGGAAAATCTTATTGGAATAAAAAGAAGGAAATGGATTCAGTTTCAGTTCTTGGATATAGACAAGTTTCTTTAAATGTAATTTTGATATTTGATTTGTCTGCCCTTTTGCCAATGTTTTATGCACTGGTTCAGTCTGGTTCTGTGACTAATGGAGCTGGGGAAACACAGGTCCACACCCCAGGAAAAGGGAGAGTGGGGGGGGAAAGGGAAAGGGTAGGGAGATGGGCCTGTAAACAAAACAGCAGCAATGATCTGAGGAGGAAAACTAATTTACTAAATAAGATATCAGAATGCAAAATAACCCAATATAATACAATATAATTGGAATTGAAGTAAATTAATCAAATAAAGTGAGTGTGTCCAAAAACCGAAGGCCTTACTCTAAAGCTGAAGGTGAGACAACCAGGGAATCTCCACTGCTGACTTGATCAGCAAAAGGGGGAGTCTCAGGATTTGCGTGTGGTTTTATCTTTCCCTCTGAATGGAAAAGAGGAACGCAAAGTCCTCTGGGGTATGTATTTCTTCTTCTCTTCTGAGAACCGGGTACCTGGAAATTCAGAAGTCCATGGAGCTGGAGCTTTAACTCTTTAACTCCCAGTGCCTCACATCATGTTATGATGTGGAATACTGATAACAAAATCATAAATCCATGACATCTTTCTTTTCATTCACAACAAACTTAATTTGGTGGTTTGTGGTCCATAATTCTGGTGTTTGTGTTGAATACATTATAATTTCAAAGGTCTAATATTGAGCTATGAATTTGTCTAGTCTCTCTCCTCAGAGACAGATATTTGCAAGGCTTAACTGGAAAAAAACATATTAATGTCTTTTGCTAATGCATCTAGGTGACCTTCACTAGTAAGGTAGTTCTCACAGGGCACTATTTTCCCTTACGGAAGATGTCACTAATGTACCATTCAAGCAGCTATTTTCAGCTTACCATTTTTCATGATGAGACCTACTTGCACTTATTCCCCGTTTTGACCTTTTCTTTGAAATCTGTTGTTTCATAATAAGTTATTCATATCATATCTGGATAAATTTTCCTCTGAGAAAAAGGTCACGGGAAATACAACACTTTTGAGAATATACCCCAGAAAGTACTGAAGCAAAAACTCAAGAGATTCACAGAAAAAATAAGACCAATGAGTACAATACTGATTTTTTATAACTGCACTATGGCAGCCATCAAAAAATGTATATCCAGAAAGACCTGAGGTCTTTTGAGGTCATATCTTCACTGGAGTAAACAGGCTGTGTTCCCTTTGATGGAGCATGTAACAGTTTGAGCCAACACAATCATCAACTTCTTTAGTTGTAAAATTTATATACAAATTGCATCAATTCATACTTTGATTACAGATAAGAGCAAATCTAACTATGTTCAACAGTTGTTGAAATACGTATGATTCTGAAACACACAGGCATTTCACTACCTGAATGCTTAAGTAACACTGTTAGTATCTGTAGCAGCACCTATTCACATCTTTCTTTGAGGGGAAAAAGAACTAACAACCATTCATTTACAGGGCAGGACTGAACATCTAGTTATTATCTGCTTGGCAGTTAAATGTGTTAATTTTACTTCCAATGCATCTTTACAGACATAGCACTATAATACTGAGAGTCACGTAATACTGATCAATGTATGAATGGATAACGAGAGTTGTTGTCCTGGAGACGGTATTACCCAGTTAGTCAACTCTGCCAAAGTTGTAAAGGAGAAATGATCAGAAAGGAAAAGTGGCTTGCCCAAGATTACACAAGTGGACAGTGAGTGGACAGTGGCAGGGGTGGAAATGCAACAGACAGTGAAATTCTCACTCTAAGAAGGCCAGAAAATAAAAATTGAAGTAGCTCAGTAGGTATCACTGTGGTAGCTAATTCAGAGTTCAGCATGTCCTAGTGTACAAGACAGTAGACCGAGCCCAGGTTGTGTACTGATGCTTAGTTTTGTTGTGAAAACATAATTTTCCAGATATTGCTGTTCTCCGTCACAGCTTATATGGTACTGAAGCTAATTTTCTTTCTGTATATTAACTCTGCAAAAATAATCATGGCATCTTTCCTTATTACTGCTATACCACATGACAAAGGATTTGTTCCTTGGCATAGGGCTGTATTTTGGGGAATTGATACATATACATTATTAATCAGCAAAAACATGAAACACAAGTGGCAATGCTTCTATTTCAGTAACTCCTGTACTTCAAAGCCTTTAAATGTTTGGTCTGTGCTTTTCAAATTCTCCTTAAAGCTTTACCAGGTGAATTTGGGCTTTGATCTCAAAATAGGTTACTGTCTTTCTCTCTATGAACACAACTGTTTGTTAGCAGCTGAAGGAGCTCAAGGAAAAATTGATTAAAAAAAAAATCAAATGATTTTTAACAGGTGGGAAAACTTACATTGGTTTGTGCCAGGATGAAGATACTGCTGATCTTAAAAATTGTTGGACAGGTTTCTTAAAACAGAGGATTTGTTTATCTATAGTTATATGTGCCATTAAAAAAGCAACAAAAATAACCCTTGCTATTTTCTATACCCTTTGTTGGTCAAAAGGGATTTACCAGGTTTGTATTTTCAACGATAACTTTGAATATTAGTATACCATACAGCATAAATGGCAGAATCACAGGGTTTGGAATGGTCTTCAAGAGATCACTGAATGCAACTCCTCTGCTAAAGCAGGTACCCTGTAATAGGACACAGGTAGGTGTCCAGACTGGTCTTCAGTATCACCATAGAAAGGGACTTCACAACCTCTGTAGGCAACCTGTTCCAGAGCCTCCAAATCACCTATTCCAAAACATCTCATTCCAAATCACAAATGTTTAGTTCATATTTTTAAAAAAGGTAAGAAAAAAAGGTGAAAGAAAAAACATTTGCTTTGTTTAATACGTTACTGCTTGTGAAGTTTTAAAATTTTGCTGTTCTTCTTTTTGCTTTCATCTAGAGAAAGTCCTCATATCTGGTTCCTATGAAACCAGAGCTTTGTAACAGAGAGAAGGAAATAATAATTGAACAGCTGAGGAGATGCAGGAACACATTGTCTTCTGCTTGGTCCTGACAGTTTATTAGAAAATCCTTGAAAGTAAGTTATCACATTATAGAAATTTCTATCTTAACAGTTTTTAAACTCATAGAAAACTTTCTTAAAGTTTTAGATTTAAAGATATCTTAAATAACAGTCTTCTCCCCAACTTGTTTATATGATTTTCAAGATAGCACTTCATGATAACTTCATCATAACTAACTGCAGATACTCTTTTCTAAATTCAGTACAGTAAGAGTTACAGTCTGTTGGTCAAGGTTTCAAATAAAGCATCCCAAAAAAGGGCCTAAAGTAGGTAGGATGAATAGAGAGATTCCTTTTCTGTATAAAACACAGAAAATTTCCTGGTCTCTCTGATTCACCAACACCAGTTCCAGTGTAACGGAGAATGAACTTGGCTTGGAGAGATATCAGAGAACAGAAAGTGCTGGGAAGGAGAAAAGTGAGATGAAAGAACTGCTGGTAGTCCTGAAAAAGATAAAGATTCAGATTTCACAAAACTTGTTCTTATAATTTGCAGAAAATCTATTGGCTCCTTGATTTGACGCACTGCACAGTGCTGCTAATAGTTCTAGCACAGAAGCAGCAGAACCAAGCACTTAGAACAGGAAAAGTGTATCATCTACTGCTGCTTTTTGCATCACCTCAAAATACTAGTGTGAGTGTTTTTGGAACAAGAAGATGTTCCTGCAAAGTGCTAATTAACCTCAGTTGCTTGCCTATCATCATAATGATTGCTGACTGAAAAGGAGAACGAAAACAATGTTCAGTAAGCTCAGGCTTTGGGTCTTCCCTGGAATACCTTGTATCCTCCTTTGTTTTCAGGTACTCTTTTCTCCCGCATATTCCTGCATACACCTAAGATGAAGATTATACCTGAACACTGAGAAATATCATTAAATATCTACTCATATTTTCCTATGAAAAATCAATACATTTTTAGGCTTCTGATTCTAGGCAATAGAAAACAGCAGTTGTAGGAAATTATTCATGACACAGAAATCGTAAAATGCATGGATCCCCTAAGACCCTCATGAGAGATCTGGAGTGTGATCTGTATCTTAAGAACTTGAAAAGCTGTTGGAATGCTGTGAGAAGTGTTTATAACCTTCAGGAATTCAGAGGGATTTGAGTAATTTTATAGGCTAAATTGATATATTTAATGCTTCCCAGTTGTTTATTGCTTGTTTGGGAAAATTCATTCATCCCAAAAACAAAGTCTGGTAAATTGGTATTCAGGCTGATGAAACTCTAATTCCTCCTTTTCTGTTTTGCCTTACTAGCCTTTTATAAAAACACTAATATACCCTTTCTAATCTACCTTGGAGTAATATCTGAGTAAATTAAAAAAATATATATTTCCAAAACAGTGTAGATGTTATTTTCTGAATAAATGTATATAATTATCTGTATAAACAAACAAAGGACATCTAAGGAACAGCAAAAACTCTTGGATATTTCTCTTTCAAAGGACAAAATATGATATGAACAATCTTTTAAATGAAGTAACCCTCTCTGAAAATGAGGTTCAAGATTTTCTGTTTTTCATCCATTTTGATTGCAAGATAATCTTCTGATTTGCTTAGTCAAGATCATTCCCCTTGGGAGAATTCAAATGGCAAAGATGTGAGATTTAAGTTCTATATGTAATATTAGCTGGTAAAGAATAAATGAAATAAAAAATATATTCTTCTAGGCAGTAATTCTTTCCCTTTCCCTTTCCTACCAGTGAGTGACAAAGAAAATATTGCCTAAGGCTGAAATAGGTTTTATAACCTTCAGGTTATGGATTCTAAACAGTAAGTATTAACTACACACTGTATTTTTCTACCACTCTGACAAAGTTTTCAAGCTACTTCTACTTCATCAGAGTGCAGCTGGCACATATTTAGTAAGGTTGAGCGGACATCTGACAGATCTGTACTGAAGTCAGGAATAATATGTGCTTTGGAAGATGCAAATGAGCACTGCAAACCTTGCATAAAACTCATGTGACATAACAGTTTATGCAGTGGATGCCTTTCAGGGATGACAATGTGCAATTGGACGAGTTACTGTGCCTTTCATTACTCCTTAGTACAAAGTGCAAACAGGGCTGCAGTGAAACTGGGTCACTCTAAACTTGTCTGTATGTAGTAAATACTCTGTCACTTTTGTTGATTAGAGCTCAAGCACTCAACCACTAGAAAAATAACACCTCCCCCTTTTATAATACTACTGCTAAAAGGCCAGGAAATTTGAAGAGTGTGTAGGTGGTTGTCTCCGCTGAGGTGGCCACAGGCAGAGTACAAACTGAGACATGAGGACAGACTGGCTAGAGACATTATTTGGCATAGGATGCAGTGACCCCTGCTTTAGTGCTCATGGTCCACAATAATTCTATACTAGGGGATAACTGTTAACAAAAAAGAAATCATTCATCTTTTTATCAAAGTAACTGGATTTATGTGTTTTTTTTTGGTTTTGTTTTTTTTTATTATTTGCTATTTGAGGATTACTGGAGCTACAGGCTGTGTTCTCCACTGTCCCACATATGATAAAACCTTAAAAAGCAGTTTTTAGCTTAAGTTAGTGTTCACCAAAGCTGAAGAAAGTGAATCATGATGGGAAAAAGATTTTTTTGCTGTACAGGGTCCTTCCTCTTGCACCAAAGGAATGGTTTCAATAGATACTGTCAGTATGTAAGCAAAATTGGTCTGATACAGTGGACTTAGAGTTCCAAAATGGCTTCTGTAATGCACTGACTCACTATACTGATCCTTTCAGTTATTATCTCCTTTCTGATGAAATCTTTTCCCACAGTAGAACTGAAAACTCTAGCAATATCATCCTTGGATTGTGTTCTGTCCTGCTGACTCATTCAGGGGAGTACTATCTACTCTTCTGTTTATTGAGTAAAGGTGGCTGTGAACAGCATTCTTTCTGGGAACGGGAGTGAGAAGAGCAAATATTATTCCCTGAACTATTTCTCTGTCAGAAAGCGAGCAAAGAAATTCTGACTAAAAAGACCATGAGCAAAGAGGGTAAAAAAGGTTATCCCTATTTTCAAATAAAAGCAGCAGCCTCAGAAGAAGGCTCTAATTCCTTCATGGAGAAGGTGGAAAGAAGCAGGGACATATTTCTTATATTTCATATTTGTGTTGTGTAAACTACAGATCTTTTGCTTTAAATATTTACACTGTAATCTTCACGCTAGAATCCTGAAAATAGTGTACAGCAGTGAGAAGCCAAAATGTTAATAAAGCTCAATGTTAACGACTACAATATCAATAACAACCTTCATATTCATTCCTAAGAAGTCAGTAAGGGCAGTAGCGCAATTAAGTTCTACCATTGGCCTTGGAACATGCTGCACTCAGTGGGTCTAAATACTTTCCAGCACAGGAAGATCATCTCTGATCTGAAGACTCTTCTGTTCTGTCTGTCAGAGCCATCTATTACTAGGACTCGTCAGTAGAGCTAAGGGAACTGATTCAAGGCAAGTAAGTAGTGAAAACAAAACACATACAGAATAAATTTCTAGATAAAATATTTTCATCTGAAAAAAAAAATAATATCTGTTTTTATTGTAAAACGATGTAAGACAAAGATCAAAGAACATTTTGAGAATCAATGTGATCGATGGAATGAGCATAAGGGTAGAAATAGTAGGTGTAATTTAAAGACGTCAAAATGCCTGAGAGGGAGATAAAAAAAAATCATCTTTTTAAAGAGAAAAAGACAAGGTGCAGTAAGTTATACCAGAGGATAAAAGCCTGGCCTGGAAATTGAAGACAAAGGTTAGTAACAAGCACAACACTTCAGCGTGGACGGAGACAATACATATAAAGTGAAAATAATATCTATTGGATATAGTTTTGCTATCCTTATACATAGCAGTCCTTAAGGTAAGTGGTCAGGTATCAATTTTGCTTCATGAAGCAAGCTATATGCAAAGGAGTAAAAATACTTCTAACATAAAAGAACAGGGCTGAATAATAGTGAGTGTGAACTGACAGAGTTTACAGAGTTCATCATGAAAGTGTATGAAGGGAAGAAACTTACATGATGAGGACTCTAAGAGTCATTGAAGAAGATGTGAGAAATTAGTACTTGTTACTGAAACCAGATGACTATTCCTCATTCAAAAATCTTCTTATTCAATTACTTAATTCATACCTGGTCTGGACAAAGGAAATGAAGTTATATACTCTAAAGCTATTTTAATGTATAATGGGTCTCAGAGGCTATCTTTCTTCACAGTTTCAAATACCATATATACTGTCTGAAAGGACAAATAAAAGTTTTAAATTATTTTTTTCAGAATCTTTGACCTGGGGACACCATTTTAATTTGAACATAAGGCAGAGATGAAGACAAATCTGCATTTCTTAGTCAATATTAGAGCTATCATGGTTTTTATAATGTTAATAACAAGAACATGAAGGATATAAAAAGTTATAGCTCAGAGGTTTCCTTGATAATAATATTTTAAGGACTTTCTGGAGGAAAATATATATTTTTTCAAGATTTAGCATAAAAATAAACACTACACAGGAGCTTAGTTTAAGACCTCTATTAAATTCTGACAGCTTGTGATACAAAATATCCAAGTTGCATGCACTTTGAGAGTAAAAATATTATTCAATTATATTAATAATGTTAATTTCTGTACTGTAACTTATATTTGGCTTCAACTTGTCAGTCTTCAGGTATCCATTACATTGATATCTGCCTCAGAACTACTTGTTTAGTGTCTTTTCTTTGCTATTACATACAAGAAGGATTACAACTGGTTAGATAACCTGCACTGCCTAATCAGTAAATTGAGTCTAGGTGGGTTATTTCTTGAGCAGCAGCATAGGCTGAACCACAAGGTTAGAATGAATCACAGTAGCCCCAAAAGACAGGTTTATTCCTAGATTCAATATATTCCTAGAGATTTGGAATGTAAACTGGATCTGAAGATACAATTGGATGCAAAGGAATGAGAGGGTCCAACGCCAAGGCCAATTTCACAGAGGGCTGTCTCCAAGCCCTCCCTTTGTTTATGGACAGTGCTGCTACTGCTTCCCATCCTGCCATCCGACCTTCTGTGATCTGCCCAGCAGATGTCCCCCAGCTACTGCTGGATGAGAGCACAGGGATTTCAAAGGCTGCTTTTTTTGTATCTTGGTTGCTCTCAGTAAATAACAAATTTGAACTGGTCACTGGGAGCTGGAAACAGTCAATACCTAATCTTCCCCAGCTTGTGAAAGTGGCATGCTGGGTCACTTGTGGTTCTTTCAGCTCTTTTTGAAGTGTCAAAGAGATGTTATGGGAACTGGTGTTGAACAGTTTTCAAGCACAAATAAATAAAAGATGTGCCAGTGCCACAGCTGTGACTGTTGTTCTACAGCTAGTTATGTGTATGCTAAAATGAGTATATTTTCTGTTGAAGTTAAACTACTCCACAAGTTAACAGAATGCATTGCTAGCAAAATCAACAAGACTTCTCATTATGATATTCTGTGTTCATACCTCAAATCCCTGTGGTCTTCCTAGACTTTCTTTAATATGTTTCCACGCAACAAGAATCTCTGATACAGACAAACTCGTAGCTTTGACATCGATAGGAGCAGCAGTGGGTTCTGTATTAAGAAAAATTGAAACAATAAACCTCCACTGTAACAACTTGTATTTATCAAAAACACTCCATCTGAAACTGTCATTTGCTTCCTTTATTCTGCCTTAATACTCACAAAAAGGTATGACACTTATGGGGAACATGAAAAACTGAACAAGATTAAGAGATTATTATTGTTGTACTTCTTTATTTGTGTCATGCTACATCAATATCTTATCTCTGATGACGGGTGCAGGAAACTGTGACAGGAACCCTTATGATTTTTTTCGAAAATCTTTTATGTTTCTAAATGACCTCCTCCCTCCTCCCACTTTTCATCCTCCTTGATCAGCTTTGCTTCAGAAATAAACAGTACATTCATTCCCTTCCTGGCTTTTGAGTGTTTTTTTTTTCCTGGTCAGATTGAATGATACCTAACCAGTGTGCTCAGTCAATCCTATGAAGCATTTAGTGTTTGAGGTCCTAGAATTCTCTCTCTCTTTATCTGTGTTGAAACCACTGGCTTTATGTTTGTGTTTCTATCTCCACGCTACTCATAGTATGCTGTATGCTGTGTAGTCCTGACCTTTTGATGATCTGGACCAGAGAACCTGCAGTCTAGGGTGGTCCTCCCTGCCCTCTCTCTGGGGTGGACATCCTTTAATGCAGCAGGGGAATGGAAAAGGTGCACACTACTGGCTTAGGGCTGCCCAATTTTGTTGCCATAGTCACGTTTTATTTTGCATTTTGAAATAAGTGAGCACTTCATAGAAAATCCTCTGGATTTTCCACTTTACTATTGAAAAGTTGCCCCAAGACAAGACACAGAGATATGCTTAAATGCAGTACAAGCATCTATCCATGTTTCTGGTGTAGTTCACTTGCTCAGTAAAAAGGTGAGCATGGATACGCCATGGTGGCAGAGCCTGTAACTTCTTCCTTGGCCTAATGATCCTCATTACATTTCTAAAGTGTTGATCTGATCTTGAAGGACAGGCTGAGGTCCTAGCTTTTATGTTATGAGAAGGCACATCAAATAACTTTGTAAAAAATACGTTTTGGTGGCTCACCTGACAGGGCTACAAAAAAAAAAAAAAAAAAAAAAATTTCCTTATGCAACTGTCTGAGTTAAAATGATATGTTTTTCTCAGTGAACAAACTGCCTCAGTAAGATATTTAGCTACCCTCCTTTCTCCGATCGTTCTGACACTGCTGCCCTATACATTTTCTGTGATACGGGCTGTACATTTTTCATCCCCTTTGATGTCTGTTTTTTAATGTTTGCAGCTCTTTTTGATCTTCTTTTTTTATTTACTTCTAAAGAAAATAAGCATTTCTGATGTGATTCAAAATGGTATTCATCTAGAGTGGGATGTTCTAATGATATACATATATGAAACTTTTCAGGTAAAAAAATGAGAAAAAGAAGGAAAAAAAAGGAATGTAAAAAAATATAGGAATAAATGAAATGTTCTTCTGAATTCAATACTGGAAGATATGTGCTACGAAGAAATATATTCCCCATAAAATCATTTTCTGTTCCACAGTTACACCCTGCTTTCTGTTTTATGTACTACTAAGATTTGTGCAGCAAAAGCTATTTTCTAGTTTTTGTATTATTGAAGCAATTACCTCGTTGTCAGAAAAGATTGCAGTGGGATACATAATTTGTGATGTACACAAAATGTTGGTTGGCAGCCTTTACATTTTCTATAAATGTAGAAACCATTTCCTCTTCATAGCGTTCACTAAGGGTGGTTATGTATTGTTCAGAATAGAAAGGCTGAGTATCTCCTGATAATTTTAAAAATTGTTTTCAACAAATGGAGTAGAAATAGGTATTTTTTTAATGCTAAGAAAATATGTATTTTTTACATATCCTGAAATTATTCACTGTAGTTTTGCTGATATTAGATAATAAGAATGTAAGTGTTCCGCAAAAAAAATAAATAAATAAGAATATTTAGGAAAAAGGTATGTTATGACTGTTTGAAAGTTTATGGAGATGAAATAACATTTTATATGGATTCAGATAGGATGAGGATCATATAATTTCTAGTGATAAAATACATTCTGTGGTTCAGTCCAATGTCATGCTTTATTCTGTGTGTCTAAAACTAATGATAAGTTTGATAGGTTCATTAGTTTCCCCATAATGGTCACTGGTGCTATGATCTTATTCTGTTCTTAATATCTTGTCATTATATTGAATCTATTGGTATCTTCCTGAGATCATGCTGACAGAAGAAAAAAAGAAAACATCTTAAATGATTCCTATAATATCCCTTAATCAAAGTAAAGTGAAGCATTGCAACTTCTCAAAATGCTGTGGGCAATGTCCAGAATACATTGCCTTTCCCTGCACTATAATCATACTTCAAGGAAACATTTAATCTGCTGCACCTTGGGATGACAATAATAAAGCAAGGAATTACAGTAATTGTACTGATCTGACATTCAGAGAGGGAATCTTGAATTTCAATATTGACAGGTAGGAAAATGAATAGTTAATAACTGGGTCTCTATTTCTCAACAGAAACCAGACCACTTTTTTTCTGAAATATTCATTCTTGAAGATTTCCATGTGATCTAACACAAACAAATATACAAAAAAGCAAAAACATAAGCAAGTTTGGGAAACATTTATATTTTCCTGCTTAAATTCCTCTGTTGAATGTGCCCTCAGTCAGGACCTTTTGGTCAGTCACATAATATGCATTTACATCTTATTTTGACTCCAAAAGAGAGTTTTACTCACTTCCCTAAATTCAGTACCTGAGCTTTCATTTTAAGTTTAGAATATCAGCATGAGTAATTGAATATAGTTAAGATTTTAGGACTTCAGCATAGAGCCATGACAGATAATTCCTTTCTGTGGGGAAAAAACAACAACAACAACAAAAACCCAGAAAAACAAAACACGCAAAAGAAATATATCAGAAGGAAAATAACAAGGAATCCTTCTTGCGTCATCCTGTAGGTAAAGAAAGTGGAATTATTTGCCACAAGATCTTCCAAATCAGAGCACCTCCATCTTTCATTCCTGAGAAAAGCCAAGAGACATTAGGCTCAGTTCCATCCCTCAGACTGATGGATGCATGTCCCTAGATGGGATACCCCACCAGATCTGTGATGGCGTCTACCTGCAGGTTAGCACAGCATCCAGCATCCTGTACTAGAGAGGGAAAAATGTCAGAAGAGGAAACACAAAACCAAAGATTTGAGTCTAAAAAGCTGATGACCAAAACAACAAAAAACAGATGAATGTTCTTGTCTGTTGGACTTCTCACTTTTTCTCTTGCTTTATATCCACAAGTGAAGCTGTGATCAGGCCTGCAGTTGTGAGCTCTGGCCTGGCCCTCCTGTATTCAGTAGCATAGAAGAACCCATGTGTGTGCAACAGAACTTCTGAAGACCATTCCTTTAACACCACTCTCACACGAACATTGTTCCAGTATCCTTATTTCCGTGATTCTCCTTCTCCATGGAATACCATAAGAAGTGAATGAGTTTAGAGCATTGTTTGTATACCAGTAGCATTAACCAATGAAATTTTAATAAACTTTTACATATTGGGATAAGAAATTCATCTTTAACATCTCAGTGAAAGCAGCTCAAACGGAATTTTTCTGGATCTAATTCAGAAGGACCACCTGACAGAAGCAGAAAATAATTTGCTGAAATGTTCAAGTAATATTACAACTTATTAATTTTTCAGGTTAACCTAAACTCCAAGGTGTTCAGCTTTCATTTTGAAATGATCAACAGGACTTCATGAGTGTGAGGACATATTTTAGAGAGTGTAATTACATATTATTTTTTCTAAATGAAAAAATAAAGGTAATATTTAAGGACTTGGGATGAAAAACATGGGGGGGATGAACTTAATCAGAGCAATACTAATGTGTCTGATTCACATTATCCACTGTCTGGTCTGATGAAAAGCTCTGTCAAGATATGAAGGAACAAAACCACAAGGGGTGTTATGTGGCCCTTTGTCTTTCAGGTAACTGAGAAGCTTAGTTATCCATTGGCTCAATGATGTAGTACAAACACATACAAAGCACGAGAAAAAACTCCCTGTAGTATCACTGTTATCTTGTATTACAAAATTGCATCTGATGTCCCTCAGGAGTTTTTACACAAACACAGCAAGACTCGGGGTCTTCAGGCTTTATCTTGTATAGCTCAAGGCTCTCTTTTTCATATCTAGAAGTTTTTTAGCAGTATTCACTACAACATTTACAAAAACTACGAAAATTTCCTGTTTCTGAAGATGATTTCTTCAGGTGCCCAAAGGAACTGATAGGTACTGAAGATAACTGAACTTGCTCTATATCTCCCATTGTGGCAAACATGCTGAAACTACCTTTTAAAAGACCTATCTCATTTCGAAGCCCACTGGTTTTCCTAGTTCTCCCAGAAGTCCTTTTCTATGTCCTTGTGTATTTTCACAGATTTCTATACTACATGTATTCTATTATTCTTATGCTGGTAGTTTACATCTATACTTGTAAGCTAACCTGGCACAGGAAGACAAGTTGTGTCCTAACATGAATTAAAACATTTGAGCTTGAGTAAAGATTTCAATTATTAGATTTTCATTTTGTTATGGAAAGGCTTGTTTCTTTTTTCATTATATACATTTGAATAATTTGTGTTCCTTTTACCTATGTTCTCCAATTCACATTTTTCCTCTGTATTATTCAGATCCTTCCCTGCATTAAAAGTGTCATGACTTTGTAATAACAGCAGTATCATAAGCATACTCTTCTGCTACCACTTTGAATACTAAATATATATGGTCTGAGACTGAACTTTAAGAAATTCAGCCAGTTGCCTTCCAGCTCTATATTTTCCTTTGAGTACTTTTGTCTATCGTCATATTCCTAAACAGTTTCTTGCTATATTTACAGCTTTTGTACCATTTTATGTCTTTCCCAACCTAAATAAAGAACTATTTCACATCATATCAATGTTTCTATTGTAATTCAGATAATCTGAAATCCAAAATTTTGTTAAAATTAATACATTTGTTTTTCACATGATCTTTCTGTTTTATACCATAATATATACCATTTTCCATTTATATACATTTTTAAATGTCTCAGTGTCTTGATTTGATGTGAAGCTTATGATATATTGTGGTTATGCTTTTTGCAAATATGGTGGTAAAGGTACTTTTTAATGTGCACATACAGAAATAATTTTCTTGATAATAATTCATTTTAGGTGCTTTTTCTTTGTTTTGGGATGAAAAAGATCTTCTCCCATGGCTTTGAGCGTATTAAAATGTATGACTTTCACCATAGAAAAATGGATTCAATTTAATTATTTGTACATGTAGTTGTTAAAATCAGAACTATTCAAATAATAAAAGTCTGAGTTTCTAAATAATTGACAATACCAAAGTTTTTAACTACAGATAGAAAAATTGGTATATTTCCACATTTTTTTAATCCATTCTACTTATATTATTTATGCAAAGAGAATGGTACAGTCCATTCCTTGATTATCTTTAATATTAATATATTATTCACATTTTTTTCTGATTTATTAAATAGAAAAAATAATTTTCACCTCACATTTTGGCAAAACTTATGTTGTTCTTATCTCTTTCGTTACTTATATTTCACTGTAGTGAAAATAAGTTCATCAAGTCCATCAGACTAGCATCACTAAGTCCACCACTACAATGCAAGCATAATATAATTTTTTTACTTACTTTGAATATCTTCCAGTGGGCACACCTCTAAATCCTCTGATGTAGTATATTGCCATATAAATGTAAATTTTCTTGATGTATTAATTTCTGGTAGATTTTACACTTCTGACATAGAGACATTCCAAAACACTAATTTTCACTCTTGTTTTTATAGCTACAACTTATTGACTAGCTTCCTGCTATTTAATGACTAGAGCCATTTCTATTTGTTAAGATTAACTTTTCTGAAGTGTCTTAATTATTTACCAAAACAAGACTATAGTAACATTAATTCTTCTCATTAGAGTCAGTAAATAATCTGCTAATTGTCACAGACAGAATAAGGTCTTTAGTGATATTTGCGATCCAAAATACTCCATACTGTAAAATTTTCTCATAAATAACAGTGTCATGTAAAAATTTATATAAATTAGAGTGGTGTAATTACAGAGGCACAATTTGAAGCCAATATCTAGTTTCGCTTTTTTTTTTTTCTTTTTAATGATTCTCTTTTCATTGAACTTTCTGATTAGAATATGAAATTGTTAAATAACACAATAATCACTATCAGTTCCACAGTATCATTTACCACTGAGAAAAAAAAAAGGAAGGAAAATGTAAGAATGTTATAGATATACTAGGCAAATGTAACATTTTAAATTGTATTTGTCAATATCTGATACTACTGATTCAAACAGTGGAAAAGATCTTTGGAACTGTTCTTAGCAATGTCAACAGCAAAAAAAGCAATCCCAACCTCTATAATAACTGTGAGAGAATACTGGTTGCTAATCACTCCAATACAACTCTCTTCTTCAACATCACATATTTATTATGGGCTATTATGGAATAATCATAGAATCGTAGAAACCTAAGTGTCGGAAGGGACTTCTAAAAGTCATCTTGTTCAACTTTCCTTCAGTGAACAGGGACCTCCACAGCTAGATCAGGTTGTTCAGAATCTCTTCCAGCCTGGTCTTGAATGTTTCCAGGGTCTGGGCATCCACCACATCTCTGGGCAACTCGTGCCAGTGCCTCACCACCCTTACTATAAAAGTCTGTTTCCTTATATCTAAAATATCCAACCTATTTAAGTTTGAAATAATTTCCCCTTGTTGTATCACTACAGACCCTGCTAAAAAAACTGTCCTCTTCTTTCCTGTAGGTCTGCTTAAGATACCGACAGGCCACTCTCAGGTTTCCCTGGAGCCTTCTCTTCTCCAGGCTGAACGGCCACAGATCAGTCAGCCTGTTCACAAAGGAGAAGTGTTCCATTCCTTGGAACATTTTTGTGGCTCTCCTCTGGAGAAGCTCTAACAGGTTCATGGCTCTCCTGTACTGAGAGCTCCACTTCTGGATGCATTACACCAGATGAGGTCTCACCAGCTCAGAGAAGAGGAGCAGGATCACCTCCTTAAACCTGCTGGCCCTGCTTCTTTTGATGTACCCCAGGATACAGTCAGATGTCAGTCAGATTGCTGACTCTTGTCCAGCTCACCATCCACCAGCATCCCCAGGCCCTTTTCAGCAGGGCTGTGCTCAATCCTTTTGTCCCCTAGCTTGTCTTGGTAGTGGATGTTGTCTCTACCTAGGTGTAAGACCTTGCACTTGGATTTTAAGAATCTCATGAGGCTCTACTGGGCACACTGCTCCAACCTAGCTGTCTAGTTCCCTCTGTATGGCACTCCATTGACCACACCCCAAAGTTTGGTGCCATCACCAAACTTGCTGATGGTGCACTTGACCCCACTGTCATCATAATTGATGGAGATATTGAAGAGTACTGATACCAGCAATGACCCCTGGGGGACACTAATTGTCACTGATCTCCATTCAGTCATTGACCATCACTCTCCGGAGTAGATCCTGCAGTCAGTTCTTCATCCATTGAACAGTCCACCCACCAAATCCGTATCTTTCCAATTGGATAGAAGGATGTTGTAGAGTACTGTATTAAAGGCCCTACTGAAGTTTGGATGGATTACATCAGTGGCTCTTTTCCACTGATGCAGTTGTACATGATGTTTAGCACTTTTCTTCACATGGAAAACCATTATCCTGACACTGTAGCTTCTTAGTGATAGCATGAAAATCCTCCAGTCTCCACTAGTACCAAATCTTATTCTCATAACAGTAGACATTGGAATAACTCTTAAAGATAGAATTACTGAAGAAAAGCAGAATATGACTTCCAGCAATAGAGCTTCTCATGGTATTTCCATGGAAAACATTTGCTTATCTTCTGTGTGAATGAAAATTTGCATATGCTGGTTCTTATCAGTACAGAACAACTTTTTTAACTATCACAAATAAGTCTTTCCTCAGAGAATATTTTGAGAATTATATCCAGTTTACCTTATAGCAATTTTTCTGAAATCTTTTCCATTATTTCTTCTGAAGAATTCATATAATTCTCATTGAATATTTAGACATTAAGAAAGGTGCAAAATTATTTATAATAAGAAAGTGATAAAGATAGAGAAGAGTAGAAAAATAAAATAAAAATAAGAGTAAATTTGCATTTTGTGTACCTCTAGCATCCATAATGTAGGAAATGAACATACACAGGTGAAGTTATTTAGTCTTTTGAACAGTTGTCCAATTAGAAAATCAAAAGGCATTGCAACCTTTACATACATTAGAAAGTATCAGCCTTTTTTTAGAGCAATCCAGCTTTAAGACTATAAACATCATACTAGGGATGGAGCTTCATTAAAACAAACATAAATGTTTCTGTTAGAACTGGTGTGGTTTCGTAAGCTTTGCCTCTTTCTTTCTGGATAATATTGGCAAGTTAGTTCACCTGTTTCTCTGCAAAACACGTTCAATACTATTTTACACTTTTACACAGAATTTTAAAATCTATAATTGAAAAAGCATAAGAATATTAGAACACAGTATATAAAAATGGATAAAAATATACAATTTTATCTTACTGCATATTGAACTGACCTCCTTCAGCTGAGCAGATGACCACAATTGGGCTGAAGGGACCATCACCTTTGTTATTGTAAACACCAACTTTCACCTCAAAAGGAGTGAGAGGTGGAACACTTTCATCTCTATAGATAAACTTTGAGGCATCTGAAGATGTCACCATTTTTTCCTTCCAACCACGTGTTCCATTGGGTCTGAATGCTACAATATATCCAAATCCTTCTCCGTTCTGAAACTCTTCTGATACTGGCTAAAAGATAAAGTTCAGATAATGATTAGATGTGGTTTTACTAATTTAGAAAGCTACCACTCAGACTATTATCTTGTCTCAAGGTGGTCTCTTACAATTTCATTATAGAATTTTAATTATCATGCCTGAATTTATAATTAATTCCAAAGCAGAAGTCTGTAAGAGTTTCTTCACTGAAAGGCTTGTGGGCTCAGAAAGATATTTCTTTTATAAGTTACACTGTCTGAACAATGCTTTAACCATTGGTATATTAATGGAATAGTTCTTTCAAGTGGTCTTGTTAGAAGTGTAGATCAACATAGTTTTGTCATGACTTTCTTAGGCTTTATATACTTACTTGTTTAATTTATATATCCAAATGAGGTGTCAAATGAGCAATTTAATTCCATTGTTAAATTAGAGGCTTAGGAGACAATTTAATAAACCTAGTAGTTCTAACTCTCATACAAAAAGTCTTGAAAAAAAAAGTCTCATTTGCTTTTCTTATTTCAGAGGATCTATGAAGTTAACCACTTAAATTGGGACACGCCTGCCATAAGCAAACAGTTGGGAAAGAAATTTATCTATTGAGAGATTGAGCATTGCTAAATCTAAATCTTAAGTTAAAAAATTGAATTTTTCATTCTAACTTACCTCCTACATTTGATGTATAGTCAATAGACTATGTTAGGCATTAGATTATGTTTAACAGATGTCAGCATATTAACCCTTCAGTTACTAGGGTGCCTCAAATTTCACAGCTTCAAGGCCCACCTTAGATTTGGATGAACACATAAATCAGAGCAGAGACACAGGAGGCACAGAGTCCTCCTCCAACCACATTTCATATGACTGCCTCGTCACTAGGCCACTCACCTGCAGAACCCATTTTCTTTTCAGCATTTTGAGACTGTGCACTGCTCATCCAAGGAAAATACAAAATAAATAAATAGAGCTATAAGATCAAAAGTAGGGGAGGCAAAAATAAGATAGACTTTGTAATCTAGTGTCTTGGAAAGCAGGAACCTTGGAGTTCCTCATAGTATTTATGGATTTTCCAGCAGATTGTCACTACAGAAAACCAATTCAAATCAAACCAAATCCCTCAAAAAGCAGAAATACAAGAGAAATAGAAGAACCTATGAATTTAATCGCAAATGCTAAATACGTACTATGTGAATTAAAGTAGGGAGATTTGAACCTGCTGAGTAAAATCCAGTAGTTAGTTGTTGATACTACTCAGTCTTCTCCATTGCAAAAAGGTTAATTCTTATTTCTCATTGCATTATTTTTTGCTTTGTTCTTTTGTATCATTTGTTGAAGAAATCGAATGACTACCTTTAGAATATCATAGAATCTTAGAACTGATTGAGTTGGAAGAGACTTTTATAGAAGTAATCTAGTCCAAATTAGAAAAGTTACAGGTTTTTCAAACTATTAAAATGTGTATATATGCTCACTTCATGATTTATGATTGATACACTTGAAATGCCATTTCTTTATCTTAATTTGAATAATGATTTTATACTGATGAAGAGGTATGTGAAACAATACTGTGCTGAAAGTAGCAGGATTAGGAAGAAAACTAAGACTTGATTGAAACAACAGCTTCATTATAAACACTGGAGAAAAACTGATGCCTTTTCCCCTACTGGCAATCCGCATCCCTTAGCTATAAAAGAATGTCCATCCCTTAGCTATAAAAGAATGTCCCTTCTCTTGACACCTAAGAAACACCATAAACACAATTTTCATTAATAGTACATGCTAATATATAAAATAAGGGATAATAATTTTAGTGAGGCTAGTTTTCAATGGATATAATTCCAGACACCTGAGATTTTAGTTTGGGATTCTGCATACTTCTGGTTAGAGAGATACTGCTGTTAATAGTCTAAAAATTGTAACCAAATTTAAACTAGTATTGACTCAGAAGCCTCAGGTAGCTGGTGCTGGGGAAGATAGATGTAACAGAGGACATCCTCTTCACATATCCCCAAATTTCTCACTTTAAGTAGTTTGTCAGAATTCTGTGTATCTCTTATGATCTGAATCACCTCTAAAGTAGTACGGCTTCATCTTTTTTCACTGAAACTCCCTATTTTTATTTGATGATTTTTTTTTAATAATGTAGAAGAAACGCACTTATATGTTTACTATGAATCTCTTTGTGATGAATCTAGAAGTTTTGAAAACACCTCAACAACAGTTCCTCCTCTATTGCGTTATTTATGATCAGCAGAGAAAGCAACTTCCACACCTCCTATTACCCATTATCGTGGTTATACATCTGTGTTGTATCTTACATCACAAATTTCTTCTCAAAGTAAAAGACAGCTTCGAATCTTTAGATTTTATTTATACAAAATACTTCAGAAGTGTATCCTTCCTTAATTTAAAATTAAATTTAAACATTGTTACGGGAGATTCCTTTTCTTCCTTCAGTTATAATTTCATCTGTGTAGCATTCATTTATGATAACCAAAAAAACCCAAACTAATAATAATAATAATAATAAAATTCAATTCAACCTAAGCATCTGGAAGAAAAAGTTGATGAATTAGGGCAATTTTGAAGCTGCAACTAAGGGAAGCATATTCACTGCAGTAACCTCACACCATATTAAAATGCAATTTAATTTAGAAATTTTAGAAAAATAATACTTTGTGTTAATTTCTTGTTGATATTTACTGAAAGGAAACCCCAATACAGTGCTGTCTGTTTCCAAAGAAGTAAACATGAAATTAGACCTTTAAACAGAAAAGTCCCTTACCTCCCATGCTATTACTAATTCATGACGCCTTCCACTTCTGCCACTTACGTTAGCTGGAGGTGTCTTTGGAACTGTGAGCAAAAAAGAAAAAATCAGAATGTCCAAATTATTGAAGTTTTCCCTATAGCAATAAATTGCTGCAGAAGACATGAGGCTGTTACATCAGAACAGAAAAACATAAACACTGTGATAAAGTTATTTTGCTCATTTCATTTCATGTAATTCCACAATCGAGTGATTATAAACTTGAACAAAACATAAACACAGAAGAAAATTTATACTGAAGTAAAAAAGTTGCTTAAGCATAAGATATAGCCTTCCTATTTTCTTCCTTACGGTAGTATATAGATCATGGATAGAACTGTTAAGGCCTTATTGTGTGCTATTGAGCTTATTTATTGAGTAACACGGTACCTTTGAACTATACCAAGAATAGATTTAAATGAATGTACACCACCCCCTGTACTTCCTGTGTTGAACAAGTTCAATGAAAGAGGAGTTGTTACTAGATCACATGAAACTTCAGAATTAAACTGAAATGTTTTTAAACTATGATCTCCCCTTTAAAGAACAGAACAGTAGTTCTGTTCTGTTACTTTCTTTTCCTTTTTTTTTTTTTTTTCTTTTTTCTTGTAAATAATGCAATCTCACGAAGTTTATGAATTCCTTCTGATGCACACTCCTGGAAATGTGGTAGAAGGGAGAAACTGGTTACATGTACATTTCTAATATTAATTTTTTTCCCCAGTCTGAGCAAGAAGTCCAGGGGCCACCTCCAGCGGATGCAGATCTTTGAGGTGATCCATCCTTCTTAAGATAGTTTTCTAAGCAATGGCAAGGATTTGTCTCATTGTACTGACCAGAGACATGAACAAGGTCAAACTAAAAATCAATCTTTATGTATCTTAATAAAATTTTCCCTTTATAAACAGTATTATAAAGTATTGAATTGTGAGGAATTTCCCTCTGGCAAAATGATAATAATTTTAATAAAAAAGAATAAAAACAATGCTTTATTGGGATGATCATTCCATAGAAAAGATGTAGAACAATAATCTATCAATTAAATGGAATCTATGCCATCTCTAATGAAAAATATTAAACCATGTTTAGCATCCATTTTCTCTTGCCTTTCTAAGTTGTTTTTATTGGTTGTTATAAGGATGAATATGATGTTTATATAGATGACATATTATTAGTAAGAGAAAATGCTGTATTCCTTGTAAGCATTTAACATTCTGGAATTATGTAACGAGTATTGTCCTCTTTCTAGAGTTTTCTTGTTAAAGGCATTTCACATATTATTAGTAAGAGAAAATGCTGTATTCCTTGTAAGCATTTAACATTCTGGAATTATGTAACGAGTATTGTCCTCTTTCTAGAGTTTTCTTGTTAAAGGCATTTCAGACTGAAGCCCTATTTAAATGAATAAATATTAAAAGAATAAAACTGTCAAAACGATGGATTTCTTTTGCACCAAAATAAAATGTACATTTGGGCAGCAAAACTCTCAAATGAATAACCATTAAAAGGATAAATGTGTCAAAGGAATAAATTTCCTCTGCACTGCACCAAAGCAGATTATTTACAGTTAGTGGAGAACATTTTGAAATCAGTGAAGAAAAGTACTGAAAGAAACCATTTATTCCAGACCTTGAGGATGTCTATCATCAACACTTTCAACAAAATTACTTTTATATTAGTTTTATATCTGAATTTTCTCACTCAAAACCTGTTACTGCCATGCAACTAGAGACTTCCAAATTTTGATGCTGTGAATTCTTGGCAATGACACACATTGAGAAATCACCAGAAAAAAAAAGATGTCATTTCTGGATTTGGCTCCTATACACAGGGTCCATACACCTGCAGGACAATAACATTACACTTTTGTTGTTAATGCCTGACACAAAACTGAGAAATTTAGCACTGTGTCTTCTGAATAAATACAACCACAACTAGTAACAATCTGTTCTTTGCTGTGCTGATACATCTCATATAATAAGATAAAAGAATGTCAGCTATGGGGAAACAAATCACTCCTTGGTACTCAAAGCCACCAAATGTGACTATGTTTTACTTGATTATATATCTCCAGTTAGTTTAAAGCTTTCTCATTAGTCCCTGTGTTGATCACCTAGTATTGATTTTCTTCTCTTTTAAACAGAAAGAACTTTGGGAGCAAGTCAGCTTTTTTTTTTTTTTTTAATTGTAAAAGCTATTAATATCTTTTAACATACTGATACAGTTTGAAAAACAAATATTAGCTGTGGAAAAGGTATTGGAGGGGGGGGAGGGGGGTTGGGAAAAAGGTTTATTGCCAGCTTGACAGAGCTTTCTAATGTGAAGACCAAAGCAATAACACATTTTTCTTTTCAGTTGTTTTCCTTTCTATGCATATGTATATGCATATGCACGTATCCTTCAGTACATACCTGGGAAGCAGAGAAACAGAGACACGTTAAATGAAAACTCCTTCCATGTGTGAAAGACCAACCCTCAAGTTCTCACACAAACAGGAAAACATTTCATATCTCATCTGGTCAGGAGTGAGATGTAAAATGAGCCAGCATCTCTGTAGCAGTTGACAAACTGCATTTTGTTATTGGAAACATCCCAGCTGGTCTCAAGATCTGCATTTCTTCTGTTAACATTTTCCTCTGCATTTTTAATGCTTGTAATTTAAGAGGAGTCAGGATTTAATTAATTTAATATAGTCACCCATGGCTGCAGGTTTCACACCAGATTACCACCCTCAGATATGAAATCTCAAAAACTGTGCCATATATGCCAGCTTTCCTGGTATGTTTTTCTAACACTTCTGTTTGGACTCTTTATCAATAGGTTGTATATCAATTTGGGTTTTCAGTGTTACATGTGAGTAGTCTGTTGGTTTCAAATATAAACATGCAGTAAACAATTACTGTCTACTTAATTTTCTTCATCTGTTTTTCACTGGGGAGCCTTGAAACTACTTCAGTTGCCCATGAAATTATGTCCTAATGTTATAAACAAAACAAAAATAATTATCATTTTGGTATCAGTGGAAACTTATTTTCCACAGGTCTCTAAAAAAAAGATCCGATACCCAACCACCAGCAGAAAGAAAAATCCCCTAAAACAAAATCTGTCTAGAACATGTTATCAGGAAAAAGTTCTCCTTGATACAACATGAAGAAATATTAGCTGAGAATCAGTGTGGCTTAATGAAATAAATATAAGTACTTATTAAAAATAAATCCTCTGCACAATCTGATACTAATTGAGTGCATTATATTGTTACCTCATAAAATCAAGTCTTCATGTCTGATTAGCAGGTTAAACTTTGATTCTACTCAATTTCCCTCTCTCCATGTTTCCCCATGAATAGATAATGTAATTGATGCTTTGCCCCCAGGCTTCAAATGCCTGACTGCTGTAGTGGAATGCCAGACATGTCTAAATTCATGTTACTGGCTTTTTTCACCTTGTGGACCTGTAAAATATGTATCAAGGCTACAAGTGACAGAAATGCAGCAGCTGGCTATAAGTTAGATGTGCCATAAAATTGCAGTATTATCCATTCCAATGAAAGTAGATATGAAAAGCAATCATGTTAACTAAATGTGAACTAAGTAACAAGATTAGGGTTTAATTAAAATATTAAAGCAAGTGAAAACCTGTTTATTATCCTGATGATTTCCTAGCACTATCCCAAGAATTGCTTCCATGGGTATTTTTAGATAATGGGCTGGTATAAAATATTGTTACTGCCTTGGGGAAGAAGTGATAAAGTAAGTGAGGTGTGGGGAGAGGAAAAGATTGTAGTCTCCAGCCAAATTAGCAAATGACATTAAATTAAAGATGCCAATTTCCATTTAAGTATAAAATAATGGCAGCAGACTCACACATTTGCTACCTCTGTGGGTTGTCTATGCAGCTTTCATTCTCCTCTGTGGATCATGGCCCTCTTCTGAGCATGAGCCACACTCATCCTCCCTACTGAGAGACTGATATTTCTGGAGATTTTCCAGTGCATCCTGCCCTTTTAACCTGTAGAGCACATCTAACATCACTGCAAAGGGCCAGGTTAGTCTGCTAGGTCATCAGGTGGAGGTTGATACCATATCCCTTCTGAAGGATAATGTCCTTACACATGTACTGTATTAAGGTTTCAGATCTATGATGTTGGAACTGAAGCCCATGTTAGTAAAAATTTTACCTTGAAGCTTTCAGATAAAAAGCTGAGGAACAGAGATATTCTGAAAAAGAATACATAATTGAGTAGTACACAAAGATATTAACATTTTAATTCGGAAAACCATATATGAAATCCAATGAAAACTGACATTAACTTTTCTGCCTCTTTGACTTTAGTATTTGAAAACAACCACAAAGATGACAGTTCATATTGACAGAATTGTCTCAGAGAATTCTCTCATAGAACAAAGACAGACAAGATTTAAGATCCAAGGCATCTTTCAGACTTCAGGAATAGCTAGAAACCAGGAAAAAGCAGGTTCCTGATTGAAGCAAATCATGAAGCCTCTGGCATTTCAAGAATGCCGTTAAGTTATAAACAGCATGTCATTTGGTGAATGACATGCTTAACAGACAGATTTTTTTTTCTTGGTTCTGTTTGCTGTTGTTTTCCTTGCTTATGACTTAAAAAATAAAAATAGACTTATGTCTATTATGTCATCATTATTACTTTACAACTATTTATAGTTTCCAATAAATTGGGAAATTATATCTGATTAGTTATGAGCAGCATCTTCTCACTACCTCTGTGGAATAAAAGTGAGAAACCACCTTGATATATATATGTGTATTAAAAAAAAAAATAAAGCAAACAAAGAAAACAACAAAAAAACACCCCAACAAGCAAATAAACAAGGAAACAACCTCCCCCCTCCCATCCCACCCCCCCCCCCCCCCAAAAAAAAAAAAGCACCATCACCAAAAAAAAAAAAAACTAACAAGGAAACAAAACAAAAACAGCTCATAACTGACATGGAAACGAAAATGAAAGGGTTTCGTTAAATAAAGGTCTTCTGAGATTGGGGTGACGACAGCTAACTTCTGTTGTATTACACAATGCTAAACAGACACACCAAAGAACCTGAACTTCAATTTCATTGAAGGCTTTTAAGTTGTTTTACTGGCATCAGTCTGGAATTCAATGTCACACTACAAAATGCTTCCTCCTAATGTGACACTTGTGCAGCTGTAACTCTAGTAATAAAAAAAAATCTTTCTAACTGGAAAGCAAAACGTGCAGCTAAACATTGAGTGTGGCCTTTTCCTATCTGAAGTAATGTGTTACTGACCTTTCATTTGAGAAGACCTGCATTATTATCAGCCATAGGTCTGTTTGTCAGGAGTCCTGTGTACTTGAATATAAATTATTGCTACTTTTGTTAGAGACTTTTTCACCAGATGGCAACAATAGCAGAGCACTACCCTGAAAAGAGTATTAACCACTGGGCAAAAAATACATTGCACAGTGCATGCTTACCTGTTCCCCAATTTTTTCCTGATCATAAGCATGATTCATTAATAAATTTTCGTAGATGGAAAGCTATAATTATTGTCCAAAGGAGTATTGAAAATGGATGTGCATGAAGACCTTCACTAGAGCTGCTGAAGTATGTTTTAGCAAATACAGATTTTGTTTGGTAAAAACAGGGAAAGAAGAACAAGGAACCTAAAAACATGGTAGATGGATAAAAATCAGTCATTTTCTAACTTGTTTAAAAAAAGCATTTACTCGCATTTTATATGCACCTACTGGATTGAGTCCTGAACTATCATTTAAAAATCAGGGAAATATTCATAAATTTGAAAGAACAAAATACCAGCCGTGCAACCTAGTGCTGGATAAGCCTTTTCCAGAGTGGCTGTATCCTCTCTGATATGTACTACCTGAATAAACAAAGTAGCTTGAATGTTTGAGTCCAACAGAATTTTCACTGTCACTGCTGCATATGATTCAAAATCATGGAAAGAGTAATGGTGGACAAATAAGGAATATATATATATTTTTTTTTGGAAACTCGTTTGACATGAAAGTAGCTTGTCTTCTTTTTAATCTTTTTTTTTTTTTAATTTCCCTTTTCTTCATTTTCTCCTAATAAATCATGCAGTATTTGAAGCTTATGCTATAAAGGTACATCTCGTAAAGATATTAAGTTTCACAATGTAAAAACTTGTGGAAAAAGGAGGGGGGAGAGGTGAAAAAGAAAATTTCCCAGTGAGATTAATGAGGCACAGGTTGCCCAGAGAGCATAAGGAGTCTCCATTCTTGGAAGTTTCAAAGATTTAATTGGACACAGTTCTGAGCAAATGATCTGAAACAAGATTTTTTCGGATTTGAAGAGGAGTCTGGATTAGAGACTTCCTAAGATTCTTTCCAGACTTAGTTGTTTCTGTGGTTCTGCCTAAGAAATGAGTCTGAATACTCCGTTGTGACTGTTTATGGATGGTTATACAAAGATCTGTGAACTATGCAGCTGAGGTAACAAGATTAACCTATTTTAAAAATTTTGGATTTTTATTTTGGACTAAGAGAGGTGGACACATTCTGTCATTGTTACTTTTAATTTTTATAACTCTCTGAATGAGAAAACAGAAGAAAGTACAACACAATTGCCTTATTCATTTACAGAATTTTGTAACTATAAAATTGCTCATACTTCCAATAAAGATGGAATCTTTGAATTTGGCAGTCATCTTTTATGTATGGTTAATAAACTACTGACAAATTATTCAGCTGAAAAAGAATCAAAGCAAAATCAATCTTCTTAAAAGTCCTTCTAAATAAATAAGAGGCATACAACTAGCAATGGAGAATATCGTGAAAGTGACCAGAGATAGAGTTCTGTTCTGAGGCTTTGTTCAAATCCTGCCTCCCTCTCTTTCAGCATTTCAGAATGTGTATCTGCTTATCTATATAGTGATTTTTCTCAGTTTCCCAGTACTTTAGAAACCACTTATTCATTCTGCATCATTTGCTGTCAGTGATTCCAGGCTTTCAGTGACCATTGCAATTTTCAAGAGACTAAAACAGGATACTTTTTCCCAGGCTCTCATCTACCATCTCAGACAGAAATTTAATGAAATTTTTCCAAGTTTTCTAACAATCCATGATAGCATATGCATGACAAAGTAGTACAAAGTATTTCAAATTAAGCAGCTTCCCATGGCTTCCCCGTCTGGCTGAAAAAAGGTTTCAATGTATCTTCAAAGAGAGAAGCTATGAGAGGTAGTGGAGAAGAGGCTGCTTGAGAGCAGTTGTATGAAGGGACTGAAAAGGACCTTGCAGTTGATGATCAGCAGGAGTGTGTCAGAAGGTAGGCAGCAAAGGCTCAAAAGAAAAGGATGAATTGTCAGGTAGAATCATAGAATCCCAAAATTACCAAGGTTTGAAAAGCTTCTAAGAGGATCTGCTCCATGATCTTTCCCAGTACATAGGTGAGACTGATAATGAATTTCATTAAAGATATCATTAAAGATATTAAATAGAACAGGTCCTAGTACTGACCTCGAGGGAACACCACTCATGATTGTCAGGTCGACACTTCCAGCCAATCTGGTGTCATCTGCAAACTTACTGAGGGTGCAGTCAATGCCCTCATCCAGGTCATCAATAAAGGTATTGAAGAGGAAAGGTCTTGGTACCAACCCCAGGGGAGCACCAGTTGTGACCAGTTGCCAGCAGGATTTAACTCCATTCACCACCACTCTCTTGGCACAGCTCTCCAGACAGTACCCACCAGAGTGTACCTGTCCGAGCCATGGGCTTCCAGCTTCCTCAGGAGAATTCTGGGAGATGGTGTTAAAGCCTTTGCTGAAGTCTAGGTAAACTGTGTTGGCAGCCTTTCCTTCATCCACCAGATGGGCCACTTGATCATAGAAAGAGGTCAGACTAGTTAAGCAGGATCTGCCTGCCATGAATCCATGAAAATATCTTGTTATGTCACTCAGGATGATCTGCTTCATAACCATGATCAGGACCAATGATAGATGGTAGAAAGCAGTTCGGCAATCACCTCTGCCAGCTCCTGAAGCACCCTCGGGTGAGTCTCGTCTGACCCCATGGACTTTTGTCAGGCCAGGAGGAGCAGAAGGTCTCTAACTCTTTCCACTTGAATCATGAGAGCTTTATTCCAGATCGTGGATAGTGTACCCTGAGGATAACTTGTCTGAATTTTAATGACAGAGGTGAAAAACCTTACCCATAGAGACCTTTACTCACAGAAACAACCTTATCATAACCAGCCCTGAGCTCAGCAGCATCAAAACACACTCTAATACAGAGAGCCATGCCTCTGTCCCTCCTTCCTTGCCTATCCCTTCTGAAGAGCTTCTGGTCATCCATTGCAGCACTCCAGTTGTGGGAGTGATCCCACCATATTTCAGTAATGGCAGTTAAGTCTGCCACATAATGGCTTCCAGCTCCTCCTACTTGTTGCCCATGCTGCGTGCACTGATGTAGATGCACTTAGCTGAGACATTTGCCTCATCCTCAAACACATAATTGTTTCCCTACGCTCATCTCTAGCGAGCCTTGTTTCACCCTTCATATCTAGTTCAAAGTCCTATCAATCAGCCCTGACAGCTGCTGGGCTAGGATCTGTTTCTGCCTTTGAGACAGGTGAGACCCATCTGCAGCTATCAGGTCAGGAGCCAAGTAAAGCAGTCAGTGGCTGAAAAAAAAAAAAATAAAAATAAAAATAAAAATAAAATAAAAATAAAAATTCCTGCAATTATACCAGCCTCTCTACCTTTATGAGATGGGTTTTCCTGGTCCTCCCAGTATCCCTCACTACCATTAAAGGGATAGAAGAAAACGCTGCTTGTACTCCTGCTTCATCAACTAATCACCACAATGCCCTGAACTCCCTTTTAGCAGACCTGATGCTTCTCAGCAGCTTTATCGCTTCCAGCTTGAACTATCAGAAAAGGGTAGTAATCAGAGGGATGAACTAGACTAGGATACTAGGATGTTTTTTAGTAAGATCCCTGACCTGGGCCCCAGGGAGGCAGCACACTTCTCTACAGGTAGGGTTTGGTCAGTCAACATATTGGGCCCTCCATTCCCCTCAGAAGAGAGTTTACAACAGCAACTACCTTTATTTTTTTCTTGGCTTTGCAGTCTTGAGGTGTGGAGTAGACCACCTCACCCTAGACAGTCTCCTGCATGGATCTTCCACAGCATCTTCACCTCCCTGTCCCATAAGTTCCAGAGTCTCAAACATATGATAGACAGATCCCTGGGGAAGCTACATAGATAAAGTAAGGATATCTGTGATGACAAACTGGGACCTGTTTACACACCTCCTCCTTAGATCTCCTCTGTTTGCCAGATGTTGGAAAAGTATGGGGTTCATCACTGCTTGGGGTGTTATCACTCCTGTACTTTTCTCACAGGTATAGCAGTGAGTTTCTCCATCTGCCTCTCTCCTACTCATAGTCCCTGAAGTTCCTTAACCTCTCTACCTCCTCCTTGAATTGTGCTGTCTTGAGCAGATCATCCACCTGTTTACACCTCATGCAGGTGGTATCCCTGCTGCTCTTGACATTAGCAACAGGCACAGGGGCTCTCTGCAGCCTGAGACCCGAACAATAACATTCTGGGGCAAGTACTCCATCTGAATAGCCACTTTCTTTTTTGTGAGAGCTTTCTGCCTAGGGAATTCATGGCCACATTTGCTGTGTAGGAGGCAGCCAAAAAGTGAGTCAAAATGAAGGTAGTTGTGAAAGACAGAAACTGTTTTCTTTTCTTTTGTCTCAAAGCTTGCCTCGTAAGGCCTTTTCTGGTGACAAGACTCTGACTGATAAGTGCCGGTTATCCAGATGGGTGTTATGGTGCCTCACTGTCTCTGCTTATGGTTGCAAAGATAAGCAGAAGTAGGGGCAAATAGTCTTTTCCGGTGGGGTATGGCTTGGAGAAGCTGACCACCACAAAAAGACAACAACGCTTCTGCATGGCAATGAAGGCAACATTGCTGCTGGTTTATCTGTTAGGCCAGACATGTTACACAAAGAGAAAAGGAAAAAAAAAAAAAACCTGAGAAATGGGAATAAAAGGCCTTCACTGAACCAAGGATTTTGGAGAAGAACTCCTGAAGAAAAAATCTTTGAGGAGAACTCCCGAAGACTGCTTGCTGCCATCTCCCATACCCGGCAGTGACCAGATGAGTTCCTGAGACCAACAGACCCACTAAAAACCTCACTGAACCCACGGTGGCGATTATATCTCTCTTGCTTTCTATCAATACTCCTTGCTTTTCATCCCTTTTCTATCGCTCACCTTCCCTTCCCCATATCCCTAAGCAACTAGTAATTGTAATAAACTGGTTGGGCTAACATTTGACCCATTGTGTCTTAGTCTCGCCATCGGGTGTACACATAATCAAAGAACCTTGTCTCCCTACTTTATTTTGGAGTGTGACAGTAGTCTTGATGAGGTAAGGCAACAGGGAATTAGGTCATTTGGAATTTCTGTAAATTAAATATTGTACCTGTAAATAAAACAAATTGTTGACTCAATAGAGATTTATATCACTGAAAAGAGAATAGCACCATCAGTACAATAGTACTATCTATAATATAATGTACTATATTGAAAAGAGACTAATAATATCAGTACTCTAGTATATTATACTACTAGTATATTAAAACAGTTCTTGTTTCTGGTAGTCCTGGAAAATTAACCTTTTTATCTCTTACCTGCTTCATTGGTTCTGACCATGCGAGATGGTGCACTTGGATCTCCAGTCCCAATTTTGTTGGTTGCTACAACTCTAAACTCATACTCCACCCAAGGGTTCAGTTCAACAGCCATAGCAGACTCCATGTCTCCACTAATCACATCAGGAACTGCAGATAGTGAAGAAATGTACAGGTCACTCAGAAAGCTGAAGCTCACATGCAATGTTTTGATGGTAAATGTGTATGACCATTAGATATGACAGATATCAAGGATCTAATATGCTAGAAATCAGAGTTTTTTGGACAGTGTGGTACTCCTGGAAAGGTAAAGATTAAAAGGTAGAAAGGAGAGATTTTTGCTTATTCACAGCTGCATCATGCAGGAGCCTCTGTGCTGTCTTTTTACAGATGTTGCTAATTAACGTGAAAGCAATAATAATAATTTAAAAAAAATCAGTGCTTTGAATTTATTGTTGTTTCAAGAGTGTCTGCAGTTGCTGCTGGTTATTATTATTATTATTATTATTATTATTATTAGGGAGCGGGAGTTTTGAAGAGCCTGCTTGTGGTATTTTGAAGTTCTTCTCACCTGTTTTTACTGTCTGCCAGCCAAGAGAAAACGGACTGCGTGCTTGCAGGTTGTAGAGGGAGATTGGGCTGTGATTGTCTGCCCCAGGACTCCAGGAGAGTGTTGCTGTAGTGTCTGTAATTTCCTCCACTATTACAACCCCTGGGGGACCAGGAGGACCTAGAAATAAATTGGAATAATCAAACAAAGCACACCATCATTGCTGCTGAACAGTAATAATGCGGTAGAGTTATTCTGTAGGGAGTTCAATACCCATGAAATACAGGAGTTAAAATGCACACTACTGCATCATGGTGATAGCTTATATTGAAAAATTTCTATTGGCAAACTGTACTTGTTTCTACTCCTTAAATGTTATGTAGGTAAGAAGCTATTAATCTGTCATGGAGACAGAAGAAGAACTCGGAACAGAAACAGATTTCTATAAAATTCTGTTATAATTGTTCTGAAAGTAAAATTGAAGGAAAAAAGAGAGCCTTTAAGAAGCATCCAGACTAGAGTGAACAGTCACAATCACATCTCTTTGTGTGAGAATCATCAGCAGGAGAAGTAAATATCAAAATGAGGCAAGGTTGGATGCATTTCATAAGGAGAATACTAATAATGATAATAACTGAATTAAGAATACAACATATATCCTTTTTATCAAAATCACTTATTCAATGAAATGTATTGGACTAATGTTCTTTTGAAAGTCCATTGATTGACTGAAAGCTATTCTAAACAGAACCCAAACTCAAACACTTTTAAGGCTGATATTTACTGTGATTCATTTAAAAACAAACAAAATCACTGAACAAGTTCTCATTTGAAAAATTATACTATTTATTCTACTTTACTATACTTAATAAGGAAATAACATTCATCATTTTTAAAGTCATGTTAAGTCATGTTTAAGTCTGTTCCAATACGTGAAGCTTCTTATAACAAATACAAATTTGCAATGAAAACTTGCCTATAACTTCCTCCCTACCTCTAGTTTTCTCTAATTTTTCCTAATATTGATCTAAATGATGTTTTAAAACGTTGTTCATTTGTACTTGACAAACCAAATTGGAAGCAAGTTATCCCTGGATAAGGATCCTTTTTTGCAGCTGTTGGATCTAAACAGGTACATCTCTGTCATGGGCAAATGAAGGAACACATAATTACAGAATTGCAGAGGTTGGAAGGGACCTCTAGAGATCATCAAGTCCAACCCCCCTGCCAGAGCAGGCTCCCTAGACCAGGTTGCACAGGTAGCTATCCAGGTGAGTCTTGAACGTCTCCAGAGAAGACTCCAGAACATCTCTGGGCAGCCTGTCACCTGAGCAGTGCTCTGTCACCGTCATTGTGAAGGATAAAAATCTCTCGTGATTTCCTATTCTTAAAAATTTATACAAATCCAGATCAGGACTCAGTACTTCTAATGCTACTTAATTAAAATATTGATATTATTAGTAGCTATAATTAATTATGAAAAATCTGAATATTCTTGTCAACCAATTCTTTGCCAGGATCCTCTTGTTGGAGGCTGAAGTTCTGCTGCACAGATGGAAATCTGTGGAATCAGAAATGCACTGTCAATTTTCCCACAAAATGAACATGCAGGAAAGGCAACAATTAATAAAATTTTATTAATAAAAAGAAACCATGACTGCATTTCTGGGTAAGCCCAGTGCTCTTTGCATGTATCAGACTTCCTTTTAAATTATGTTGTAGCATTCCTCCCTCCCTCTCCTTCCATCCTTCCATCCTTCCTTCCTTCCTTCCTTCCTTCCTTCCTTCCTTCCTTCCTTCCTTCCTTCCTTCCTTCCTTCCTTCCTTCCTTCCTTCCTTCCTTCCTTCCTTCCTTCCTTCCTTCCTTCCTTCCTTCCTTCCTTCCTTCCTTCCTTCCTTCCTTCCTTCCTCTCCTTCCTCTCCTTCCTCTCCTTCCTTCCTTCCTCTCCTTCCTCTCCTTCCTCTCCTTCCTTCCTTCCTCTCCTTCCTCTCCTTCCTTCCTTCCTTCCTTCCTCTCCTTCCTTCCTTCCTTCCTCTCCTTCCTTCCTTCCTTCCTCTCCTTCCTCTCCTTCCTCTCCTTCCTCTCCTTCCTCTCCTTCCTCTCCTTCCTTCCTCTCCTTCCTTCCTCTCCTTCCTTCCTTCCTTCCTCTCCTTCCCCTCCTTCCTCTCCTTCCCCTCCTTCCCCTCCTTCCTCTCCTTCCTCTCCTTCCTTCCTTCCTCTCCTTCCTTCCTCTCCTTCCTCTCCTTCCTCTCCTTCCTCTCCTTCCTCTCCTTCCTTCCTCTCCTTCCTCTCCTTCCTCTCCTTCCTCTCCTTCCTCTCCTTCCTTCCTCTCCTTCCTTCCTTGGAGTGTGGTCTTGCAGCCCAGAATGCCAACTGTATCCTGGGTTGCAAGGGAACTGATAGTACTCTTCTACTTCACTCTTGTGAGACCACACCTGGAGTACTATGTCCAGTTCTGGGGCCCCCAGCACAAGACGAAATCAAGCTGGCCACAAAGGTGGTCAAAGGATTGGAGCACCCCCCCTCTGTGGACAGGCTGGGATAGCTGGGGCTGTTCAGTGAGGAGAAGGCTCCAAGGAGATCTTATATTGTCCTTTCAGTATCTGAAAGTGGACTACTAGAAAGCTGGGGAGGGATTTTTTAATGTGGGCATGTAGTGAGGGGATGAGAGGAAATGGTTTTAAACTGGAAGAGGGTAGATTTAGACTAGTTATTAGGAAGAAATTCTTTAATATGAGGTTGGTGAGGCACTGGAACAGGTTACCCAGAGAGGTTGTGGATTCTCCCTCTCTGAAGGCATTCTAGGCCAGGCTGGATGGGGCTTTGAGCAACCCGGTCTTGTTGGAGGTTGAAACTAGATAATTTTAAAGGTCTCTTTCAACCTAAACAATTCTGTGATTTTGTGTTCCTGCAGATGTGTAATCTGCACTCCCCCATTCCTGACATGTAAAAGCTCTTCTCTGGTGGAATGCACCAGGTCAGGCCTTTGTCTCATAACAGTAAATCCTGGGGCCAATTTAATAAAAAAGGGTGGTCTTCAATATTCATCTTCTATTTTTCAGTCTCTCTGTTGATGTAGGAAAATGCTAGTGAAATATTTATTTGTAGCCATGAGGGAAATTTTAAAGGAAAGCTGGGATTCTGATACAATCATATGCTTTTACTGAGTTGGAGCCCTAGGCTGAGAATTACATCATGGTCCCAAGCACAAATAGAATTAAAAGAAAATATTTTAGTACTTTTTCTCTACAACAATATTTCTTCCACACTGAATATTACTGAAGCATTTCTAGCCATGGTATTTTTATATACAAACAAGTTTCTTATATAAAAATACACAAAATATATTTATGTGGATGTCTCCTGCTAAATTCTCAATACATTTTGTTGTTGGAGTTCTCTCTTGTTTTTTAAACCTTTTTAATACATTCCTAGTCATGACAATGTGTCATTATGCTTTCTGAAATGCATGCTTTTACGCAGTCTGCAGGATGACTGCTAAAAAGCATTTCCATTTTCCAACAGCAGGCACTCTTGAAAGCGGATTAATAAGGGACAAAAGCCTCTGTGATAACAAATGTATGACAGTTAGCCAGGACCTGAGTGCTATGCAGATGTCACTCATTTTTATAGAAATCTCATTAAATTTTATGCTCGGGTGTTATCACTCATGGTGTCAGCTGGATGGCTAATGCAGAGAAGCTTTTCTCCCAAGGGCTCTGTTATTGTTCAGGATCTCTAAAACAATTTTTTAGTTGAGAATAGCCAATTGGGGAAAAAATTCACTGTCTGCTCAAATGCTTCTCTGGAAACTACACAGAAAATGACTGGTCGTAACTGCATTACAATTCAGTTGACCTTCATAGAGAGGATATTTGAGGCTGTGATAGACTCTTATGCAGCTCTAGGAACACTGGAAATCCAGCATAATGATATTAGTCAGTTATCTTCTTTCAGAGCAGTTCCGTAGATGGATACTTCATTTCAGGACATGCATGTAAGCATTTTGGTGAACTTATTTTGTGTGTTTTTTTATTGTTGGGATTATCATCCTGAGAGGTCCTTTAGATTACTTGCCATGATTCAGTGTTAACAGGAGAGTCCTTTAAAGACTATTTCCAGCAATAACTCTAGTAATTCAGAGAGGCAGTGCCCTTTCCTGTGAATCCCAGGATGTGCAATGATTTACTCTACTGCACTCTGACCAAGATAATCCTTACTTTTACCAAATTACTAAAAAGCCTGATATGTAACACTTCATAAATATAGAATTCTTAACCTGAAGATTTTACTTTCTGAATGACAAAGTGTAATTGCTTGTCATCAAGAAGACAATAGTTAAAAAAAAAGCAAAAGAGAAAGGGGTGGTAATTATAGGATAATAGAAAAAGTACATGACAAAACAGGAGCTGGACTGTTCCTTGCAGCATAAATCCATATTGCCGTGTCCACCTACAGCTCTGCATACATTGTAGAACAAGAGGATGGAGTGGAAGTGTGATCAGTAGTGAATGAAATGGCCAGTACGGCTTAGGAGGCTACATTCTCACCTCTGTTTCTATAAATGTGGTGTATTCAAGTAGTAAGACAACTACATAAAGCCCTGGGAGGATGAATGCCTTTTCTTGGGCACAATGACTGATTACCATGAACTGGTGCAGATGAACAGGTAGTTTGTGGTACCCATCCTCCTTTGAGAAAGACTACAGGATTAAGAATGTATCTGTTTCTATGAAAAGACTGTTGTACCCATGGACCTCAGAGAGCATTTACTATTAAGGTCATATCAGTGTGCCCAGTGAATGGGGCATGCACTTAGGGCATTTCTGTGGTCTTTGCCATAGCTCATATGCAATTTCAAGGACCAGAAAGAATATTTTCTGACCTTGTTTACATTCTATGCAATAGTGCTGTGGCTGATGGCCTTTAAACCCAAGTGCTTGTCTTTAAGTTTTATTGGCAATATCACAGCTCAAAGGAGCTATGTGGTCAATCTAACCAGCAGTTCCTGAATTATATTTGATCCAGGTCAGCGGAGTTCAGAGGAGACATTACTTCTCTAAAAATATAACATGAGGAGAACAGATTTCTTAGACAGGTAGATTTGCCAGTCTACAAGATGAATAGGTTTAATTTTATTTTTTTTAATATATATTTTTATTTTTAGATCACAAAGTATGTACTTTTAAACCACATTTAGTAGTCACAAAGGCTTTCATTCCTTTACGCTACAAGATTGCTCTCTGCTCCATTTCAAAGTTTTACAGCTTCCAGGTAACTGTTTGATCTTAAAGCTCATTTTCCTTATGGTAGACAAGCTCAGTGCACTTGGTTAGCTTCCTGTGCACTGTCTTACAATGCATTCTGTTCATTGTAAGAGAAAGACGCTTTCCAGTCCATTTTAAAGCAATCTTCCTGACATGAATGGAGTACTAACATTTATATAGTTTGAAAGATTCTAATTATTTTTATATATTCTAATAAATTTCCAAGGGCATACAGAGTTAATACAGAGTATGAAGAAGGCTGGACATTATTTTTTAATTCCTCGGGAGAAACACAGTTTCTATCAACATCCATAGTAAGTTTGACAAGTATAAGTGAAATGGATAATAAAAGTAAACAACAGTAAATCAACTATAGCTCAAATACTAAAAAAATCTGACACCTAAATCTTGTGAAATCTTTATGTATAGACCAAAGAGATAGTATCATAAACAAAGTTAACTATTAATTCTTAGAGAGCACAGGTCCATTTGTAACAGAACTGTGAGGCTAATAATATAATCTATTTCTGAGCTGTTCCTAAAATATACTTTAGTAATTATAGCATATAATAGATAGTGTTTAAAATATTATAAATAGAAATATGTAAATTACTACATATGCTGAAACAATCTTTTATCTGATCATCGATGAATACAAGGAAGCATGTAGAAACAATTCTTCTATTTTATTTGAGCTCTTTCTAAAAAAATAAACAATAATAATAATAAAAAAATGCAGGCTACTGCATTACTGTAATTCTCCTGGTGTGGTCTTTTTCCTCACTAAGCTCTTTTAGGCATAGCTACTTCATAGATTCAAGTATTGCTACATGTTGCATCTTGTGCTATTTACATTTCAGAAAGTCAGACACTGAATCAGTAGTTTATAAAACCTGTTCTCTCTGTTTCTTTGTAAAACCAGGCTTGGACTTTACTTTGTCTACAATGCTTAAGTGAAACAATCTGAAAGAAAATTTGTTAATCTGGAGGGGAGATGAATGATCATTAAAGCATTTTAAGGCAGTTTGTAATATACAGCATACAACATCTAGCTGAGAAATTTTCAATTAATACTAACTAGCTTGGGTGTAACATATTGCAAAAGAGCTTTGCAAGAATAAATTACAAATACATCTTAAGTGACAGAATTTATTTGATGAAGTTGCCAAATCAGTAACATATTAGAATATCTATATTATATTTTAATATACATTTAATGAATGAATCATGATTCATAAATTTAAAAAAAAGGCTTTATTTCACAGTCTCGTATTCCTAAGTCTATCATGATGAGCCTTGAAAATAAGGCAAGAAAAAGATAAGTGTGGAAAATAACCCACATCACTCACTTTGAACAGTTTGAAGCACTGTTCTGATTCACATCAGATTACAGTGCCATGCAATTGAACCTCTTCTATGCAGGAAACTCCCTGGTGTTCTCTGAAGCCACTGCTGCAGCAGAAGTGCCTCACACTTCAGTGGGATCTCTGCTCTTAAAAGACTACAGAAAACCTCAGAACTGAACTTTGTAAAAGTTACAGTCTGCTGAGTGACATCCTCAACTCCCACTGCACAGCTGAACCGTACAGCTGAACTTTTCTAAGCCAGCTTTTCTAAGCCAGTCATCCAGGACAAGGATCCTCTAAGCCAAACCAAACTTGCAGAATAAGAAGCACGGAATATACCATAACGAGGTTTGGCGGCAGAATCTTTACTCAAATTTTTCTTTCTTACAGCCTATGGCAAAACAGCCCTTCAGTGAATTCTTTAGAAACTGTATTTCAGGAGCAAAGTGCTCTTTTGTGACAAAACTGAACACATGAAGTAGCCTTCTGCTTCTAATTTTGCTCTAAAGCCTCCTTATCTGTGAGTAAAAGATTTTGTCCTGCTAACTTAAATACTCACAAAATGAAAACCACTGTTCAGCTTCTTTAATGCAGTTGATTGGACCAGTATAAGGTACTAAAGGTCAGCTCCTCCAGTGTGTCACTCTTTATGACAGAAGTATTTGGTGTTTTATATCTCTCTGTACTGAACCACGATGGAAGCACAGGATCCTCAGGATATCCCTTGTCACAAATATACAAATGCACAGATTGCTTCACATTTCTTTCATGTGCAATGTCTAGAGGAAGCCTGAGACATTGCTGGCTACAAGATCACCTGAGATATCTGAGATATAAGCCCGCCGGGTGGTACTTGAGTGTTTGGTAACTATGTTTGTAATCACATCACTAGTGTCTGAACTTAACATGCATATTTATCCTGTATTAGTGCAGAGATAGTTCAAGTACTGGGATGCGAGTGATAGGTGGAAATCCAACCTGAAGCATTTTGTTACTGTGCTTCTTTGCTAGAAAGTATTCACTGAAAATTGAAGATATGAGTGGATAAATAAAGGCTAGTAACCAGAAAAGCTTTGTAATGTTGGAGAACTATTCTTGGACTGAAGTCAAGAATGGAACTGACATTCACAAAAATCATTAATCACTTCTGCTTCTTAAATGGCAAATGGCTTCAAGTGCTGGAGAAATTTTTTTTTTTCATTTTATAGGTAATATCTAGATTTTTCTGTAAACAACTTCGTTTGCATGAAAAATAGCTATTCTAGAAACATTTTCCTCAAGCAAGCAAAATGGCTACACATAAATGAAATGGAATCAAGTGAAGACTTATTTCAGTGGTGTAAGTCCAGTGATATGATCTTTGTTGCATCAATTCACTCCAGCAAAACAACTTCTTTTCCCACCAGACATACAAAATTCCTCTTATAGAATTCCTCTGAAGTAGCACATCTGTGCATGCCTGGTGCCAGAATAGTCAGTTAATGCCCTATATGAAAAGATGCTTTCTCTTCTGGATGCCCTTGAGTTATTTCAGTCTACCCTATATGCCTCCTGCTGCTGCTACAGGCTCTGATGATTGCTTTCGAGAAGTTTTTGCAGTGCCATATAAGTCTTTTTTCTCTTATTAATCTGCTGGAAGGGAAACCTGATGAATTTCCTTTATTTAGCTTTCCCAATTCAGTGTATTGGCTTGTTGACAATGGCTGTGTTCTTCTTTTGGGAACTGGACAGCTCAGTGAAAGAATCAAACATCTCTGTTACTGGAAGGGACCCTAAATTCGACACTAAAGAGTCCGGCTTTCATTTATTTCTCTCCTGCCTTCTCTTTTTCTTGCTAATTGTAGGATCTCAAGGCAGGGCCGCGGGTTTCCAAGGTCTCATTAGTTCATAAAGAGGGGGGAGATGTAGGGTTGCAAGGCAGGGCCAGGGGTTTCTGAGGATTGCAGTGGCCTTGAGGATGGCTCGTAGGAGGGAGGCTCTCTGGGGCCTTGAGGAGGGCTGGTGGAAGAGAGGAACTCATGTGCGATCGGGGGTCATGGGACCGTGGGGTGGAGCAGGCACTTTGGGTGTACAGGTATAAAAGGCTTTGTTGCACAGCATTAAATTGGCACTCGGTACTTAACACTGCGTGCTTGACCTGTTTGCTCCTGGACTGGGGATGTCCAGAACGGGGGGGATATAGAGCCTTATGTTGCACCATGTCTGGCCAACCGGTAGCAACACTAATTTGCCTCAAAAAGCGTATAGTGTGTCTTGATCCCACTTAAACCGCTGCCTGTAGATATAACATCCTCTTGAGAAGAAGATTCTGAATCAGGATCTCAGCAAACCCAAAAGCGATGTTGTTCCTTGTAGCTAAGCACAAAGTTACTGAATTTGGTGGTAAGGGATGAGCATCACGTCTTCTGCATTGAATCAATTGCCCACAGCTCTTGGGCTTTCATCTGAATCCTGTCTCATCCTCCTCGTATTCAGAGGGTTAAAGACCACTGTAAGGAATTCCACAGAGTTAAAGTGTGCATCTGGAGATCATGGTAGACCTCAGATGGATGACACTACCCAGTTGAGGGGCTTCTGTATGTGCACAGAAGCCTAAATTTTTAAAACTCATACACCTGGTGGATTAGTGACAGTGCTGCAACCATTCAAATGTCTCTAAGGTGTTTGAACACCAAAATGTGAACTTGCTACATAACCTTCCTGGGTTTAGGTGCCAGAGTCAGTGAAACACATCTTGCTATAAATCATAAAACAAAATTCAAGTTAAGTTAATATGCTGTCTGTAAAAGACTGACATATTTATTCATGCTAATAGTAATTAAAGCAGCTTGTGATGATGAATACCAGATAATTTCATAGAAGCCTATTTTGAATAAGGGAACATTTTTTCGAAGTTATGTTTTTATGATTTTTGTCATTGGTGTTCCACATCATAACATCATGTAAAACACTGGGAGTTAAAGAATTAATGCTCCAGTACTGTGGACTGACGAATTTCTGGGTACTTCGTTCTCAGGAGAGAGCTACATACCCCAGAGGACTTTGTGTTCCCATTTTCCACTCAGAGGGAAAGATAAAACTGCATGCAATTCCTGAGCCTCTCCTTATTTTGCTGCTCATCTGCAGTGTGAGCTCCCTAACTGTCCTGCCTTCAGCTTTTGCACACTATCTCATTTTATTTGCCTTCAGTTTTGGATTCTGTCTCATTTTATTTGCTTTATTAACATAAATTTCAATTATATTGTATTATATTGTTATTCTGTATTCCAATATCTAATTTAGTAAATTAGTTTTCCTCCTCAGATAGTTGCAGCTGTTTTGCTTTTAGGCCCATCTCCCTACCCGTCTCCCTTATACCCCTTCCCCTTTCCCAGGGCATGGGTCCTTAGGTCCCTTGCCCCATTAGTTGCAGAACAAGGCCAAACCAGACCATAAAACATTGACAGGCGTAATCATTTTGAACATAAACAGATCATGCCAAGTGTGTCAGGACAGTGGTCTTCTGAAGGTCATTGTTAACTAGCATGAGAGTAGTATGAAATACTTGTCATTCATAACCCATATCAAGATTAAAATGCAAGACACTTAAAATGGAAAGCTAATGCACTGCCTGACAGGTCCAGCTGTCAACAAAACACCTCTTCTTAAGGACACCTGCATTCTTGGTAACTGTGGAAAAATGAAACAAAAGGGGAAAAATAGATAACTGGCTCAGAAAACAATATTTTGAGAACAGAGAAATGACTCGAAATCACAAAAAAGTTGTCTCTTACTTTAGTATGCAGAATTTAATCGTGATTTTAAAGCACTTAAGAATGTATTTAGATTTTATTTTGAGTAGTAAGTAGCTGAAGGGATTTGAATATTTTGCCCAAACATAGTCTTACACATCTTTTCATACCTAATTTTGAAGTGTTCCTGAAAGAGATTCACTAGATGAAAATCATTACAAAAATAATATTTGATATGTACTTCATTGCAGCTTACCTAAAATTAAGAAATATATGCTAGTAATTTTGAAAATGATTTTAAAATTCTTTTTGAATATCTATAACCCATAGTAAAAAGATGAAGAACAATAACTTGCTGCTCTCATTTTTTTCAGCTCACATACATACATAGCAAATTCAGAAACACTGCACCATTACCTCTATGTAAGTAATTAAGCTAAAAACAAAAACAAAACCAAAGAAAGCTATACTATAAGTGATATCAATACTCATTTTCAAGGATATGCTGGAACTTTGCTCCTGTTGGTACTTCCCAGAGTTCACAACAGTGTTTCTGGTATCTTGCTTTTGCCATGGGTTGTAAAATTTAAAACAGGAAAATACTTTCTAATATGAATAGAACAAAATAATTCTACTGAAAACTGTACTGGGAATAAAGAATAATATGGCTTTGTATCTCACTGATTTTATTGTGCCGTGGCAGTGGTTGTTTTTATTCATAGGTGATATTTTCCTTTGTGAGGTGGAATTCTTCTGTTTGCTGGGATGTTATTGAAAACTAAAAGAAGTTTGAAAGGTGCTGCAATTTGGGATCATCACAGACTGTCAAATTGTAGGCTACAGGGTGCCTCATTAAACTGAGATGGATGAAAAGAAAAACAATATTGAAATCAAAATGAAATTCTTCTAACACTATAAGGAAAGGTGGATTACATTCTCCTAAATATTTTGGATTTTTGAAACATTGATGTTTATGAAGAGCAATCATTAGTGACTGCAATGTTCTTTAATCATTTGCTGCAATAATAAAATCCCTACATTTTTTAGTGAAAGTCATACTGACACTGTAGGAATTCATTTTATTTATTGTGCATACATTTTATAGATGTCTTAAGATGTCTTTAGTCTGGAGAAAAGGAGGCTCAGGGAAGACCTTATTGCACTCTACCACTGCCTGAAGGGGGGGCTGTGGTGAGGATGGGGTTGGCCTCTTCTCCCAGATAACTAATGACAGGACGAGAGGGAATGGCCACAAGTTGCACAGAGGAAGATTTAGACTAGATGTGAGGAAAATTTTTTTCTCTGAAAGAGTGGTCAGGCACTGGAATGGCCTGCCTAGGGAGGTGGTTGAGGCACCATCCCTAGTGCTGTTCAAGAAGCGTTTAAATGAGGGGCTCAGGGATTTGATTTAGTAGCTTGGTGGGTGGGGATGGTGGTAGGAGGATGGTTGGACTAGATGATTTTGTAGGTCCTTTCCAACCTAACGTATCTATGAATCCATGAATCTACGAATTAATGAATCTAAGATTAACTACTTCAGCAAACCAACCATACCCTATATTTTCATGGAAGATTAACTTTACAGCAAGAAAAAAGCAGTCACACAATGTAAAGCAGTTTGTGTCAGAGATATAAAATTTTATAAATATATCCTATAATTATTAAGAGATTATAAAGAAATAAGGGAGGAATATTTTAAGCAAAGTATATTCCAATTTAAATTCTATTATACATCCTTATTATTTGACTTATTTTATTTTCATCAGCAAGGTGGCATGGCTATGTGGCACTTGAATACATACATTCTGGTACTTCTTATAATACACTTTTTTACATTTATCTCAAACCTCTTCTTTAGATAAATATTTATTTTCTATTTCAATTTCAAGAAACCCATTTTTATAACAGGTATTCTTGAAAAAACAATTTTATATCTGGTCTGCAATGACCTAGATAGTAGTAAGCTATGAGACTTTTATCACTTAATAAATTCCATAGCATTAAAGTTGACATTGCCTTGCCTACCCATGGAATCTCCAGCTCTTGTCTGTGGGAGGTAAAAGTAACATAAGTCTTGCATAACCCACAAGGTTGATTCAGATTTCATAAGGCAGCTAAAATGGCATTATGTGCCTATGTTGAGAAAACTGAATGCCACCATCCCAGTAGTGCCATAGCTCATACAAAGTTGATGGTTTTCAAAATGACTTTATGGAAATATTTAGCAGCTACTCTCATCAAAATGTGAAGAGCTCTGCACTCAACCAGAAACATTCTTTATCACTTCTAGTGTATATTCATCCTAGAAGTGATGGATATGAAAACATCAAATCTAAAGAAGTGATGAAATGTGATAGAATAAATATTTTTGAAAAATCATCATCTCTATATAATTCTGATTTATTTTTAAACAAGTTCATTTTTTTTATCAATGATAATAAAATATCACTGTCAATTTATTCTTCCAAAAGCCATGTAATTCACAGTGAGTTTGTCTAGCCCTGCCGCTCTGCAGAGATCTGTGCATTTTGGCACTGCAGCACTCTCCAGATATATTACTGGAAAGTGGACTGCAAGTCCTCAGCTCCTGCTGTGGTCTGAGCATAGAAACACACACAGAGCACAACACAGACATACTCTGCACAAGGGAGTGTACATATGGCATTAAAGCTTGGCTTTATTGCTGGCAAACTGGTGTCCTAGTTCTGGTTTTAGATCTGGCAGAACACTGACTGCATGTTACCACACAAAATCAGAAGTGTTAGATGGAAGATAGAACAACTCAACGAATTACCAAACTGGGCCTAAATTTGCTGTCAAAATTTGACGAGCAGTTCCATGTGAGAAAAAAAAAAAATCCTGTCTTATTAAGGAACTTCTGCTTCATTGTTTTGTACCTTTCATTTTGCAAAATGATTTATGGTCCCTCTTCTTGATGGGTAAATATTTCTAAACCATTAAACCTTGGAGGTTGACTTGACCATAAGGAGAAATGCGAAGAATCACACAAGAAGCATAGAACGCATCATACTTAGCTCCATACAGACCTACATTTGTACAATTAGTTAAGATTTTATTCACATTCTCTGTTGCATTGAGAGGGTACCTTGAGGCCACTCACCCCTAACGAGCAGCTCCGTCTCATCTGACACAGTGTCTGCTGCAGTCTGGACCCTGCAGCCATATCTCCCGGCATGCATCAGCAGGATGTTCCTGATCATCAGGTCTGCCGAGGATGCTTGCTGAAACAGGCATGAAAGACTCATTTAAAATAAAGTAAATCTGTGTATTCAAGGTGGCTCACAGGGTGTTTTGAGCAGCGTGAGAAATTCCCATCTGCAGCTTTCATCTGACAACATTTATGTTCCCTAATATCCCCTTTTGAGGATTATCAGCGGATAATCAGCACACTGCATTTATACAATTATTAATAAGGACTAAAGAAGAGGATTTGAGGCTTTTAATAACTTTGATTTTGCCTAAAACACTCCACGGATATTTGCATGCTCAAAGAAAATGAATCCAAGCTACCACAAAGAAATTAATTAAAGAGCAAAACAGAAATATTTGATATAATCCTTGGCACAAAAAATGTACTCTTAGAAATGAAAAGGTGCCTTCCTTCCTTCTCCTCTTCTCTACAATTTAGTGATATTTGGAATATGTATCTTTAATGAAATCAACATCATTTAAAAAATAATGTTAATTTTTATTGACAAAGGGGAAATTAATATTAAATAAGATAAAGAAAATATAAACAGATTCTAATTTGCCCTGCTGGAGCCCACATATATTCAAATCTGAAACATGCAATCCCTGGGTATGTGCACACAGAAAGTTATCAATTTATTTATTTATTTATTTATTCATTCATTCATTCATTCATTCATTCAGAATTCTAGGCAACAGTAAATACAGACCCCCAAAATTATAAACAGAAAATCAGAATGTACAACAGTAAGTTTTTTGGAGAGTGGATGGCAATTTTTTTTTTTTAGAAATATGGATATTATTTCCTAAATTGAAATGATAGTACTAGATTTCACACGTGCAAATTCAGTTCTATCCAAAACATACTGGAGTCAGTTTCATCTTATTTCATCGTGTATATGTAAAAGGAAATTATTCTGTTATATTTAGGAAACCCAGGTCCACAGATAAGGTCATATTACTTAGTTCAGGAAAGATCAGAAAAGAGTGAATGAAGACCAGCCTGAGTATATGGTGTAGGAATTACAGTTTATTTTCTCCGTCATAATCTATAGTAATCTATACTAAAACAAAGCATTTTATATTATACACAACTATACATATTGTAATCTATCACACTAATTTCTATTATATTAGAACAGTTCAATTGGAAGGAACTTTAAGAGTTCATCTGGTCCTACCTCCTGACTGCTTCTAGGCTAAAGAATCTTCTCTTAATTTTCATAACCAAGGCAAAATTTCTACCAAAACATATTCACATGTAAAGACTGAAAAGAGAGGTGGGAGGTCAAGGCCATTTAGCTTAATTGCTCAGAAACTGTTAGATATCCTGGCTGTCATTCTCACTTCCAGGGGACTCATGGCTTTATCCATCATATTCTTTAGAAAAAAAAAATATACATATATATATATGTATAAAAATATAAATATACATATATTTAACATCTACATACTGGCATAGCTGGGCAGACAGGCAGACTTGACAAGAATCATTGCTCTAAGTGGAGAGCAGTGCAGTAAAAAGATACCCATGAAACACCTGGATTTAATACAATGTGCAGCTGGGATTGGTTAGGTTGTTATGAGTGAAAAGAAATTACATGTGATATGTTTAATATGGATGGATACGTGTTTAGATATTAGCTTTATTATTATGTATGATGATATTTTAGATTCCATTTAGATTACTAGGAGCTTTGCTTGATCAGGACTTCTGAAAAAGACACTGTTATTTGCTGTTCAGTGACATCAAACGTCTTCACTAAATGTGGGGTCTTTATACCACTATGTAAGATAAAATTTTCAGAACAAATTTTTATATAGCAGGAGTTTGGTAATGTCTAACTTTGCAGATAAGATGCTGCTGAATTTCTAGATTTCATCCTACTTTTGTACAAAGTTACATAACATGGAGAAAGTAAGCAAAAGCTTCATTAAGTGATGCAAGTGTTTTTTCTGTGCTCATACTTATCCACTAGAATGTGAGGACTCTTTCATACTGACCCTAAGGTGGTCCTCTCTATTGGGAATGAAGGGATTTCTTTATGTAGGAGAGGTAGTGGAAGATGTAGTAATGAGCTATAATAGAATATATGTTATGTGGAGTCTCCCCCTTACCCGGTTCATTCTTTAAGCTACTGTCAATGCAGTAGCGTCTGGATTGTCATCACATTTATCTACGCTGAAAATTAGCTTTGTCTCTGAATTTCTGTAGTACTGGAACAAAGACAGAGAAGGAGAGGCTGAGGCCAAACACTTAATCCATGTAGGAATGTGCTAGATTGGCTTAAAAACAATGATGAATAGAAAGTAAAAACACAACAGGATCAGAGATTCAAGGTTTGTGCCCCAACATTGGTACTCTCCTGCCTTTGTTTTTTCCTGTTCTTAGGTTTGCTTTTTATTAATGTAAATCTTGGAATATGAATAATTCTGTAATAAGAGGTCCAAGACTACAGTAAGTTCTGATGGCGTAACTGATGTGTGTTGGCTGCCTATATATTGAGCCAATCTCCATAACACATCACTACAGCTGCTCATTTAAAATATACATTTAATTTTTAAAAAATCTGCTAGGAATGAATATAGCAGAGACTCCATTAAGAAAAATGTCCAGGGTCAGAAAGTTTGTCCTTTTTGTCTTCTCTTAGTGGAGAAAGATATTTCAACAAAAGTATTCTTTCCCCTCCAGGCAGGACAGAGAACAGGTGAAAAGGTTGCAAGTAGTATAAAATGGCTCACATCTTGGCTATATGACTCCTGACAGCCTGAGGTAGCAGTGACTATGTGGTTCTAATATAACTGAAACACAAAAATAGTGGTGTCTAATTTTTGGCTACATTTATATTTCCAGCTTATTAAGCGTACATTTCTGAAAGCTCCATTTTATTCCATTAATTTGATGTTCTTAAACAGACCACATTTTGCAATACCCTCACCAGCACATGCATGAGGGGCCTCGCCCTGCTGACCATACTTCTTTTGCTGCAGCCCAGGATACAGCCGGCTTCCAGGGCTGTAAGGGCATTTTGCTGTCTCCTGTCCACCTTGCCTCCCACCACTACCCCCAGGTCTTTTTCAGCAGGGTTGTATTTATAGTTTAAATTGTCATTGGGGGTTCCTGCAATCCAGGTGTAAGTCTTTGCACTTAGCAAGTATATTCATTGTTATTCAGAATAACATTTATAACATGTTTAGCCATGTATATAAATTTTTGTATTCATTCAGTATAAACATCTATTGTGCAGACAGTATCTTGTACTTAACTAAGGGAAGGCAGATTTATCAGTCAAATTCTACTGACTGTAAAGAGAGGTAAAATTAACCTTCAAAGCCAACAACAGTTATGAACCTACTGTAACACAGAACACAATCCCAGTCTTCATCAACCAGCAGAAAAATAATAACACAGCTACTAATACTATCTGTCATGACTAATGGTTCTTTCTAGGACAACAAATTATTATGCCATTTTTATTATACTCCAGAATATCCCATTAATCAGGTTTTGCATGGCTCCAGCGATCAATGCTGTGAAAACTGTAAGCATGTGAAGAATCTAATGTTCTTGTTGCTCCAGCATGATATATAGTATGATATCTTAGGTTACAATTGTGTTTTCGATGTATCTAATTAAATTTACCAGTAAGGTACTCCTTGAACTAATTTTTCACAAGAGCTAATCCTACTTATATATACATTTACTTTTAATATAAAGATATTTCCCCAAACTCAAAAAGGTTTCAAGGAGCACGTAATATTCATAGTTTGCTCGGAGAACATCATCCTGTTGGATTTGTTTTTTGCATCCATTGCCTTGATGCTAGTGATTTGCAGAGAAGACATAAAACCAGAAAGTAATGTAGCAGTTAACACTTTTTATCCATCCCACATTCTTATTGAGAGGAATCTGTACGAGGATTTTTCCTGTCTGATTCATAAATCCTAAGATGTGAACTGCTTTGCTGTGAAGCAACTTCTACACACGGTTCTTAAAGTGCAAAGAATTATGCTTATTCTTCCTGTGTGACTGAGTTCATTACCTTGAGCCAGTTGCTAGGAAACCTCCCTGTTAATCTGTCCATTCATTTTCTGAGTTTTTATCTCCAAATCAAGGAGGCTCATTCAGTATCCTACCTTTTCATTTAAAGGCTTTGCACAAGAACTATATATAAGCTGCTTTCGCTTGAAAAGAAACAGTTACAATGCAGAGCCCTTTCTTAGAATCTATTACATCTGTTGTTTACTTCCTCCCTATCACTTTCATGGAATAATTAAACATTGGTTTGGTTATTGCACAGCTCATCACATCTGGTCAAACTGAAGAATCATATCTGGAAAACATGCATGAAACTTAGAAACCTTAAATCATTCTCTCCTCATGTTGTCATTCGTTTCACCTGCATTCACACCACCTGTTTCTAATGCCTGTCATTTTCCACATTGGTCATAATACTACCTTTTCAAACTCCAGCTGCAGTTCAATGAATGTAGCTCTGTTTTATCTTGTAAAGAATTACATAAAGAAAAGGCAGTTCAAAATCCTGGGTAATCAATAGAGATGATTTTACACTACAGGAACCTGGACCCTAGCAAGTTTGCGTATTGTGTCAAGCACTGGGGATGGGAACTCCATCTGTCAACCATGTAGTAAAAACTGTCTCCCTGCTTAGAGGAACATAAATAAAAGGGAAGTAGGAGTGTTGTAATGGATCATGGGTTAAATCAAAAGGGAAAGGAATGGACATTTTCTGCAATTGAAGGAAAACTCTTATGATAAAAGCCAGTTTTTTTTCCATCACAGCTGTAGGGGTTCAATATAGCTGGCTCTCATCTTACTTGAGAGTCAGGTGTGAAGATGTTTTCCTGCAAAAGGAGTTTCTATATAGAAGAGAGGTGACCCTACTGATGGCAGGGGGGTTGAAAGTAGAGGATCTTTGAGGTCCTTTTTCAACCCAGGCCATTCTATGATTCTATGACTCTATGTCCAATCTCTTTATTGACTAGTGTAGATTGGAGTATGTTAATTAAGAGCATATACTGCACACTGAGAGATTGTTAGGTTTCTGAGGACATATTTGATACTATTTTTAAAGTAGTTTTTTGATCGTTATTTACTTTTTTGCAAATTGTGCTTTGTTTCACTCTAACCTTGTTCAAAATCTACAAAATGAAGAACAAGGAAAGGAGGCAGGGAGTCCAGGTGATTTTCAGGCCATTGGGAACTTCCCATAAAACTCTGCAATAGGAACACCATTGGGATTTACAGGTCTAAGGCTATAAGATCAGAAACAGAAGAGCAGCAGCATAAGAAGTGCGAGGGAGAAATACTGCCAGAGGTGCTCAGGGGCAACGCCTTGGGAGCAAGAGTCCAGAATTGTATGGGAAAAACATGCTGCATAGAAGTCTTAGCATTGCGCCTTATTAATCAGTGCCCCAAACACCCGTGGTGCTGTTACAGCCCAGATTAACATGGAGACAAGCAGTTAAATGGTCCAATGGCTGCAAGAAAATAGGAAAGAATAAAGAATGGCCTGTTGTGAAATATCTTGTAGATACCCCATGATTTTTTATTTTTATAATATATTTCTTTTAAATAGGAAAAGGTAAGAAAATACTTTGATGAAATAAACCAGTATAAACATTGATTTGATTTGACTGTTATTTTTTAGTGATAATCTTTTTTATTTTTTTATTTTTTTATTTTTTTTTAGAAATCAGGATTCAGGGATGTTAACAGACTCACGTTGTCCAAAATGCTCAGTTATCTCCCTGCTCCAAAGTAAAATGAAGTAGCACACATGCTATTTATCACCTTCTCTAACTCTTTACTCATAGCCAAAACCATGAATATTTGGGAATACCAGTTTACACACTTGTGTCATTCTGGGATATGTTCACTGGTCTGCTCTAATATGGCATGTGGATATGTCTGCAAATGTAAAGTGTTTACTGGGACTCTATATAACATGGAAGTAGTGCATACTAGAAGGTTTTGTTAATTCATGTCCTTCATTATATTCAGATTTTGGTTTGCAGCTATCAGTCATAAAACAAAAACTTTTGACAAGAAATCCTTACTTCAGTTTGTCCCCATCTCAATAAACAAGAAATTAATATTACTGCAGGAAATACTTTGAAAGACAGGGTATAGTTTCATTTGGAAACTGCTTCAGATCTTTCAAGTATTTAATTGCTAACTCAGTCCTCGAGTTCTACAGCTTTCGATCGGCACAACCGGAGCTGCAGTGACAAATTTTGAGGTGAAGAGGGTTTTTTTCGGGAGGTTTCTGTCACAGGGGAACCGAGGGAGAGCGGGCAGTCCCTTCAGCTCTCGGCAGCTCTCTCGCGAGAGGCTGACGTGGCGTAGGCGTTGCCCGGGAAACGGCATCCCCGCCCACACCTTCAGCTCTGAAAAGGCCTCAGGGAGGCACAAGGAGGAGCTAACTACCTGTGAGTATCACCCCTCTCTATTATACTGAAGCTAGGTGCTAAGTGTGGGAGTGTGGGAGCTTGTGTAGCTGGGTGTAGGAGTTCTATTCCTCCTCTCTTGTGAATTCATCCTATTTACTACTGGCATCTGTGCTCTCACAGTTTTGTTCTACTTTTTGCTTATTTCATTTTTTATTTATCTTATTATCATCATACATATATTTATTTATTCTTTTTATTTATTATTCTTATTTCTGTACCATGGTCTCTACCAGACAGAGGGCTTGCCGTAAAAAGACGGTGGCGACCCAGACGGAAGGTCTGCCTAGAAATGTGGCTACACAGGTCTCTGGTTGCAGTGAGTGCCAGAGCCTGCTGCTGCTGGAGGAGGATGGCAAGCAGATCTCCTGCATGCGGTGTGAACAGGTTGAAGATCTGCTTAGCATGGTGATAGAACTGAAAGAGGAAGTTGAGAGACTGAGGGCCATCAGGGACTGTGAGAGGGAGATTGACTGGTGGAGTAGCTCCCTCAAGTGCCAGAGAGAAAGGCACCCAGGAGATCCCCCGAATTTGGTGGTGGACTCCCTGACCTGCCCCCGTCAGGTTGAGGGGGGGTATCTGAGGGATGGGGAGGGCTGGCAGAGAGTCCCAGCTCGGTACTGTAGGCGATCTCCCCCTCTGCCTACATCGTCTCCTCAAGTCCCTCTAAACAATAGGTTTGCGGTGTTGGATGTTGAAGGAGAAATAAGGGGGGAGGAGCGGGAAGATTCTCCCAAGAAGTCACCAATGGCAAGGCAGTCGACTCCATGCATTGAGACTGCAGCTGCCAAGAAGGAAAGAAAGGTGATCGTGGTGGGTGGCTCCCTTCTCAGGGGTACTGAGGGCCCCATTTGCAGACCAGACCCGTGCCGTAGGGAAGTGTGCTGTCTCCCTGGGGCCCGGGTTAGAGACATAACTAGAAGACTCCCAGATCTGATTCACCCCAATGACTACTATCCGTTGCTCATAGTTCAAGCAGATAGCAGTGAAATAACTCAAAGAAGCCTAAGAACTATGAAAAGAGATTTCAGGGGTCTAGGACGATTAGTTCAAGGTGTGGGAGCACAAGTGGTATTTGCTTCCATACCTTCTGGGGCAGCGAAGGACACAGAATGGGCTAGGAAAACACAAGTGATGAATAATTGGCTGAGAGGCTGGTGTAGAGACAGACACTTTGGGTTTTTTGACCATGGGGCAGTTTACTCAGCTCCTGGCCTGTTATCCACTGATGGAATACACCTGTCCCAAAGGGGGAAACGAATTCTAGCCCAGGAGATAGCTGGACTAATAGAGAGAGCTTTAAACTAGCTGTGATGGGGGTAGGGGATATAACAGGGCTCCCCAGTGAAGAGCCCAGGGGGGCTGTGCTGGAACAAAGGGTGAGGCAAGTGTCTCAGCTGAAGTGCATATACACCAACGCACGCAGCATGGGCAATAAACAAGAAGAGCTTGAAACCATTGTAAGGCAGGCAAACTATGACCTTGTTGCTATTACGGAAACATGGTGGGACCCCTCCCATGACTGGAGTACTGGGATGGATGGCTACAAGCTCTTCAGAAGGGATAGGCGGGGAAGAAAGGGTGGTGGCATAGCTCTCTATATCAAAGAGTGTCTTGATGTTGAAGAGCTTGAGGTTGGAAACGACCAAGTGGAGTGTCTGTGGGTAAGGATCAGGGGGATGGTCTGTAGGAGTGACATCGTGGTGGGGCTCTGTTATAGACCGCCTAGCCAAGATGAGGAGATAGATGAGGTGTTCTACAAGCAACTAGTAGATGTTGCACGATGGCCAGCACTAGTTCTCATGGGGGACTTCAACTTCCCTGATATATGCTGGAAATATAATACCGCGCAGAGGAAGCAGTCCATGAGATTTCTGGAGTGTGTGGAAGATAGCTTCCTGACACAGCTGGTGCAGGAACCTACCAGGGGAAGTGCCCTGCTAGACCTGCTCTTCACTAACAGAGATGGACTAGTAGGAGATGTGAAGGTTGGGGATCGTCTTGGCCAGAGTGACCATGAAATGGTAGAGTTTGCTATTCTTGGTGACATCAAGAGGGTGACTAGCAAAACTGCTGCCTTGGACTTCCGGAGGGCAGACTTTGACCTGTTCAGGACGCTTGTTGCAAGGGTCCCTTGGGACTCGCTCCTGTGGGGTAAAGGGGTCCAGGAAGCCTGGGCCCTCCTCAAGACGGAAATCTTAAAGGCACAGGAGCAGGCTGTCCCTGAGTACCGTAAGTCAAGCCGGAGGGGAAAAAGACCAGTGTGGATGAACCGAGATCTTTTGTTGAGACTCCGGGAGAAAAAGAGAGTCTATGTCCTCTGGAAGATGGGACAGGCTACTTGGGGAGACTACAGGGAACTTGCCAAGATTTGCAGGCAGGAAGTTAGAAATGCAAAAGCCCAGCTTGAACTTAGACTGGCTACTGCAGTAAAGGAGAACAAAAAATCCTTTTATAAATATATTAACAGTAAAAGAAGAACTAAGGAGAATTTCCCTCCTTTACTTGATGCGGCAGGGAATGTAACCACAGAGGATAAGGAAAAGGCTGAGGTTCTCAATGCCTTCTTCACGTCTGTCTTTAACAGACAGACCAGTTATCCTCAGGATACTCCTCGCCCTGACCTGGAAGTCTGGGACGAAGCGCATCATACACCCCCTGTGATCCCAGCAGAGACAGTCAGAGACCTGCTCCTCCATCTGAACTGCCACAAGTCCATGGGGCCAGATGGGATCCACCCAAGGGTGCTGAGGGAGCTGGCAGAGGTGATTGCCAAGCCGCTTTCTGCCATCTATCAGCATTCCTGGTCATCTGGAGAGGTCCCGCAAGATTGGAGGCTTGCCGATGTGACTCCCATCTACAAGAAAGGCCGTAAGGAAGATCCGGGGAACTACAGGCCTGTCAGCCTGACCTCGGTATCAGGGAAAGTTATGGAGCAATTGATCTTGAGGGAGATCACACGGCACGTGCATGGCAATCAGGGGATCAGACCCAGCCAGCACGGGTTCACAAAGGGCAGGTCGTGCTTGTCCAACCTCATCTCCTTCTACGACTGGGTGACCAGACTGGTAGATGAGGGAAAGGCTGTTGATGTAGTCTACCTGGACTTCAGCAAAGCCTTTGACACGGTCTCCCACAGTATTCTCCTGCAGAAGCTGGCAGCCCATGGTGTGGACAGGTTCACTCTTCTCTGGGTTGAGAATTGGCTAGAGGGCCGTGCCCAGCGGGTAGCGGTTAATGGAGTCAAGTCCAGCTGGCGTCCTGTCACGAGTGGTGTCCCCCAGGGGTCGGTATTGGGGCCCGTCTTGTTTAATATCTTTATTGATGACCTGGATGAGGGGATTGAGTGTACCCTCAGTAAGTTTGCGGATGACACCAAGTTGGGAGGATGTGTTGATCTGCCTGAGGGTAGGGAGGCCCTTCAGCGGGATCTGGATAGGCTAGACAGTTGGGCTGAGGTCAATGGGATGAGGTTCAATAAGGCCAAGTGCCGGGTCCTGCACTTTGGCCACAATAACCCCATGCAATGCTATAGGCTTGGGGCAGAATGGCTTGAGGAGTGTATAGAGGAAAAGGACCTGGGGGTGTTGGTTGATACTCGGCTCAGCATGAGCCGGCAGTGTGCCCAGGTGGCCAAGAAGGCCAATGGCATCCTGGCCTGTATTAGGAATAGTGTGGCCAGCAGGAGCAGGGAGGTGATCATCCCCCTGTACTCAGCTCTGGTGCGGCCGCACCTCGAGTACTGCGTTCAGTTTTGGGCCCCTCACTACAAGAGAGACATCGAGGCCCTGGAGCGTGTTCAGAGAAGGGCAACAAAACTGGTGAGGGGTCTGGAGCACAGGTCTTACGAGGAGCGGCTGAAGGAGCTGGGATTGTTTAGTTTGGGGAAAAGGAGGCTCAGAGGAGACCTCATTGCACTCTACCACTTCCTGAAGGGAGGCTGTGGTAAGGAGGGGGTCGGCCTCTTCTCCCAGGTAACTAATGACAGGACGAGAGGGAATGGCCACAAGTTGTGCCGGGGAAGATTTAGATTAGACTTGAGGAAAAATTTTTTCTCTGAGAGAGTGGTCCGGCACTGGAATGGCCTGCCTAGGGAGGTGGTTGAGGCACCGTCCCTAGCACTGTTCAAGAAGCGTTTAGATGAGGTGCTGAGGGATTTGATTTAGTAGCTTGGTGGGTAGGGATGGTGGTGTGAGGAAGGTTGGACTAGATGATCTTGTAGGTCCTTTCCAACCTAATGTATCTATGAATCTATGAATCTATGAATCTATAGTACGACAAATAGGCAAAGTCTGGTAATGCAAATAGGGCTGAAATTTCTAGAACTAGGTTTTTGTTGTTGTTGTTTTGTTTTGTTTTGTTTTTTCCAACCACTAGACAACTACTGTGGCTAATATGGAAACAAATTCTTTGCAATGAATTGGATATCGCAGTATTAGCCTGAAAGAGAATAATCCTCTCTGCACAGAGCATGCCTCTTCTACAACACTTTTGTCTACTATTGCTGTTTTCCACTGGGGTTGGTGCTAAAGTAGAGCCCTATTTAATTAGTCTTGTTTGTTTTATGCCAAATAAAGATCAAAGACATTACTAATAGCCTGCTGTTCTAATTGATTCCACACAGTGTAGAACTTAATGGTGCCTGTTTAGAAAATGATAATGAAATATTAATCTTAACTGAAATGTGGTTGTTGTACTAAGAAACGTGAGGAGAGGAAGGAAAATGTAGGGAAAGATGCAAAGTTATGCTCTCCCATAGTTTATAGGTTATTAGATTGAGGTCTTTAGCACTAGACAGTGCCTAATGTACTGTCCACCCTTCTATGGCCTTCTCTAAGTGAAAGAGTAGATTTTAACTCACTTATGTGTGAATAAATGACCACTGTAAAATATGATGTGATAGTTTACGTTTATTGCTTCCCATGGATGCTGTTTCAAGTTAAGATGAAAGACCAAGAAAATCATGAAACTAAAACACTTTCCTCAGTCAGTGCCTGAAAGACACTCATGGAGGTCAAGGTGAGAGACACTGAGAGAAATGTTGTTGCTTACCAGTATGTGGATGACCACAATAAATCATTGTGCTTAGCTGGCATAAAAACAGCATCAGCTTTCAAACACAACTTTGGAATGGGGATATCTGAAAGAAAATCTATACACAAAATCAGATATTTTTACCTAGAAAAGAGACATCTCCTGTAGAAAATTAAGGTAATTAATTTAATTGAAGAACTTAAAAAGAAAATTCTGAATAGGATTTTGAATAGGATTTCTAGACTTCACAAAAAGGAGTATGATAGAGAATAAAGGCTACCCTAACAGATGCAAGAAAGTTTATTTTTTCTGCATCCAAGTGCTCACTGGTGTTGCCAGCAGGAAATCTTGTCAGTTTACTCTTCTATACAACATAATTTCTTTTAATTACAGGGGTTACACTCCACAGACCCTGAAATGTTAACACTTCTTTTGATAGATCAAATATGATTTTTATGATGTTGAATGACCTTGAATATTTGTATCCCTTTGTGTGATAATTCTGCTACCAAATGTATTGCACGTGTTGATGCATGCAAAAAAATTGGCATGTTTTCCTGCTTTTGAGTGCAGTCTGACGCAATCACCCCAGTGGATTTTGGTCACTTTCCCTTAATATTCTCTTCATGCACAGCTTTGTTCAACTTGACAACTGCAATGTTTATCCTCCTGCCAGACAAGTCCCTGAAGTATCTACATTGCCATAGGTATAAAATAGGTATAGAACAGGTATAAAATCTTTTGTATCTATGTAGATAACAAGAAATTAATTCTCAATCTGGAAAGTGATAACTTTTTTTTTTTTTGTAATAAAGCTTTATGTAGGTTGCTCCAAAAGTAATGCCTCCTATTTAGTTATGGAAACTAAAAAACAATTACAACACTATATGATAAAGCAAATTCCCAAAATACCTAAAAAATAATATTTTTTAACATAATCGTCATCATTAGGTGCACATTTTCCACCAGTGTTGAACAAGAGCCTACATGTCCTGCTAGTAAACATCTCCACAGTCATCTGGAATATGGCACTTCTGTGGCACTGTTGCCACTGCTGAAACACACCATCCACCACTTTACTGCATTCACATCCATTATTTGGTCTTCATAAATGCTCAGCTACCATCAATGAATGCCAATGGGTGCCATTTTTTCCACATGAGGGAATTTAGTGACACACTTTTGCTTCATATGTGCTTCCATGTCAGACGCCATTTTGTCAGACTGCCCCTCTGCTGCCATCTGTCACATGGCAACAAAATGAAATGGAAAACTGGTGGGAAGGTTAAACTCCTACTGCCTTACCACCATCTGCCTCTGACATCGTGGACCAACATAACAAAATTAGAGACATTTCTTTCAGAGCAGCTCTCATAATGTAAAGGCATGCAAAAAAAAAAAATGTATTAAGATAACTTTTCCAATTAATTGTAATTACTAGGGAACACACAGTTTTATCAAGTGGAAATTTATCTATGACCCAAATAACTGTTATTTGGATGATAGCTTTTATAATACTGCACTGAACATCAGTATGTTTATCGTTCTTAACACCTGGAGCTGCCACACTGAAAGTGCATACAGTGCAACAAGTGTTGAGAAGCTGACAGTAATTTCATTACTAACAAAGTCCATTCAGTTTTTCAGGCTTTCAATCAAACAGATAGAATCCAAACAAGCTTGAGCATTTTTCATCTGGTGAAAAATCAGTGTGCGCAACACAAAACATGTATAGCTATAGAATGTCATGCACACAAGGAATATATTTTTCTTAGATGTACTGAAATAAAAAGCAAATTGTACGTGATGAACTCATGCAATGTAAAAGTATTTTTTGAAAGAAAACAAGGGATATAAATTGAATTTTATTATATTTCAAGAGTTCTTCAAGTTCCTTTTCACTGCATCATTAATATGGTGATTTTAATGTGTAGGTCTGTCTGAGAATGGATGGATTAAAGATTACTTGATAGGATAAGCTGAAGAGGTTTATTTTGTTTTTCTTTCTTTTAATACTGGTCATATCCTAGGTTTAAATTAAATAAATATATTTTCATCCTCTTGGTTAATTTACCATACAAATGTCATTAACAGAAAGGTAAATGAGAGTCTGTAAGTGAATATCTATAGGAATTAGTATTGGATATTCTTCCTAAAATGGCTGTCATAGAGTCATACACAGAAAATGTACTTATATTTGCACAATTACTATAGTGAGATCTTTCATCTGACAATTCAACTTGATTTTGGGACAACACAGGTATAAAAATATGCCTTTTGGTAAGCAGCTCTTTGCAAAGGCTTTTACTACTGCTTTCACAAAATCATTTCAAAGAGGGAGATAATAGTTTCAACAGCACATAAAGAATTTTGGTGAGGTCTGTCCTAATATGGTTACAATTTGGTATCTTTGTATTAAAAATGAGTATTTCTCCTGTTCTACTCCTGTCTGTCAGAATGTATCATCAGCCCTTTCCAGTTCATCCAAGCCTGCACTTCTATTCTAAAAAAGCAGAAAATAAATGCCTGGACTTATAATGATTTAAGAGCGCAAGTATGTCAAGCCAAATTAAAAGACAAGCAGACAAATCAATAACAACAGGAAAAAAACAAACACACAACTGTATTTACATACAAAACCAAACACCAACACACGCATAAAAAGAATATAGTACCATTTATTTAAAACTTCGTGGAAGAAATGAATTGCAGCTGACAAGATATATAATGTGGAGTTAACTTTCCTTAATTGTACTTACATTTAAAACATTAATTCAAAACCAAAGGTTTGCACTATTTTATCATACTATTTGACCACATCAATCTGCTTTAATCATGGACTAATGCATGATTTGTGTGCATATATTTAAGTTTTTTTTTATTTTTATTTTTTTATTTTAATAACAGTTGTACAGCTAGTATAGTTTGTGCAGGGAGGTGGAAAATAAATTATATGTTATTTACTATTCAGGTATCAAACCATTTATTTGTTAAGCCTGTAAAAGCACTCAGAGATAAGGACATTACAACTATGGCATTTGTGAAAAAGAAAGCTTTTAGAAACATTGTTTCCATATTAAAACCAGTAGAATAAGGTAAGGAGAGTTTGATTTCAATTGCTTTCTGTTCCCTCAGAAAGATCATTAGATGCCTCACTAATAGCATGCAGGCTTAACTCATGTGATCTGAAGTCTGCACCTTCTCCACATTTCTTTTCAATATTATTGAAACAAGTTATCTCATATAACATGTAAAAGCATGCAAATTCTTATCACTCAGCAGAGTACAAAATATACATGCTCACTTACTGCCTTGATGCTTTCAAAGTGTCCATCTTCTTTATCAAAATCAATTGGCTGCCCATTAAGTGTCCAATAGAATGTGACATCTAGAGTGCTATCATGGAGGGCTTTGCAACTGAGGACGATGCTTTCTCCAACTGTTAATTCTATCTTCTTAGGAGTCAGCTCTATTCTTGTAGGTTCTTGAAATTTAGAAGGATGAAGAACATTTAGTTGGAGGTCTAGTTATAGAAAGACATCAATATAATATCTTGGGGTATGGGCTGAGTGAGTTCACAAAACTAATGCATATTAAAAGGGGTATTGATTTTTAGTTTACCTGTTTTCTCCTGTTTTATTTATAGAATTATTTACAATCCAGTTGATCTAATAGTTATACAAATTCTGCTGAAGCACAGCTAAAATTTAACAGCTGAAGTGTACAATTTCATGCAGTGTTTGATAAACAGGTTAACCTGCTAGTTTGTTTCAAATGGTCTCTCATTATGTTTGTACAGTGCTGTTGTATACTTGGAGGCTGGAGATAATGCAGTGATAATGAAAGATTAACAATGGGAAATTATTAATAACATCAAAGTATTTCTTCATACCTTTAACAGATACTGATGCAACAATTTCTGCAGACCCAAATACATTTACACCTTGGCATGAATATCGTCCTTCATCAGACTTGGAAGCATTCAGAATTTGCAAGCTTCCTTGTGGAAGAATAGTTATCCTGAAAAGGAAAAACATATAAATACAAATACAGTCCTAGCACACGAATTCCATAATGGTATATTTTAGAGTTAATAAATAGGATTAAGTACTGCTACTTCTGTAGCTACGGATGATGAAGATAGTAATGTAATTCTCCTCTGTTTCAGAAGAGCTTCAATAAACCCATTTTATTCCTTGATCCTTAATTCAAAAAGTTACAGGGAAGCATCAGTGGTTTAGTATCCTCTGACACTTATCAGTGGTGAATTTTAATGAACCTTTTGTCTTTAATGTTTCTTTTCTATACTATTGTCAAATCAATTCTCAATATGAAAAATGAGCTATTTCAACCAGGAAAAAAAATGACCTTAAAAGTAAAATCTGACATAAGTGAGAAGTAAAATGTAAAAGAGAACAGGGGAAAAAAAAAAAGGAAAAAAATAAATGTATTTGGTCAAAGTGTGATTTATGATACTACTACGCAGGGTAGTATAGGCACCTTTATTTGTAGCTCAGCTTTTTTTTTTAGTTTGCACCTTGATTCTTGGATGTGCTCCACTACATCTCTTTGAGAGTAACCCTACTGAAGTATACTCATCAAAAATATTCAGCTGTTACATTTAGAAATTTCGAATTCTGTCTTGGCTTACACTAAATTAGTCTTAAAAAACATGAAGATACACAAAAGTGAAAAAAAACATGATTGAGCTGCATTAATTTTTTTTTTTTTTAAGATTAAGGTTCAGTCCTGGGAGAATAGTAAAAAACAACTGCCTCTCTTCTGTTACTGCTACTTCTAACATGGTGTTTAAGTGAGACCCTGATTGGAAATATGACACATTCATTCGGACATTGTATGGTGGTTATGAAAGGCCGTGCAAAGGACATGTGAACTGTGGGTTGAAGCTCTCCAGCCATCATGGGCACTGAAGATGGATGAACCTCAGCAAGTACTTTCAGTCATCACACAGAAATGGATGAGCTGGAATGCTTCCTTCTCCTGCATTTTGAAAATCAGTCTGTATTAGAGAAAGTATCTATGGAGCTGGGTGGCCATTCCCAGCCATGCTTGGATTTTCAGATATAGCTCTCAAGAAAAGGCTTTCTGTCTGTTAAAAAACTCCTTCTGCTGGGAATACTGCATTGAGGTTAATGGTCAGGTACTGTGGAGAGTATAATGCAATAGTTTATTTTTGCTTTCAACAGCAGTAAGGAAGAATTACCATTCATATTAACAATTCTGAGTTGATCTCTTCAGCAGCCAACAAAGGAAAATAATTCCCTTTGTAGGCTGAACATCTTAAAGTGCAAATTTGAGTTTACTTTTGTTTAAATTGAGAGTGATTGTATAAATAAAATTCAGTAATATATTCAAGCAGAATTACCAATATAAGACAGTGTATCTTTGTTTTGTTAGAAAAAAAATTAAAATCACCCTATTATCTGACTGTGATAAATGGTGTTTGATTATATAAAGTTTATAGAAATAGTAATGGAAAGAAGAGAATTCCATTCTAATGAAAAATATACTCCATTTCAGATGTAAAACCAGCCGCTATTCTCAGCAGAGAGATGGAAGAAAATAATAGCTTAATAGATTCAAAGAGGAATGGGACAGAGGAAGGACATGTCAACAGCCAAATTCCCTACTGTAATATAATGATATATCTCCCCTCTTGCTCTAAACAAATATGTATCTGTATTTGAATCAAATTTTTTTCTAAGGGTAATTTTAAACAAAGCATAATTAAATTAAGGTTTTGGGTTTTTTTTTTTTTTTTTTTTGTTTTGTTCGAGTTTTTAGCTTCATATTTTTTCTCCACTATGAAGGCCTGAAATTTTGTTTCTAATATCTTATCTGAGACTACTTTTACATCTGAAGTAAAAAGGAGTGCATGTTTCACTAGAATAAAATTTTATTTGGGAAATGATTGGGATGCAAGCTTCCTTCTTTTTTTTTCCTGAAGTAAGTAGGCTTTTGTGTATTTCTTCTTAAGATAGTCTATGATCAGTACTCTGAAGACATTATATTACTAGGATGATTATATCCTTTGGAGAATAGTAATTGTTTTCATCACTATACTGTCAGTATCAAACAAATGAAATGGCACTCTCATAATGTTTACAAATTATATTATGTTGTACTCTGTATAAGTCCCGATGTGAGACTTTTTCTTCCTGATCTTGGAGGAAAACAAAGTTAAATGAACATGGAAAATTATCTAACAAGCCTTATCTGTACTATCAGATAGTGTTCTATTTAGCTAAAAAGCTCTTGCCATCTATGAGGAAAAGAGTAATCACTCAGTCAAAGGAACTGCAAATATATATCCTGGCGAATTGTTTGACTCAGAAATTTACTTTCCTTAAAACGCTTAGCATTAATTTGCTCTCAGTCTTTTGTTCTGTGTTTGGGAAAAAGCCAGAGGCTTGTTATGATGGAAACTGAAATGCTTTATTTATTCACATAACACTTTCTACACACAGCAGGATCACAGGCTTTTCCTCCTTCCCTGCCAATACTTCTGTCATAGAGAGACCACCTGCGGAGTGTGTCGACATATTTTAATAAGAAAATTCCATAGTGAAAGGCTTTTTAGTATCATAAATAGAAGAGTAACAATTATAGAAGAATTGAAATTGGGGTAAAGTTAACTATAATTGAACAATTCTTGAAAAAAAATGAAATTATTGACTTATTCAAAACTAAGGAAAAGATTATGAATATAGACGAAGATGTAGAGAATGGATGGATGAGAGATAAAGGTGATAGTTCTGAGATTATGGTATTTAAATTTAAGCAAAACTTATCATAACCATTTAAATGAGATAGATGTTGCTCATCCAAGGACTCAAGCTTACTGAAAAAATGAGCTTTTGTATACCTAATTGTAAGGAGAAAAACAGAAAAAAAAAACGTTGAAGTCTTAGAATCAATAATTAAGTTGGTTTAACATCAATAGCAGCTAAGACTTTTAGCAGGAATATTGGTAAAATGTAGAACAAGTGTAATCAAAAAATGAGAGCAAATGAACAGGAGACAAAATTTAACAGAATTAAACCAATGTCCCCTTGGCAGCACAGGGTGGCTGTAATGTTTAATAAATAAAATATTTTATAGAGAAAATAAATGCAGGTTTCATCTTTCAAGGATTCCAAAATGGGGCTACTGAAATTCATGTTTGCTTCAACAGACCTAAGATGGTTAAAAAACTGGCTGAACACCGACTACACTTAGATATCTCAACCTAGAACTGAATCTCACCCTTGAATCTAGAATTAGTTTCCCAAACATAAGTGTCTGGCACAATTTAATGTCACTTAAGATGCTGAAGAACTGTAGTTCTGATAAAGGATGAGATTCAGAAGTGCATTATCTCATTGTTCCCCCTTATTCTGGCTTTGTGTTGTAATACAAAACAGTCTATGAGCACATTCACTAAATATTTTCCAGTTGAAGATGGGAGGGATTCTTGAGGACATCACAACTTTCAGCCACACATGTGAAGGACAGTAAGGTATTATAGCTATTGCGGAGAGAAATTCTGAATTAGGCAGTACAGACACTACTAAAATACTGGTCTACTGGTCCATACTACTCACTCATACGGAAATAGCTCAAAGGTATCCAAGTCTCCATCATTGGTGTGAAAGGGCAAACCTTGACAATGTCCTGAGAGACAGTTAAGCCAAAGGAGAAGCCATGTGTCTCTTCCCTTAATTTGACTGCTGTCTCAAATGTTCCTGGAAGAGTCCAGAATGATGTCAAAGCAACAGTTAAGTTATGGGAGGGGGTCTGGTGTTCCCTTCATTGTATTAGCTGGTGTCCATTGCCTCAGTCAATTCCAAATAGGAGCTAGGTAGGGATTGACCATTTCCTTTTTGCTTTCATCACCTTCTTTCCCTTCACAGGCTGGATGTGACAATAGGCTGATGAATGCCATGCAACACCTGTGAGGGACTTAATCATTTACAGCACAACTATAGAGGCTTATGTGTGTGCGTCCTTTTGTGGTCTGGATGTGAGCAAAAATACTGATGAAACTCTCAAATGTCAGTAGGATTTTGGGCAGGGTGGGGTGGGGGAAGAAGCTGACTCAAGAGCATAGAACTGTGTTAGAAGCAGTCTGAAGAATTAAGGGATATAAGTGGTGATGCTGATGGTGGTACTGCTAAGTGACAAATGTGATGATGGTCTTTAAAATTAAACTCTCAGAAATCAATTAAACAAATGCTTCACTGTATACTGTATACCTATGAAGCTAAAAAATATTTGATAGATAATGAGAAGAGTTAAATTGAAATTCAATGTGAATTTCAAAATGTATCTGCTATCTGTGTATATTATATTTTTCCACTGTGATTTTATTTGAAGCACTGCAGCTGTTGGGTGTAAGCTTGCAATGCCCATGGTTTCCTTGTCTAGAATATCAGCAAGTTAGGAAGTACATGTTAGTAGCATTTCTGTGAAGTCGGCTTTGTTAATTACAGCTTAACCCAGTAAACTAGGTCGGGAATTTTTACAAAACCATGAGAAAGTGTAATTTTTTTTTTTAAAGCTTCAGGATTGGACTCGGATTGACACTAGAAGGCTGGAAAATGCTCAGTAATTCTAGTTTTCAGACCATAATTCCAATTCAGTATTTTCACTCTAAAATATATATACAATCTATTTGAAATTCCCTCCAGCAGTCATGTCTATAATTGGAAACATTTTTAGTACATTAAAAAAAAAAAAAAAAAAAGCATTGGCTTGCACAGGTCAGCTCTTTCATCAGTTTTATTCTTCTTTTAACAATAAAGTATATAGTAGGAAAAGTAAGAGCATTGATAAAGTTGTGCTGTTTTGTCTGGAAGGTTAATACCATTTGCATACAGGAAATTTATTTTCTCTTGTGTATAGAAAGATATTTTCTAAGAAGTGTCTGCTAGAAAGCTTGAGATTAGAAATCACACCCATACAAAAATGCTGTTGTTTCCTTGTACATGGCGTTTGAAAGTCTTTAATTTTTCAACCTGAAATACCTTCCATTAGTTGACTGACAGAGAGGTAGAGAAAACTGATGATGGGATTAACAGAGGGAGGTCTGCACAAATCTGAATGTCAGTGTTCAGGTTCCTTCAGGCTTTGTGAGATTTAGAGTAGAGAATCAAGTAGAATACAATACTTAAGAGCAGTTCATAAGTGAAGTACTGTTGTGACATAAAGAAATATACTTTTGATTAAATAAGTGTCATGCTTCTTCCTCCCCAGTGTTTCATGCACAGAGATATTGTGAGAAGTTCTGTAATCTTTTGTCTTATTTTGAGGAAAAGGAGAAACTAGCAGGATATGCACTCATTGTTTTGGTATAAAACAGGGAGGTCTAATATGCTTGTCATATTGCTGATAATCATTTTCTCTTCAATTAGTTCATGTGGATAAATGAAATGTAGTAATAGACCACATTCTCTTATTTCTCTGCTGTGTTACAGACAATTCATTTTTTTCAACATTATCTGTTACAATTCAGTAAAGAAGTTCTCAGATATTATCTACAGCCAATAGAGGACATCCTGATTTATAGGATAGAAAATCTCATCACTCTTTATCAACAGAGATTGTTTTACCTTGACCCATCATTGTCAGGATGTGCATTTGTTTTTCCTATCACATATGAAATCAGCAAGCAGAGAATTCCAACAAGTTTAAGATAATGAGAAGTGTAAACTGATTTTCATTCTGTTTTAACATTTGTTACAGATTCTCACAAGATGTACTGACACTACGGCTATGTTTTGTTTTAAATTCTGTGATGAACACTGGAATCCATATGTTGAAGGAGCTGAGTTGCTGAATAGAGTTATAGTTGCTACACCTCCATCAAGATCTTACTGGAGTGTAACAGAAGAGAGACTGCTAGATATGAAAGCCGGACACCTTTCAAATATTTGGAGATTTATGTTTTTTGAAAAAAGAAATACAGTGTAAAAAAGACCACAAAAAAGCCAATTATCTGAGCATGTTTTGAGAGGACAAAGAATTAGCAACAATTAGTTTGATTAAGCTATGCTTTTTTGCCGTTCTATATTTTTAATTCATTTTGTGTGTGTGTGTGTGTTTGACCTTTATGTGCTGAAGTTATTTGTATGGGGCTAATAGTAATAAACACAATCAGGGGAAGATTAATGAGAAGAGATGCTGAAAAACTTTGCAAACTTTGACACGTGGAACCTTGGTAAAAGAAAATTGTAAGTCACTATTATTTTTTTCCTTGCATTTCTCATTGGATTCTAAAAACAGGAGTATGAATTTGGTTTGTGTGCATATTGAAAAGAACCTTTAAGATGCAAATGCAGAGAAGCTGCTCTGACTCACTTAGCCTGTGGCCCTTCACAGTGTTCAGATCTGAGCAATCTGTCATTTCACATTAGCTTGGATATGGGACCTGTCAGTATTTTCTAATGTAGATTACAAGGAATCAGGACAAGTATTTGTAAATAGCTGAAACCTTTATTTCTCCTTGAATGACTGCAAGCTCTTTCACTTCTCTGCACTTTCTCTCAGTCTTCCATAATAGATGTACAAGTCTCTACATCTCACAGGAAATGGATATGAGTTATTGCTATAGTGAAAACACTTAAATAACAAGAATGTCACTACTTATATTTTATATTATCACAGTAGATGGAGATTTTTGTTTAAATATTTTTGACCTAATTAGAAAAGAATATGATGCTTCACCCAGTCTCTTGGCACAACACAGAATAAATTGGATATTCTCCAGATTTTCAAACATTTATAATGCTGGAATTTCTATGTGTGATGTCATAGGTCGTGAGAATATGCTAAGACTTATCGTTAATGTGCTGTAAACTACTTCCAAACTCTATCTAATCTAATCTATGCAAACTGCCTTACAGCAAATTTTTTCAAAGGAGACACATCTGCCCCTTTCATTTTGTCCTTGATGATTACTGTACAGAAATGTTTGTACATGAAAAAAGGAAATGGTGTCTATGTGTACACATTAGTTAAATTGACTGGCAAGAAAATGTAGACTCTGAAGAACAGGGAGTAAATTCAATTTCCGGAGTGTTTTTGAGCAGTAAAGGCTGGAAACCACTGATACGACAGAATTAACATGGTCTCTTGAAGTACTTTTTCTCTTCATATAATTGTACCAGTCATTATTAGCTTTAACAGTACTAATAGGTCTTCTATTCAGATCAGTACTTCAGCAAAGTTATATTTTTAAAATGTGAATGCCAATTATGACATGAAAGTCTTAAAACTGGGGCACTGCTTAAGGTATTGAATTCAGAGACTAATTGTAAATTGAAAACATATTCAAATATGTGATAGATTTCATATAAAAAGTAAATAAATCTGTAAACTTTTTAAATTATTCTAATTTTCACTAGTGCCTTTAGGTAAAAGAGATCAGTTGGTACATATAAAATCTTTAGCATTGCTTTGATGATACCTTGGAATTCTGCTCTTATAAGTTGCCCCAATGTGTGTTTTGTCTTGCAAGAATAGGGGAAACTGGAAGAATTTCTCAAAATTCTCTCAGGAAGTAGGAAGGGGCATTTAAAGTCTTTCTGTTCTTTATTCTAACCTAAAATTTCTTCTGAATCCTTTTTTATAAAATATCTTGGACTTAAGATGAAAAACATTTTAAAGACAAAAAACATTTTGGAATGACGGAAAAAAGGATTTAAAAAGTTTTGGTTTTTTTGTTTGTTTTTGTTTTTAAACCATTATGTATTTCTGCTGCACTTAAAATAAAAAATATATATCAATATTTTAGTAACTTTTTTTACTTCCTCTTTTTCACAGAATGCCTCAATGTCAGAAATATTCTGCTACTTAGAAAAAGTTTCTGCTTTTCAAGAAAAATGTTTTTATTGTAATATTTTTTCCATGTTCCTAAGTGGCAGCAATGAATTATTAACTTATTTGTTTTTTCCATAAGCTTTAAGAATAATAAAGATTTTGTAGAGCTTCATAATTCCCTCAGGAAAAAAATAATAAAAAAAAAAAATTATGTATTTTCTTTATTTTAAGATATTTCCTTTTTTCAAACATCAAAAACACAAGTTGAGAGGCTGTCTATGCAAGTAGTAAAATCCAGACAGAATAAGTACCCAAGGAGACAGATATTTAGTTACTGGAAAATGAAATAGTTTCATTCAACCTCAAGGATCTGCTTTGATTTATACTGGAAGAAGACACAGTTTGAAACAGCCAAACTGTACTATACTTGAAGTGATAACTTCAGCAATGTAATATGAACAGCTGAAATATTTCCATATTATCCTGCACCATAAAAACTTTAATTTCATTAAAATGTGATTCTTGAAAATTTTAAGAGAGTTAATTAGATGTTTAAATTGAAATTTTTCATATGCTCAGAGTAAGATTCATCTAGCTAAAGTATACTTTAAGCTTTGTATTAATGTCCAGTCAGATGAAACCTGCTTTCCAACACTGATTCATGTTCTACAAAAACACTACTAGAATATTAATGGGAATTTGTATCTCTGAGGAATGAGAAATGAAAGTTAGTCTTTCCTACCTGCTTGAACAATTATTTTGTTAGAGATACTCTTTCTTTTCCCATGTGAGTAAGTAGAGATTTGTAGTGGAGAACTGACAAACTTTGTATTAGACTTCCTATTTTCAGGAAAAAAAATAGAGAAGAAAGAATTGTAGTTGAAAATTACTTAATATACATTGTGTAAGCACAGACCCCTCTCCCTTGCTTAACTGGGCACTCAGTTATTTTCATTAATTGGGAGCAAAATGCCATCATCCCAAACAAGGTAGCCAGTACCAGTACCAGCTGCTGACTACCTTCAAGGGTAGTTATCAGAGAAGAAGCAGATCAGCAAAAGGGCTGTGAATCCATCTATGTAGCCCAAGGAGGGGGGCTGAAAAGGAATAGGATTTGAACATACGATCTAAATTTCCCTTTGATATAGCATATTGAAACAGCTCCAAAGGATGCATCTGATTTTGTCTATCAGTTCTGCTAGAAATAAACAATAGGATGAAGTGAGTATGTTCACAGTATGTGAGGACTGAGATCATTTTGTTATCTACAGATCCATGTAGTTAATGCATCATTCCATTAATTTCTCATTTAGCAGCTTTGAATTTGAATCTGTTTTACAATAGTCTGGTTTCAACAATGTCATATGTGTAAACTCACTGTAACCTCTGTGCAGCATTAACATGCTTTCTTACATTAAAATCTTTCCTACATTTAGTGGAAAAAAAAAACAACAAAAACCAGAACAGTTTGATCTGCAAATGTATACACCTTGAGGGAAGAAGAGGTCATCAGTTCAGTGGTCGTATAGTTTAACAGCATCAGACTAGCACAAAACCACTTCATGACTGTGGGAATTGTAAGAGGAATGTGGCCATAATGGACAAATCTTATTGTTGTCAGCAGATTTCACTTAGCATTCTGGAAGACAATCCTATATTGTGACTGGTGAAATAAGACCTTTTCCTCCCCCCCCCCTTGTATGAGAAGGTAAAATATGGCCTTTTAACAGGGAAAAGGCAGTTAAAAAGACATGTTTCCTTCAGAGACTTGTACTGTCACTAATACTAAGGTAGAAAATGATAAAATTTTCTTACTGACAAACAATCAGATTCATTTGAACTTAAAAGCTTCACTTTACTTTGGAATACCTTACATTTTAGCTGTGATTCAAAAGATTTCAATTATACGTTGCAATAACAATTCAAGTGGAATTGCTTCTTTTTAAAGGTGACATATCTATCTACAACATGCATTACTGTGCATGAAAGAGAGCAGATGGAATTATGCTGTTGGCATACATTTTGAGCAATAGGGCATAGGTAATAATAATAATGATGCAATGAAATATTTTCAGTGACTTCATCTGTGCTACTCTGCCAGGCTATTCCAAAGAAAGTTCTTTTAAGGTGTTTTAGTGTGGTGTGTCTTGCTATGCAGAGTGACATGTCGCAGACCTCTTTGAGAAACGCACTCAGGTTATGTGCCACATGCTCTCATGCTCATCCTATTTTACTTCATGCGCAAACCCTCTACACATAGCCTCTACCCGCTGTCTTTCATTGCCTGTACTGCTTTTGCAAAGATGTTGTGTTGCAGTAGTCACACACTCCAGAGAGGACTGGAGAAGCACGCAGGAAGAATATGCAATTGCTAATGCCACAATGCCATATAACAGAATAATAGAATTGGGTTGGAAGGGACATTAAAGGCTGCATAGTTCCAACCTCCTGCTGCAAACAGGATTGCCACTACTAAATCAGGCTGCCCATGGCCCAATCCAGACTCACTTTGGAGTCTGGCCTCTGGACATGCTCCATCATCTCCACATATTTCTTATACTGGGGAACCCTGGCCTTATTGAAGTACTTCAGGTGGGGCCTCACAATCACCTCACCCTGTCTTTTGATGCAGCCTAGGATACTGTTGATCTTCTGGGCTGAAAGCACACACTCATGTCAAGCTTTTCATCCACCAGGAATCCCAAATCTTTCTCCTTAATGTATTCTTCTCCCATTCTTATTTCAATGACTTACATTGATCTTGCTGCCGTTCAAGCCACAAGCACTTTGGTACAATGAATGTATCCCTAGACTCCTGTTAAGTGTAGGCACACATCATTACAGCCCACTGGTGGAACTACTCTTATGCAGATGCTCCACTGCTAATTTTGATATATAAACTCTATTGTAGCAGTGCTATGTCATCAGTTGATAATGGGCACTGGAAAGGCTCCAGCTTTGGTCTAGAGGCAGTAGCATGTTGTAGCACTAGCTTTGTAATGCCTAGAGCTTGGTGGCACAGTTGAGCATCATCACAATGTATCTGCCGTTGTAATTCCAATGGAAAATTCTAACACTTAGACGAGGCTCATGTTTGCTTTTTGAGATAGTCCAAATACCATTAATGCATTCACTGTGCGTCCCTGTGGCTCAGTCAAATAATTGCACAGATAAGTACTCACCAGATAAACTCAATTTACAAATTTGTCTAAGTGTAGCAAGATCCCTTTCAAGGATGCTAGAGAGGAGTACCGAGCCAGCAGAGAACTTTCTGCTCATTATACAGCTATCCTGAAGCCACTGTTTAGCTGCAGTATTGCACACAGACACATTCTGTATGTAAAGGTAATCTGTTCTTTTTTAATGACTGTATTTATTTATTCTGAGTCATTCCATTAAAACAGCTGACTAATTCACTGGGACCTGGCAAGGCTAAGGTAAATATCTGAAGCTAGAAGTGTGAATGTGTCCTTAAAACAGATAGCAGCAGATGGCACCAGTTTTGTCTGTCATTGTGTAGTTCACTGTCTCAGCATCTCCCTTTCCAGCTCCTCTGAAGTCTGGGAACAGACACAGTCAGAGATCAGAGGTGATGAAAATAAAGATGTTTTTCCAAGAGACCCAGAGAGGGCTATGTACAGAATTTGCTGAAACCCGATTAAAGATTGCTGAACTAAGGGCACACCTGAAGGGAAGGATGATTCTTCCAAGGACACAGTGGATGCGAATAATCTGTTTATAGGTTCACTTTTCTTTCTCCAAGTTTGCTTAGTTTTTAAAATGCTCCCTGATTTTATTTCACTTCTAAGAAAAACATAGCTCCTGTGGTTCAAAAACATAGCTCCTGTGTTTCAAAGTGTTTTGGTGCTTTGGGTGGTGCTCACTTTATTGAAAAGTAGCAGAAAAATCCTCAAAACTCTTCCTGACTCATGCTCCTGTCACGTTTATGTGCATTCCTGCTGAACTGAGGTTATATCTGCAACCTCATTCATCTTTTTCCCTAATATTTGAGTAAAATTTTAACCTTTGCAGTGCTTTTCACACAGTATCTTGGATACAGTTACATCATTATTTGCAACTGTAGAAAAGTACAAGAATATAACGCATAAAGTGTACTTTATTTTTATTTAAGATTTTAATAGCCAAGAGCATTCAGCAGAAATTAAAACTCATTTTATAAGATGATTTTATTTGCTGTTGTTCATCAAAGCAGAAATCTAAGCTTCTAGTGAGCAACAAGTGAGTGGAAGAAAAAAATATAACTCAGTCTTTGCTGGAGGTATCAGGTAAAAACAGTCCTTTTAGAATTGAAGTTAATTTAATGAGGGACAAAGGGTGTGAGATTGACAATGTCAAGCACGGCATTCCCTGGATATCTGCATATTCAAGGTGTTACTCAGATTTCAAGATCATGCACAGACTTTGTAAATAGACATTTATAAACACCCTGATCTCTAGACTTAACTATATTGTTGAAGTAGCTTGTTTAATAACTTCAGATGTTGAATATAATGGGGATTCTTACTCAAACACAAGTAAATAGTATGAACTGGGAGGTATTTGAGATAACTTAAACTGGCAGCTTTAGTATCTTATCATAGAATCATAGAATCCTTAGAGTTAGAAGGAACTTCTGGAGGTCATCTAGTCCAACTCCTTGCAATGAACAGGGACATCCCCAGCTAGATCAGGTTGCCCAGGGCCTTATCCAGCCTCCCCTTGAAAGTCACCAGTGTCAGGGCATCAACCACATAACTGGGCAACCTGTTCAACATCCTCACTTTACAATTCTTTTTCTTTATATCTAACCTAAATCTACCCTCATTGAGCTTGAAGCCACTTCCCTTTGTCCAATCACCACACACACTGCTAAAGAGTCTAGATTCTGAAAGGCCACTATCAAGTCACCTCACAGCCTTTTCTTCTTCAGGATAAACAGCCCCAGTTCTCTCACCCTGTTCTCATAGGACGGTTGTTCCATTCCGTGGATCATTTCTGTTGCCCTTCTCAGGAGGGACTCAAACAGGTCCATGTACTTACTCCAGGTGATGCCTCACCAGAGTAGAGAATGTAGAGATGTACTCATCAGAGTAGAGAAGCAGTAAAACCTCCTTTTCCCAGCTGGCTGAGCTTCTTTTGATGCAGCTCAGGATATAGTTGTCTTCTTGGGCTTCAAGGACACATTTCTGGCTCCTGTCCAGCTTTCCATCCATCAGTACCCTCAGGTCATTTTTGGCAGAGGTTCATAGTTCAGTAACATTATCACTAATCTTTCACAGCTATCTGTCGCTCTCAGAAAATTGGTACTGTCTTATGGCAGTTCAGTGGAAAATAGTGTAAGAAATTTAAGTAGAAGTATGTGAAGCATGAGTTTTGCCTCCTCCAAAGCTAGCTACAGTGAATTCAGAATCAGTGCTCAGCAACTGGGATGTAGCCAAGGAAGACACTCTATACCTGAAGTCTGTTGCAAATAGACAGCTTTTCTCACCAGTTGCTCAGCAGTGATTCAGGCAGTAGATAAATCAGTTTGTTAATCAGTTGGCGCTACTGTCAAACATAAAATAAGTATGAGTTTGCAGTTACTATCTGTGCCAAGAGGATCACTATAACTGTACGAAAAGCAAGGAACCTCTGAGTCGTTTACAAACTATGGTCCATTGACTGCACTTACACAGAACACTTTTTCTTCATAATTGGGATTTGCATCTAAAAGCTTTTCTTGGTCAAGCTTGAATTAGTTGCATTTATAATTTGCCTGTCCACATTTTGTATTTACATAATCAAGAAAATAATGGCTGTCTAAATTACTAAGCATGTATTACCTCAAGGTTCATGACTGTTAAAAAAAGAATTCCTTAAAAGACTATAGCCATTCTTGCAAAGATATGTACACCACTTGTACAGGTGTATTCATTATCTTGTAGTCAGTTGTTACTAGTAAAGTTTGTAGGGAGAACGTAAGACATCAGAGTAACTTGATGACACCCTGAATGGAGAAAGTGACAGAGGTTCTTTTGCAACCTGCGATTCCTTAGAAACAATTCCAACTGTTTTCTGAACTAATACAAGATGTGGCACTACGTTCTAAATTTTCTATTTAATTGTAAATTAGGAAGAATATCAGTGATGACATGTTTAAATTATCAAAGGAAAGGTATTACAGATTAGAATCCTTGGGCTATGTTATCAAAAGACCACCAAAAAAAGAAAAAAGAACCCACTACAGAAGAAAACTCCCTCCCCTTCACCACGCATATAAAAAACAATCAAATGAATGAAAGATTAGTCTTCACTTTCAGTATAAAGAAACCTCACACTAGCAGTATAAAAATACCATCTTTTACTAGTATTTTTATCTTAAAGTGCAGATGTTTATACTGTTAGCGTTACAAATCATGATAAACCCAAAGCCCAACATTCACTGGAATGCAAAGATTTTTAAACTAACATAGATTTAATCCTATTTAAAAATATATATTTTTTTTCAAATTTGAAATTGTGAAGATATAGCATTTATTTAGTCTCAGCTGTCATTTAACTTATGCAACTGTGTGATCACTAATCTTTTTCCCTATGTTTTACTTTTTTTTTTTTAATTTTAAGTTTGAATTTAACGTAGTTCTAGTTTTTCCTTTAAAGATGAAATCACTGAAACAAAATAATTACAAGTGCAAGCCTTTTCAGGTACACATACTAATAGCAAAGATTTTGCTTCTACTTTGACTACAGAAATCTAAGCTACCTGTTGGCAGCACAGAAACCTAACAGAACACTACAGCCATTCTTTTCATAATGGGTATATTATGAGGAAAATTTTAGATAAACATTTTTCTCATGTTCCACCTGAATTTCTAACTCAATTAGAATTCAGTAGCCCAAGACTTGCTTTCTCATGATCATGAGAAACATATCAACAGGAAATTATTTGAAGCATTAAGAAAAACACCACTTTGTATAATATTCTTAGATGTGATGAAGCAAATGTGTATTTAAAATATGAATTATTTACTTTCCTTATACTTGCTAAGAAGTTCCACAACAGAAAAAGACAGCATAATTTAGGTCATATTCTAGTACCAAAATTTCTGGTGATATTTTCATATTCCAAATATAATTATCTATTAAATAGTAACTATCTCAGTTGAACTATCCATGGCTGTGGAATGTTTATATTTGATGCATGACTGTTTATTTTATCTTTTACTTTTCCAGATTTCTAGAATTCCGTGTTTTTTGACAAAATTTTGATTATATTTCTAAGAGAATATGTCAATAAACAGTTTTGATATTCAACTTGACGCAACATTAAACATATATAAACTGTTAAAAATCTATATTCTGGAAAACTCTAAAACCAAAACCACAGCTTGGCATTCAATTAAAGTGCTCACTAATCAATTCCATGGCAAATAATGGAAGAAAATAAATTTTGTAATCAATGACAGAGTCCTTGAAAACGAATTTGACAGATTTTACTTGACTAATCCACAAAATCAACTTCCCAATAAAGAATGCGAAGCTTTACCTCCCTCCCCTTTAAAACTCACTTCACAGATCAATAGTTTTATGTATGGAAATTTATTTAAATACTGCAGAGTTATTGAAACATAAATACTTACGGGTTACTGAAGAATTATTTTAATGTGCAGATTCATTTGTTGGGCAAAATATTAACATATTGCTAAAGAAATATCACATATTAGACATTTAAAGAATTCCATTTAGATTAAGTCTGTGTTTAGGGAGACACACAGACAGATTACTGTTTAATTCATGGCAATATGCTTCTCCCTAATTACTTTATTAAGGAATTTGCACTGTCATTTTTGTAAATGCCAAGTGAATTAATCATGTCTAAACAATGACTATACTGGTAATTAAATAATGTCTCTTACTGTACGTTGTTACATTAGGTTTTGGTTTTCATGTTCGGACATTAGCCATAAGATTTAATTTCATTTGTTTTCATTAATAGAAAATTGCTAAAATAAAATTCACAAATACATAAATTAAATTTAAAGGTCCATAGACATGAAAGAAGGAAGCTAATACATTGATAATGGACCACACTTGCAAACAGATCTGCTTAATATGGAAATGATGACATGTTAAAAATATTTCATTCAAATTTACTCCTGTCTGCTTTGGAACACGTAGAGGAAGATGTAACAACTATTTCTATTCTCAGTGTTACTGAAATTTATTCTGTATTATTCTACAATCATTCTGAATCTTTTAGACCACAAATCTGAGCCAGATGAGGAATGGCCATTTTCATTCAATTAGCACAAACTCAGTATTGAATCTAGGAAGCCTTAAGTTTTTATTGACTTTCCAATAACACAGGAAGACAGACTATTCAATTCACATAAAATCTAGAGATATATTTTTATTTATTTATTTGTTTGTTTATTTAGCAATCCAGAACAAGCAAATTGCTTATGTGCTGTTATCAGTCATTCCTTACGTCGCTTCCCCATGTTTGTTTTCTGAACAATCTATCTAATCTGAACAGTCTATCTTTATATTCTTGCGAGTCAAACACTGGGAGAGGTTCTGCATAACAACTGAATTTTACCAGCATGTGATGCTGCTCACTCCATGAAAACTACAGAAAGCTCTTGGGAAATGTATTATATCTCTAGTTTGCTGAGGCAAGATGCATGGCCCCCTTTCTTCTCTTTAATAGTATTGATATAAGTCTGAACTCCACATATACGCCATGGAAAAAAATACCCTGGTAGAAAATCATTATGATCTTCATGTACTTTACCTTCTACCAAACAAAGAATCCTTTGTAATCCATCATGGAATAAGTAAGTTTAATTCTGATTCTATTTGAACATGGCTTTTTGAAATATCTATTAATAAGAAACAATTTATAACCTTATTATTGTGCAGTAACCTTGAATTTGGAACACAAAGACAAATCTCTTGCATTAGGTGAATTTAGTCTTAAAAAATCCTGACAAAAGCAATCCCAAATGACCTTATCTAATATTTTTTCAACTTTGTTGAACAGGAATTCTTTTCCTTTCTCTTTCCTTATTTTTCTCCAAATCATGAACTCATTCAAGCAAAAACTAAGAATTTCCCACAATAGTTCCACAACTACTTGTTAAAAAGCGCGTTACTTTTGCTGGTTTTCTTTTAATTAACATTTTATAGGTAAAAATACAAAGCCAAACATATTATCACTTAGACAAATATTTCTCCATGTTCTTTATTATAATGTAGAGAAGGAAAATAAACATATTTTTTAGTGTCAGTCTTAGTTTTAAAATGTTATGAATAATGCAGATTTGTGGTATAATCAGAAATAAATTTCAACATTTATTAGCTGTATATTTTTTACCTCTACTGGACTGAAGCATTTTGATTTCAAAGTACCTATTTCAAGATTAAAATAAGAGAAAAAAATCTCCAGAATTTCAGTCTCTTCAGTGTAAAGATAAATAAGAATTGTACTAATGCATATGAGATATAAAAATGCCTCTGTAAGAAACTGATGAAATGTATTCTCAAATGTGAAAATAGGAGAGCTGTCTTTATTTACTATTTGAGTAAAAAAGAAGCATAATTCAAAGACTAAGCATCTCCACTCAAATTCATGTCAATGGTGTATAGATCATTTTGATACAGTTTAGGAAATTGAATAAATAATTCCTATAAAGTTAACTAAATAACAGAGAAATCTATAGTTGTAGAATAGTGTGTTTACAACTTGTGCTCGTCTTATGATTTTTGTTATCAGTATTCTGCATCATAACATCATGTGAAGGACTGGGAGCTAAAGAGCTATTTCTCTAAGTCTTGGACTGCTGAATTTCTGGATACCTGTTTCTCACAGGAGAAGAACTATACACCCCAGATGACTTTGCATTGCCATTTTCCACCTAGAGGGAAAGATAAAATTGAATGCAAGTCCTGGAAACTTCCTCTTTTGCTGCTTATCTCAACAGTGGATGTTCCCTAGTCATCTTGCCTTCAGCTGTAGCATAAGGCTTTCAGTTTTGGACACTCTTTCTCTCATTTTCTTTGATTTATTAGCTTCAATTCAGATTGTATTGTGTTATTTTGCATTCTAATCTCTTATTTAGTAAATTAGTTTCCCTCCTCAGATTGTTGCTGCTGTTTTGTTTTTAGGTCCATCTCCCCACCCTTGCCCATTTCACCCTTTTTTTTTGCTGGGGAATGGGTCCTGGATCCCCCACCCTATTAGTCAAAGAACCGGGCCAAACAGGTCTTTAAAGTGTTGACACAACTGTAAAGATAATGGTGACAGGTAAGTCACATACTGATGTGAAAGACAGAAACTGTTTTCTTTTATTAATTGTCTCAAAGCTTGCTTCGTGAGGCCTTTCTGGAGATAAGACTCTAAGTGAGAACTGCAGGTTATCTGGGTGGGTGTCACCGTGCCACAGTGCCTCTGCTTATTGTTGTAAAGATAAGCAGAAGTGGGGCCAAGCCTGTCTTTTTCGGGGTTCGGCTTGGAGAAGCTGATCACTGCAAAAGGCAATAATGCTTGTGCATGGCAATGAAGGTACCACTCCCCGCTGGCTTATCTGTTGGGCCAGGTATGTCACACTAGCAGAGAAAAAAAGAAAAAAAAACTGAGAAATGGGGGATAAAAGGCCTTCACTAAACTAGTGACTTTGGAGAAGAACTCCCAAAGAAAAAATCTTTGACGGAGAACTCCCGAAGAGGAAACGGAGAATTCCCTGAGGGGGGGAAACTCTGCAGACGGACCCTGAGGCCTGCTTGCTGTCATCTCCCATCCCCTGCGGTGACCAGATGAGTTCCTGAGACTACGAACCTCGCTGGATCCATGGTGGTGATTATACCTCTCTTGCTTTCTATCAAGACTCCTTGCTTTTTATCCCTTTCCTATCGCTCACCTTCCCTTCCCCACATCCCTAAGCAACTAGTAATTGTAATAAACTGGTTGGGCTAACATTTGACCCGTTGTGTCTTAATCTCACCATCGGGTATACACATAATCAGAGAACCTCGTCTCCCTCCTTTATATTGGAGCGTGACAACTGAAACCAAATAAATTACAAGTGTTATAGTGAACAAAGGACTTAATCCCATAGCGCATTAAGGAATATATCTAACAAAGTGGATGAGATGCTGTTATGCTGAACATAATTGAACAGAGCCCAAAATAATGATGGTAAATACAAGTGGTGAAAGTTAATAATGTGCTGCAAAAATAGAATTTGCAGAAATACCAGGAAAAGTTATCTATTACTTCTCAATTTGATCTTTATAAAACATTTATTAACAACTATGAACTGTTCTCTTCCTCTCTTTTTGTGCTTCATAAAATTAGACTTATTTAAGTACCAGAGAGCTCTCAGAACAGAATAACTCTGAAAATTTAGCAGCTGTGAAAGTTTATTATCAAAAACCAAGAATCGAAGCCATGTTTTTGACTTGTAATATTATAAAAGAAAACCTTCATTTCTGTTTATTCTGAAGTCTCATAAACTAGAGCATGTATATTAAAAATTGTAAATTATATCCCTGTTTATGCAAGAAGTTGAATCCTGCTCTGCTGAAATTATTTATTTTTTTCTAACAGCTATTTTGAGACCATGTTTAAAAAAAAAAATTTTTTTCAAGAGCAGACTGAGATTTCTATACATATATCACCAAAAACAGTGTTCCATTTATGACTAATTCTACCTAATTCTTGTAGTAATTCAGTTCACTAAATCTCACTATAACTGTCTTCATATGTGATTCAACTACTTTTTATCTTCCAAACATACCAAATGACTTTGGAATTCCTGGGGAGCTCCTTCTTTTCTATTGCATATTAATGTTGTTTAAGTCTGTGCTTTGGGGTGTAAATACATGATCCCTTCTGGGAAGATCTGCTTTGCCTCTAGTCTGACATTATCAGCAATCTGTCAGCCATTTCTCACCCACATTTATTCTGTCATATTAGTAAGGCACAAAACAAAGCTCAGTTCCTGGTCTCAGTTTTCAAAGGGTTTGGATGTTGTGCAAAGCATGGCTTCATTTACCATACAAATGAATGCTTGTTTGTGTTTCTTTTGGCCATATCAACTTGACTACTTGCATACTTAAGTGCTTCTGAAAGCTTCACACAGAGCTCTCTTTTCTCCTACCATTTTTCAGTTTTATAAAAGCCTACTTTTGAGACTCTTAAAAAAAAAGTCTCAGTTCCTTTTAGGCTGCTTTTCTCCCACACTCACAAGTATTTTATTCTGAGAACATTTCTTTATTTGCTTATCTAAATGCTTCCCTCATTTCATTTAATAGTGATAATTTAGGCTTTTAAATGTATTCCATTAAATAAAACACAATCTTTTATCATACACTGCAGTTTTTGACCCTATTCTCTCAGGTACGTTGGTTCTTTTTATAATCTCTATGATCCACATTTCTATTAAGCTATGTACCAGTGAAGAATACAGTAATTACCTTCAACTGAATTCATACATTAATGCATGACAATTCATTCACATTCAATTAAGGCAAATGATTATATTTGACATTAAAACACTATACTATTACATTAAATCTTTTAAAATATAATTTTTTCATGAAAACATATTTCTATGTATCCTGTCTTGAGGTCTAGTATTTATTATTTATGAATTTGATTCCTTCATCAACATAAAATTTTAAAAGCACTTCTATAAAGAACTAAGGAAAACTATTTATTTTAATCTAAGGTATATACAAGGGGTGCTCAGAAAGTAACATTACCTGTTTCATTACATTGGCCAACAACATTAGAGGCAAATATTTATGGTATGGCAGTGGAGGTTGAACCTTCACACTAATATGGCATTACATTTTGTTTCTATATGCCTGATTGCAACAGAGAAAATCTGACTACATTATGTCTGATATGGGAGTGTGTATGAAGCAAAGATATGGAACTGAATTCCTTCATATGGTAAAAAATGGCAGACATTGATATACACTGAATCTTGCTGAATGTTTATGAAGACCAAACAGTGCATGTGGGGTATGGATTTCAGCATCAGATATTTACAAGCATGTCATGCAGGCTCTGCTTCATTGCTGATGAAAATACATAGTGGTAGAGGCTATGTCAAAAACTAGTGCTTTGTAGCTGAGAATTTCTTCTTTCTAACAGTGCTATTGTACTCTTTGTGTCTGTTTTAGTTTCCATGAAAACAAATAGAAGGCATTAATTTCATAGTGACTTATGTACAAAAAGAACAAAAAAAAGAAAGAATTAAACAGTGGCGAAATGTACTTTTAGCTATGAATTTTGAAACCATTCCTTATTTCAGAATCATAGAATCATAGAATCACTAAGGTTGGAAAAGACCTACAAGATCATCCAGTCCAAGCATCCACCTGCCACCAATAGTTCTCACTAAACCATGTCCCTCAACACAACGTCTATATGCTCCTTGAACACCCCCAGTGTCAGGGACTCCACCACCTCCCTGGGCAGCCCATTCCAGCTCCTGACCACTCTTTTGGAGTAGTGGTATTTCCTAGTGTCCATCCTGAATCTCCCTTTGAGCAACTTGAAGCCATTGCCTCCAGTCCTACCACTAGTTACACGTGAGAAGAGGCCGACTCCCAACTCACTACAACCTCCCTTCAGGTAGAGAGCAACAAGGTCTCCCCTGAGCCTCCTCTTCTCCAGACTGAACAATCCCATCTCTCCCAGCCGCTCCTCATAAGGCCTGTACTCCAGACTACTCAACAGCTGAGTTGCCCTTCTCTGGACACACTCTCTTCCTTGCAATGAGGGGCCCAAAACACAGTACTCAAGGTGCGGCCTCACCAATGCTAAGTACAGGGGGGCAATTACTTCCCTGCTCCTGCTAGCAACACTATTTCTGACACAAGACAGGATTAAGCCAGGATGTTGCTCAGCAATAACTTTGAAAATAAACAGTTTAACCTAGCCACTAAATTATTAAATTTTTGAAGCAGACTGACAGCTAAAAGCAACATCTTTCAAGGTTTCTTTGTTTTGCCAGTTCTGCTATCAAGGTCACAGAATGGCTCTTGCTGCTGTTTTGTCATGCTTCAGAAACGCAGAGATTGCCTGATGAATAAAATCAGAAGAATGACAGGTGCATGAAGCTGGACCTTCAGAAAGGCATCTATACTTCATTTAGTAAGGATATCAGCTACTCCCATGGCTCAGATGATTGCAGTGGAATTCATCTTTGATCCAAAGGTAATAATTGAGGGGTCTTAAAAGCAGCATGTTTCAGTGCTGCCCTGCTGTCTGGAGCTGCCACTCTACTCCAGCTCTTCCACATTCACACTGTCTGACAAAGATTGTGCTGCATTTGGCTAGCAACTCCCTTTCAGCCTACAAAGAAAACTTAACACTGCTTTCAGCAAAATAACTGCTGGTAGAAAGTAAGGCATACTGCAGGAAAAGAAGCTTGGATTCTTTTATTGTCTGTGCTATGTATCTAGCAGCTCCATTTTTCTTTATAAAAAAAAAAAAAAAATCATATGCTGATAGAGGTACAAAGGAGCAAGCCTAGTGAAAAGATTAACATAATTGTATTCAGTTGGAACTCAATTATAGACTTTGGCATTTATGACCAAGTAAGCTCAAGAAAAACAAAGTAAGAACATGAGACTGGAGATGGTAGCACTAGGCAGTATCTTTCACCTCTGTCAGGAACACTATATGTTGTTTCTTAGAGATTATTGTTCAGTTGGTCTCAGTGCCAGACAATATCCACCATGCCCGTACCAGCAGCATGAACTCAGTCAGACTGTATGACACTGAGTTGCAAGAGTTTCATGTATTGTGGCTTCGGAACCTATTGTGACAGTTTTGAAAATAAATGCCTCTTATGTATCTTCAAATAAATTTAAAATTAATTGCACATATTTTCCTACATAAGGAAGCACTCAGAGCAGGAAGAACAAAGAGGATCCTGCCTTAGATTGACCTTCTGGTCTGTGTATTTTTCAGGTACCCCATAAGCATCTGCTTATCTGCACCTTGTAAACGGGCTATACATTTAAACAGTATCCATCATTTAAAAAAAAATAAAAATTGCACTTGTATATAAAAGATGTAAGAAAAGAATGGCAATTAGAAATAAACTGATATCAATTTGATTATCACTATGATAGATTTATTACTATAAATCAGTTTAAGTATAAATATTTTCTTAGGGTACTCAAGACTTAATTTCCTCAGTCATTGAAATCAGTGATTAAATTTCCCTGACATATTTAGAGCCAAAATTTCACCTTTTATAACACATTCAATTACTCATTGCTTAAAATTTCCTTTCAGAAGCATTTAACTGAAGTGTTTATATTACTATAATTTCCTTTGTACTCATAAATCACTGGGACACAGTGGATCTGTGAAAATATCTAATACTAAATATATTACAGTCTCTCTTCAGAAGAATAAATTACTAGGACTGTTTCTATTTTTCATTGGATCACCTCTCATAATGAATCTCTGAAAAGACAGAAACAAGCTGTTTTATCTAGAGTTCCTCTGTTACTGTCTAGTAATTTTGAAAGTGATAAAATATGACATAATTGTGATTAATACATGCATTTTGTAAACAAAACAATTGAAAATAAATTTGAGTATTAGTTAAAATTCATGGTAATTGCAAACCTTCATTAACTCTGCACAGCTGAGGATGTTAGATAAAAGTTTTAAGAACCTGTTCTTGAATCAATCCCTTGCTATTGAATTTATAAATAGTAATTTATTACCAGCTCACAAAATAGTTCAGAATATCCTTAAATCACTTAAAATTTTAATCTGTGCTCTTTTCCTTAGAGTTTTCTGTTAAATGTAAGAAAGGAAGAGGTACTAGCTGTTGAGTGGTGCTATATTTCGGTGGTTGAGAGATAAAACTGAAATGGTTGTTATTCCTAAGAAAGCTGATAACTTCAAAACAGCATCAATCTTATTTCCACACTACTTCAGTATAATGAAAACTGGCAGAGCAGCATCTGCTGTATTTAAGAGTCTGAGTGGAGGAATTTTTCAGCCACCTTCAACATATACTAGAGATCCATCACCCAGTACAGAGGCCCAGCAAGGCTCATGTATTTTATCTATATCTTATTCCATCATTATCTGACAAGGGCTAGGACAGACATGGCACAAAATTTGAAAGTATGATCTATGTTCTAGGAGGTTTTGTTCATTTGTTTGTTAGATCTAATTTAAGAAAATGATAATAAAATAGGTCTGTTAAATTATGTTGAATGAATGGACCATATGCCCCTAGCCCATTGCTGACACCCACCAGTGCATGGTCTTCTCTCCTACACCATATGACAAGGTACACCTTGTCCCTCCATTCTTGCTTGGAAGTCACAGGAGTATCATATTACAAACCTCAAGGAATAGCTAGGACTCAGCTAGTTATCTTGGAAGTGCAATCATTTACCAATCTTGATCTGAGTAAATCCAGATTTGGATTGTACTGCTGCTGGATCATGCCAACCCTCTCCAAAATGATAGCTAGTTCTTCTGTCTGAATTTCACTAAGTAATATGATTTATAAATACAGAAAGGAGAGAATAGTGATTTTACTTTGCTACCTTACACCTGAGATTGACATGGGAATGCTGCAAAATATTTCTGCAAGGACAGGTCCAAAAGTAATGCCTCCTATTTCATTAAGCTGGCAGATGATGTCAGAGGCAGATATTTGTGGTATGGCAGTAGAGATTGAACCTTCCCAGAAATATACTGATATTCCATGTCAGACATGGAAGCACAGATGAAGCAAAGATGTGGGATTGAATACCTCCACATGGTAAAAAATTACACCCAATGATGTTCATTTATGCTTACTGAATAAAGAGACAAAATACTTGATCTGCTCTCAGTGAGACGATGGGTGATGCAACATTCCTAATTTCTCAACAATAACTTTGACAATAAATATATTCAGATATATCTATCTACTAAATTATTAAATTTTTGAAGCAGACTGACAACTACATCTTACATAGTTTTTCTCCTTTTCTCCTTCTGCTATGAAGGTGATAGACTGTCCCTTGCTGCTGTTTTGTCATGTTTTAGAAATGTAGTTATTAATTCATTGAAGAATGGGATACTGGGGTGCACTGAAAAGACTGTGGCCAGCAGGTCAAGGGAGGTGAGGCCCTGGTGAGGCCTAACCTGGACTATTGTGTCCCGTTCTAGTCTCCCTGGTACAAAAAAGACTGGGATATCCTAGAAAGAGTGCAGTGGAGGGCTACAAAGATGATAAAGCATGTGGAACACCTCCCTTATGAGAAATGTCTGAGTGATCTGGATCTGTTCAGGCTTGAACAAAGAAGACTCAGAGGGGATCTGATCCACATCTATAAATATCTAGGGAGTGTGAGGCAAAGGGATGAGGCTACACTCTTCTCTGCATGGTGTAGTGATAACTTTAGAAGTTACACTTTCTTTTTTTTACTTTTTTTCCTTTTTTTCCTTTTTTCTTTTTTTTAAGACATATAAATAATGTAAATTTCTAGCATTTATAGTAAATGCATTTAAGATGATATTTACCTTAGCATCCATTCACATCAAGTTCTGTCTATAACCATGATCAGCTACATTTTATTTTAAAGTTACTGGGATCAATACCTCTGTAAAGCAGTCAATGCATTCTCTTCCTGCCATGTAAGTAACAACAATTTGAAGAATGTATTGCCCTTACGCCATGTTTGCTTCCGTATCTTGAGAGTAGGAGTACCATTCACATATGTACCATTTTCTCTTGACCACACATGATGGACCATGATGACTTCAGAGGACACTGAGCATTCTATTTATTTTGCAAAATGTCTCATTACTGGGATGTTCTAGAGAAAAGATGTGAGGTATTTTTCTTCATGCTTGAAAGATATTTTTTTCTGGTGGAGGTTAAAAAGACATCCTTACACTGTAAGAAAGAGATAAGGTTCACAGAAAGACTTGTCTTTTCACTCCATAAACTGAAGTTTTGCATCAAATTCATGAGGATGAGTGCAGTTTTCAGTGTTTGTATGAGTAAGAACTGCCCACAGGCTCGCCACACAAGGGAATCCCTTGTCAGTCAAAGGCACCAGAAGACATAATGAACCACGAGGAAACCATCCAGATAAAACTTATGACTTAACTTGCTTCCTTACCCTGGGAAATTTGCTTCAGGGGCACAAGTGCACTAATCTGGAACTTGGTGTGCAGTGGCCCTCCTTAATGGGGTCAGAGGACAAACAAGGTATTTTAGTCATATTATTCCAGACTAGAAAATACAAGAAAAGACAATCAGTATAAAACATAAACTTTTAACCATAGCAAAATACTACTTGAAAAGTAATGCCTTTGGTTTGTCAAAAATATAAGAAATGTAAAACATAAGAATTAATAAGTGCTGTTCATCAAAGCACTGTCAGACTGATCTGACTCAGTGACTAGGACTACTGACCTTCCAAAGTCCCTTTCAAGTGATGATCTGAACAATTAATGGTCAAAGACTTTGCACAGTAAATTTCTAATTTAATATTTTCATTCCAAGTAATCCAAAAAGTTACTTCACAAAATAGGAGTCTTTGACAAAGTCAGATTTCCATCCACAGAGCTCCGCTCTGCTTATACAGAGACAGGAACACAAACTGATCCCTTAAGAATTTTTTATGTAATACTCAAAGAAATTGTGAATGTTTCAGGTCACTCAGTGGCTTTGGTATCTGTCTAGTGATCTGAAAATGATATGTATTTGTCTAGAATCACTAATGCCTTCCAAGACAATGGTTCCCAAAATAACTGAAAACAGTGAGAGTAATACTGAAACATAATCAGTTAGCAACTTCCCTTTGATGGAGTTCTTATCCTAAATGAGGGCAAACTTCTCTGGCAGAATTCCCGAATATAGTAGAAAGCTACATACTTGCTGCCTTCACATATGAGATTATCAAATAATCTCTACAACTCTGTGTTTTCTGACTAGCATGGAGCATTTCGGTAAAACTTAATCTAGTGCATATCTGTTTTATTAGCTATTTTTTTGCTTGTTTGTTTCATTTTTAGAGGTTCTCTCTATGATCAGGATAAAGTGAACCAAGAATATGGGTTAAGGATTACCTGAAGTAATCAGGTAATTATTCAGAATCTGTTGAGTATTGTTCATTCAACTACACAGAAAAAAAAATAAGAAAATCTTGTTGATATCCACCAGATAACCACATGTACCTCTATTATAGTAGCAAGAAATACAGTTACATGAATGGATGCATATAGTAATTTAAGCATATACAAAATAATTGTGTATATATATCATTATTTTAAAGGTTTTTTATATAAATATATTTTGGAAACATACATATATATATATATTCATATATGTAATGTAAGAGAAGATTCTCTGTAGTTTAAGGGTTAAGTTCCTTGGATGACAGTTTTATGGTCCTTCCAATTAGTTCTATAGTTTTGGTCATTCTCCTGAATGTCGTTGACAGAGGTATTGTACAATTTTGGCAACGTGCTCCTTCAGTAATTGCTGAAGTCAGTGATGTTACAGAGACCTTATCCTCATTACTACAAATGGGGGTCACATTACCGATTTTCTACACTAAAGATCAGTATTGTACATTTCAACATGTTAGAAATAACTCCATCTTATTCTAATTAGAAAATTGCAGGAATTAAATGTATCAAGTCTGAATCTGGTAACCTGGGAGGAAACTTGAAGATAATTGGCAGAAGGGAACAGTGTTACCAACAAAATCTCATTTTAACAGCAGCCAATTAAAATAAAAATTATTGAAATTTGAAAGATATTTCAGCAGCCTTTGATTCTTTGTGAACTTGGCTTGATGTCTACAAGGGAAGCAATCTCCAAGTTAGAATAAAGGTATTCTGAACCCTTAATATCTTCACTGTTTAATTCTCTGGAAAGTCAATTCACAGTTGATAAACTTAGAGATTTTTATCACATTTTTAATTTGTGATTATATGTAGTTCTTAGCTTTAACAAAATAGATATAAAAACAAAAATCTGCAAAAAAAAAAAAAACAGCAACCAAAACCATTAATTCTATACTACAACATGTCTCCATATCTGAAGAAGTAGTTAAACATGATTGAAAGCAGTTTAGTAGCTGGATTGGAGTCAGGAAATTTACATCAGTGCCAAATCAATTACAGGTTGCAGGTGTCCAGAATTAATTAAAATAAATTGCTATAAATCAGGCAGTAGCTATCTGATATGGGTAGAGAAAAACGGGGAATTATGTCAAACAGAAATGAAGTATTTTGTTTATATTCCTTTAAGGTGAAGAGTAACAGAAAATAAATGTCAGAAAAGAATTTGCATATAATTAGGAAGATTGTCAATTTTAAAATCTGCTTGAAGGTATCTTCTCACATTACATGTGCTTTGTTTTTAGAAAGGGGTTTACACCAAAAGCCAACATGCAATCTAAAATCTGTTTTTTCTATACAAGAGCTTCAATTAAAGTAAACAAATACTGATTTACAGTTAAAAATGCATTGGAAAAAAGATTCTGTAAAAACAAATATTAAAGGATTCTCTGTTAGAGATTGGAAATTTATAAGCCTTCTTTTTTTTTTTTTTTTGTCAATCATTAAAAATTATTGATTTGTAGAATCATACTAAATGGACAGTAAAAAGATCAGAAGAAATTGCTGGTCCATAAAGATCCTTAAAAAATCATAGAAATTCAGTGACTAAAATGTAACAGAGGATGTTTTTCAAAATATTAGAAACAGGATAAAACAAAGTCATCTTTTTCATTCACAAAGTTTCAACAACTACAAAGTTGCACCGACATGGCACAAATCACGCTGATGTTCCTTGGGAGACTTCCCAAGTTTTTGGCAAAATATATCAACTGCCAGTATTCAAACGTCTGTCTGAGTATCTAGCATATCAAGTCTTTGCTTTACCTTTAGGCAAATTAAAATTTAAGCAGTAAGTAAAAAGATAAAAGAAGAGCAGATAAAATTCCTGGAAGTCTTAGGTATTCTGGGCTTAGTGCAGCACTTAGTTCACCTCTTCCTTCGCTGGTAACTAAGTTAGAGTAAAAGGTTTGCTAAGGTCTGGTGTGACTCAAAACACTGTCTTCACCAAGAAAATAAAAATAGCTTTGCACAAAATAGAACTATGATGCAATGCAACAACCAAATGCAGTGGTTCCTGTGCTGACAGTATCACAACAGCAGAGATGTGGTGACCACTAAACTCACAAGTCAAAGTCCTAGCCATTGAACTGGTCTTTTGAGTGTCTTTAACTAAAAGCACATACACCTGTAAAACAAGAGGATGATAACTGAAAATGTAAGAAATCAGAAAAAGAGTTGAGGAAGGGAAGATTAACATCTGAACATTACTGAGCACCAGCTTAAAGGCACTTTCACTAGATCAGTTATGCAGAGATACAAGATGACATAAATCTTGAGACTGGAGCTTCTGTGCTGTAAAGCATCTATGACCTTTGTCCCCTTCCAGGTCTTGGGTTTGAAGGAGGAAATGTTATGTGGCTCCACCACTGGGGTACCACAGTCAGAACTGCAGCCTCGTATTTTGGCTGGCATGTTTCGCAGATCTTCCATGCACACATCTGTTTTTCTAGGCTTGGCCTCAGTCCTTCACCAAATTGAAGTTTCTTATTGTTTTCTAGAGTTAACAGACACAAAGATAATAAACCTGCATCCTTATTACAACCTGCACCTAAAGATTTTTAATAAAATGTCACAGACTAAAATGACTGTTCTCATACATCATCATTAACATTGTAAACGGCTCTCATGACCCTTTCCCTTTCTATAAATCACAAACTATGAAGATATACCAGGATGATGAGATTAGTCAGTGGACATTTAATTAAGTGCACAGCTTTTCAAGTTGCAATTTATAAACAAGCAGAAGTAATTTTTCTCCTACAAGAGAAAATTAGAGTTGAGTTGAAGGTTCAAAAAATAGACCAAGTTATACATCGTTTGGATTTTGTGTTTAACAAATCAGATTTTCTTAGGCTATTTATTCAAGAAATGCCTTACATTGTGTCACAGAAAATGTATATGTCAAATCCCACAGTCTTTTACAGGCAGGGGTTAGGATTTAAAGAGGATCTGATGAGAGTGTTAGCATGTGTCAGAAAAAAATATTAGTATTGTTTTCTGTAAAGTATTGAATATCAATCTCATTAGTATTACTCATAATACTTCAAAGTCCTTTTTTATATGCTGTGTTTGTGTCTCATGACAAGCAGTGCATCCTTGTGTCTACACAGAAAGCACAAGTTTTTCATCTTGACATTTGGAGTTCAAATAATCAATTGCTCTTCTTCCACAAAAAAGGAAACCCACTTTAAATAACACCATTTACTGCAGCAACTCGAATCCTCATCTGGGAACTGAAGGGCCTGAGCATTGCCTAGTACAGCAGATTAAGGCAGTGCTTGTATCAAGCATATTATTTGAACATTTTCTGTGCAAAAGAACAAAAGTTATTTGATTTAGTCTTTTCCGTTCGATTTTCTGCCTCTGTTTAGCTTATGAAGTAGCCTTCTGTGAAATTGTTGATCTCTATACTAATGTTACTAGGTAAAGGACTGTATATAAATTGTTCAGGTAATGTTTGGTTACCCTCTGGCTTAATTGTAATGAACTCACAAAATGACAAGCAAGATGTATGTTCAGCATTGGTGATCCTCCAGTTTTACCTGAATTCAATTTTTCACCTTCTTTGATCTTTCTCTTATGATTTCAAATCATTTGCATTCTTTGAAATACATCATTTTTATAAATCATAATTTTCAGTCCAGGGATAGAAATCCCCTGTGTTACTTTTAAATGCTAAAAATAATCAGCTTGTATAATATTCAGTTGGTTAAGTTTCTTCATCATATTTTGGGCTCAGCTTCTGAACCTTTTAATGGGAAAATGTAATATTTCCCATGAAATGAAAAAGCTGCCAGTTTGCAATATTTTAACTGATGTTCATTTTGGCCTTCTTTGATGGCAGTTCTTTGCTCACAGTCAGTTTACTACTGAGAATGTGACAAGAGCAGCAGCCTGTAATCCATCAAGACTCCTTGAAACTTCTTTTAGTTGCTTCAGTGAGTTTAATGCCTTTCCACAAAGTCCCTCGTGTAGAATTCTTGCTATTGATCAACATCCTCCACTTACTAAGTGCAAAATCCAACCTAACAGTACACAGATAGTAGTATTGGAGAGCAATCTACTTCAGAGCTCCACAGAGTGCTGTTAACAACCCGTGTCATCAATACTCATCCTTCAATCACCCTGCTGTGAGGATGACAGCAGCTGCAGAGGCATTCCTGAACTACCAGAATGTGTATTAGAAGTGCAGCAGGTGTTTCATTTCTCCTAGAAAGGTTTCAAGATCACACTAAAGAACATTAAGCTGCAGTCTAGAATAAGTTGTTCTTATTCTTAGCATTTTAGGAGAAAAGAAACTGAATTCTTCTGGTGCCCAGAATCAAGAGCATTAAAGCAGCATAGATTTTCGTATCTTTTTGCACTCCGAAGAGCATTTTCTTTTGCATGAGCAATGCTGAATCAATCACAACTTTCTTTTATTCTTTTCCCCTACTCTTTTTGTTTGAAATGTGCATGTGTATAGTGAAAGTGCAAATGCTAACTTTTTGTTTGCAGTATTACCAGTAAAAAGTTCCAGATGCTTCTGTAATTAAACTGTAACAGAATCAAGGCTCAGGTAGTTTAAATGGTGGTATCAATTTTGCCATCAAAAAGTTCCCTTTTTTTTTTTCCAGACATTTTTAAGACATAATTACTAATATAGTTCTGATACTTTACCTTAGGAAAACATCTGCCTGATTTTCTTTTGTCTTTCTCATAAAAGTTAAGCAGAATTTTAACATAGTTATTTCTGAAGACTGTTCTGAGTGCCCTTCCCTTCCAACACCTCTCCAGTCTACCTGAGTAATTTGGCTACCTTTGGCAGTTCCCTAGCCTAAGTATTCCCCAAGTAGGTCTGTCTGCATGCTCATTGTTGTACTGGAAGTGGATCTTTTGTTATTGTTTTCACAACACATTGCAAATCAGTGCTTTAGGAACTATTGGGAACTCCAGAAGATTGAGAAATTTATTTGGCAATGTTATGTTCTGATAATTCTTAAGCACTGAAAACATTAGATGTGATATTTTAAAATAATAAGAGTCATAAAGCTCATTTGTTCAACTTCATCAGTTGAGCCTCTGATAATAAGAAGCTGTTGATGAATCCAGATGACAATTATAGGAATTGTTTTTAATTTCTGTTTTTCAGTGACCATTTAGTATATTTTCTCAACAATTATAATGAAATATAAGTCACATTAAAAAAGTTTGTTCAATTCACCTAGGAACCTTTTTTTTTCTAATACACTCTAGTTACATTTTCATGAGATTAACTTAGATACTGTTATTTGGAAGCCTGCAGGGCACCATTATGGCTCACAGCTTAAACTCCATGTGTGGCTCTGCCAGAATTTGTCTGAAGTAGTGATTATGCATATCTAAACTATTGGCTTTCTGTACTATTTCTGTACCATTTATTTAATGCAAGGGCAGACAACCTACCAGCATATGTTAGAAATAACCATATATGATTCCTCTTTTAAAAATGAAGAAGCTGACAATCTAAGGTTTTTCTCAGCACATCTCTCTTTGCTGGGAATTTAACCATAAGCACAACTAAGCAATATTTATTCAATACTTATTCTGGAGAGAAAAGCAACTGAGGACTGAGTCTCTGAAAATGAAGGCAGATGATTAATCACTGGGGCAAATGGAAACATGTTTGGACTAGGTGACTTTCAGATGTCCCTTTCAACCCCTATAATTTCATTATTTTTTGTGTGTGTATTTGCAAAACTAATTAGGTGATTTCCTAACAAGAGTAACTTAGAGAGGAGTTACCAGCAAGACACGGCTACCATTTGCTGGACTGTTTGTGCAGAAGGGCATTTAAGGATGAAAAACAAATAGATTACATTGCTGGAATTAGGTGTCATGAATTGAAGACTCTTAAATGTAGGCTGTCTGTGTGCACATAGCTATGTGAGTGACAGTACAGTGATTGTCATATGGCTGTCCTAAACAAAAGGGCTACAATAATTCCCATGGCTGATTTCAAAGGAAATTTTGTTTTGATGATTTAGTAGAAACTTTCTTACTGTTTTTATTTATTTACTTTTGTCTTGTTTCCTAAAATTAGTCCTGAAAACATATTTTAGGTATAATAATAATATTAATAATAATATAAAAAGTAGCAGGCAGATAAGGGTTACATTGAATATCTCTCTAGATGTTCCCTGTCTTTCTTAGAATCATGGAATCATAAATTCTTTTGAGTTGGAAGGAGCATTTAAAGGTCAGCTCATTCATCTCCCCTGCAATGAACAGGATCATCGGCAATTAGATCTCGTTGCTCGGAGTCCTTTCGAACCTGACCCTGAATGACTCCAGGGACTGGGCATCCACAGCCTCTCTGGGTAACCTGTTCCAATGCTTCACTATCCATACTGTAAACAAACTTTTTTCTTACATCCAACCTAAATCTCCCCTCTTTTAGTCTGAAACCATTTAGTACTGGCTCCAGATATAGGTGAGACCACACTAGTGCAGAGTAGGGGGACAGAATCACCCCCTTCATCCTGCTGGTCACATTGCTTTTGATGTAGCCTAGGGTACAGTTGGCTTTCTGGGCTGCAAGGGCCTGTTGATGGCTTCTGTCTAGCTTGTCATCAACCAGTACTCCCAGGTTCTGTTTGGCAGGGCTGTCTTCCATCCTTTACTTCCCCAGTTTCATTGATAGAGAATTTTGTCTTGATGCAGGTGAAAGATTTTGCACTTGGATTTATTGAATCTTATGAGGTACTACTGGGCCCACTGCTCAAGCCTGTCTATGAATTTCTGCATCCTTTCTCTCAGGCATGTTGACTGTACTCTACAGCTTGGTGCATTTCATAATTTGCTGAGGGTGCACTTGATCCCCCTGCTCATGTCACTAATGAAGATACTAAAGAGTATTGACCTCAGTACTGAACTCTGAGGGACACCACTTGTCTCTGATCTCCATCCAGATGCTGAGCCATTGACCACCACTCTCTGGATTAAATCCTGCAGCCAGTTCTTCATCCATTGAGCTGTTCACCCATCAAATGTGTATCTTTCCGATTTGGAGAAAAGGATGTTGTGAGGTAGCATGTCAAAGGCCTAACTGAAGTCCAAATAGATGATATCAGTGTCTCTTCCCTTCTCCATTGATGTAGTTTCACAATCATTGAAGGCAACTTGGTTGGTCAGACAGGACCTGCCCTTGATGAAGCCATCATGGTTATTCCATACCACCTCCCTTTCTTTAATGTACCTTCACATAGATTCCAGAAGGAGCTTCTCCATGTCCTTCCCTCTCAGTGAGGTGAGGCTGATGGAGGGATAGTTCTGTTCCCTGGATTGCCCTTTCTACTCTTTTTAAAAATGGGTATGATATTGCCTTTTGTTCCTATGAGACTTCACCCAACAACCATGACTATTCAGATATCTAAGAGAGTGGTTTGATGGCTACAGCAGCTGGTTCCCTCAGGAATCTGGGATGCATCTGGGACCCTTCTGGACATTCACATTCCTCAGGCAGTTGTGAACCTGATCTTCACTTACAGAAGAGGCATTTCTTCCCCAGTGTTCACTTTCCAATTCATCCATTTGAAGGGTGTGTGAAGAGTAGTTGCCAGTGATGACTGAGTTAAAAAGTTGTTGGGTACCTCAGCCTTCTCCTTGTCTGCCGTTAGCAGCTGGCCTGTATTGCTCAATAGGAAAGGTTTGCCTTTTTAGATTTTCTTTACTGGCTTATGTATCTCTAGTAATCCTTCTTGTTCTTCTGCTTAGCACACCTTGCAAGTCCCATTCTATTTGGACCTTGGCCTTCCTGATCCCGTCCCTACATATACTAGCAGCATCCCTATACTCTTGGATACCTGTTTCTGCTTCTACTTATTAAAATCACCTAATAGATTAGTGTACAATCAGTTTTATCACAAAGCCTTCTACGTTCTATGGTTATGTTAGAAGTGTTTGAATTAGTTTGTTTCAACATGCAGTTTCAATTTTTTCATTGATAACATGGCACAAATTACATACAAAACAGCAAGAAATGCCTTGCTAAGAAAGAATTTACTTCTAATAAATACCATTTCATTTACTGATGTAGCTGTAAATATTTTTTTTAATACTAGTTTGTATTAGACAGAAGAGATTCTCTTCAACACAAAATCTGGATTATACTTTTTTATATGTTCTTTTATCTGAATGCCACATGAAAGTGCAGCTGAGCCATAATGCACAATTCAAACATCAAGAGGAAATTCTATCCTTAAGAAAAAAGCACATACATTTGACTTGAACAGTCTGAAATTCATAAGTCTTTTAAACTGACACTAGAGGTTAGGAAATTTTATTTATTAATGACTGTCAAACAGGATGTATGATGTCCCTGAGAGGGCATTCAGTGGACAAAAGAGAATTATTGTATTGGATTTAACCCTAAGAAAAGGGCGTAGAATAAAAATCACCCCCAAGATACAACACAGCTACAATTATACTATGTGTTTTGCATGTGAATCTGAAGTATTGAGAAAATGAATCAAAGCCAATAAGGGGAATGCTGTGGTAAAAATTTGAAATTATATATCTTTTTGAATGCTACACTTAATTCTTGATGGAATTTAATACTTCACAAGTATTACCTAACTTCTGAAAGAGATTCAGTATGGAGGTAACTATATGGTGCTGCCTAAGGCTAATGGCCATGAAAAACCAAGGCCATGTAAGCAGAGAACTTTTACTTCCTTCAATTTTGACTTGGAAAAAATATTAATTTTTATTCCTCAGATCAATGTCTTTAAAATCCAAAAAATGTTATTCATCAAAATCTAAGTCTTATGCAGAAAACAAAATTTGCGGATGGAGAAAAGCAGCAGGAAACATACCTCAACCACAACTGAGCCATTAATTATTAAACCATGTTTGAAGGGAGAGGTCCAGCATATTTGATATCACTGTTGTTGCACTGTGGGTTTTGAAGTCCTTAAACTCTCGAATCTTCTCAGATTCTTTTCACATTCTGTGGTGTGCAGCCACTACTCTGCACACACGTTTGTCTGAGTCCATATCCTACCTGATGCACATTCTAGCTTCAGGTCACATATTTACTAAATGTAAAACATATTCAGCACCGAGTTATTGCTTGCTTTACTGTAAAGGAGTTTCTTTCCTATCTTGTCTAATAAAAATATCCCAAAATCTTTGTCTTATTCATGCTGGGGAATATTTAAAAGGGTGAATGTGTTTTTCAACTCACCTTTTCCTTAAAATAATGAGTTTATGATTATGAATGACCAGGAAAGTATTCAGAAAAGGGAGAGTTAATAAAATGTTGCCATTAAAGATGAAAAAAGTATAAAAGAAAACTGAAAAATCAACTGTAGAAGAAATAAATTTCCGAAAGAATAGAAAAGAGGAACTAGCTGTTATTGCTACAATTCACACCTTATTCAGAGATATTTTTCTGTCTACTTTTGGTGAAAAGCTGTTGGTGGTGAGGGTTAGATTTTGAAGCTATTTTCTCTATCAGAAGGAGATTCTTGACTGATTCCTGATTGGATGTTGTCTTCACCTTCTGTCTTCATTTGCTGCCAAGAAAGGACTGAAACATATCTGCAGCTGGAGCCTGGGGAGCAGGCATTTAAATTCCAGGCTGGAGGAGAGCTAACAGAGACCTGGAAGTTAGAGAAGCAGTGAATACATGTATGTAAACTGTGAGAAATTTGTCAGGATAGACAAATTGACCAGATAAGTTCCTGAGATCTACGGACCTACTCCAAACCTCGCTGGATCCACGGTGGTGATTATATCTCTCTTGCTTTCTACCAAGACTCATTGCTTTTTATCCCTTTTCTATTGCTAACCTTCCCTTCCCCATATCCTTAAGCAACTAATAGTTGTAATAAACTGGTTGGGCTAACATTTGACCCGTTGTGTCTTAATCTCATCATCGGGTATATACATAATCAAAGAACCACGTCTCTCTCCTTTATGTTAGAGCATGACAACATGGTTTAGTGGGAAGTATTGGTGATATTCTATGAATATGATTATGTAGGAATTAGCAAATGCATCTTCTGAAGCTTTCAAACATTTGATGTTGCTACTAAAACCCTTTCATTTTTACAAACTTCTCAAACCATAGAGCAGAAAAAACTTTCAGATCTGCTTTTTTCTACATTTATGGAAACTATCCCCTTCAGCTTTCTCAAATTCATGCCTTACTGATTCATCAGCAAGAACATCTTGGAACTCATTTTCACATCTTTACTTCATATGCACTTCCATGTCAGACTGCTCCTCTGCTGCAGTCTGTCACTTGTCAACTGGCAACAAAATATTGGTGGGAAGGTTCTACATTTACTGCTATATCACCACCAGCTTCTTCTGGTCTCATGGGCCAACATAATGAAATAGGAAGTATTACTTTTGGAGCAACCTTCAGGGAAAATGCTTTCATAGAAGACAGATGTATCCACTTACATGAAATGTTCTTTGTGTTGGATCTGGTGTAGTTTCATTGCCATAGATTGTTTAGAAATCAGCTGCTGAGACTGACGTTTAGATAGCAAATTTCTGATTTCTGAAATCGGTACATAGGGTGGAACGGAAGCCTGAAATTTCTTTGATACTGAGATGTTCATTTATTTATTTTTTTATCTTGACTATGTGAGTTAAACATTATCTATTGTTTTCTAGACAGAGGCCATTGTAATTTGCAACTAATTTCATTAGAATACAAGTTTACATCATGTTAATTTTCTAGTCATGACAATGCTTACATCAGATATTTTCTACAGCTTAATTTTCAGCAAAATATATTCAAGTTTTAAATAATATGCTTAGGCTTATTTCTGTTCTCTGTGAAATTCATCTATAAATAGAGACAGACCATGAACCATCAAAATGAACAGACTGCAGACATTCAGAATATAATGACAGAGAAGATGCAAAATGCATAAAAAATTCTTTTGAAATATTGAAATTTAATAATAAATTTTATTTTGTAGATAAGGTTTTTACAGAAAACATCAATGAATCCTGATGCAATAACTGACAATGTGTTAAAAAGGCGTACTAGCTTATTTTGAATTATAACAGATAAGGAGAGATGGCTTTCTGGTTCAAAATGAATTTTAGCAGACTGTGAGTACAAAATATTTATCTGTAGCCACCACAAACATCATGGATCTGACTAGTTGATCTAATGACATGTTGAACAGCACTATAAAGAAAAATATGTACTCAAATATTATACTCTAATTTTGGAACTTGATAAGATTTCTCAACAAAAACAATCTGAGTTCGTTTCACTAATGTCCCACCATGCTCTGTCGTGCCTCAGCATGTCTTCTTTAACATCCTAAATTCAAAATTTAAAAACAGACCTATGTCTACAGACAGTTTAACTCTGTGTGGTAACATGTTACCGAGTCACAGCAATAATTATTTATATTGTCATTATTTTGGTTTATATATTGCCCAGAGATTCTGGATAAGACTCATATGCTGCACAACTAAACAGCAGTTATTTCTCTATTAGGGAAATAATTAGTCATACACTTTCCATATACTCATTCAGTGATCACAAAACTGTTTCCATCCTATTAAATGCTGTTAGTCTATAAAACACAGCAGCAGAACATGGACAGAACATGGTCAGCCTAGCAATAATATCTTTTGGTCTGTACGAACTCCTAAAATGCAAGGACTACTTAGGCAGAGTTACTTTTTTCAGGCTAAAGCAAGCAAGGGACTAACTGCTTAACAGCATAGCTGACTGTATCTTTATACAATTCTTACCCAGAATACAAGGCAGCTTTTAATTTACTTCTGTCGATAAATCATCTGCCCTATAGCACATACGGGCAAGAAAGTGTGTGACACTTCGTGTGCTATCCTGGACACTCCTATGCTGTGAGCACCAGTTTTGTGCCATGACTGCTTGCTTTCATCCCTCCTGAGCTGTTCAGGCACAAGAATTCTGCATCTACATGACCAGATAACATATGAAATAATCTGATAGAAAAATAGCCCTGGTAAAATGAAGGGGCTATTACTAAACTGTATGAATTCCTAGACCTGTCCATTGTAAAACAAGAGGTCCAAGAAGAGGGAAGGGTTATCTAGCTGCATAACTTTGTCACAGGAACCAAACTTAACAGAACCCACAGAAAGAGAAAAGCAAGTCTCTTGCCTGAGGTCCACAAAGCAGGAAACGCTGCAGGCATGATGGACTACAGTTTGTTTCTTCATTCAGGCTCTCTGCCTATTTTGGTATTTTGGAAATTCTGATAAACTGAGATGGTTACAGTCTTTTGACATTTCTCCTAAAGAAACTGAGATTGCTGGCTTCCTTGAGTAGTGTGATTATTATTATTTTTTTTAATGGATGAGATAACCAGGGACTTTACATCAAAATAAAACAGTTTAGGAGGGTCACCAAAATCCCTGTATTATCAAAACTGATACTGTACTAAATGGTCAATTAGTAAGACAGAATGGGATTTGAACAAGGAGCCTTTTTTTTTTTTTTAAAGATAAGTTTTTGTCATTTGTTTTTCCTATTTAGTCAAGGTTATCATTGTTTCCCTTTTCAACTCTATAACCAGATCTGTAATTCCCATTACGAGCCTGCCACAGTTAAATTAGACTGTGATTTATGCAGAAGTTCAAAGATGCGACTTGCAGAACTCTCACAGGAAGTTAGGACTTTGTGACATGAAGTTCTCTTTCTTAATCTCTCACATTTACTCTCTTCACTACTTCCTGATCATTGAAGTGCCATGGGAATCTAGAGATCGGCTGGTGTTTAAATTCCCAAGAATTTTAGATGCAGTTTCTATTAAGGACAAACTATGCTGAAAGTCACAGTTTGAAGAGCCTTAAGCAAATAAAAACCTTTAAGCAACTGATGACTTGTCATTCTGCACATGTAGTGCACAAACATGCAATCATTTATAATAGCAGAAAAATGAATCATAGCTAGTTTTCGAACTGTTTACTTATAATTAGTTGGGCAAGCAGATATTTAAGGATACACAATGGATTAAATATCTTGTACTGATTAGTGACTTAAAATTGTCGAGTTATTCTACTTTTCCTCTTCTGCAAAGCTATTGGATTTACCCACAGTTCACTAACTGGTAAAATATAAAGAAAAGCAATTGTACAGAAATACTGAAACGACAAGTCGTGAAAGATGGCACTCAGCTCCCTAAGTTTTAGTGACTATTTCTCCTTCATGTGTTTGAAGAAGTGTAAAATAACCACATGTACCTGATGGATATTTACAGAGGGCGTCCTGCACTGAGCCAGCATCGCAGCTGAAGGCCAGGGAGGGAAATTGTAGGGCACACCCAGAGGAACTGCACATCTGGTTTTACACAATTATATCCCCTTTGAACTAAGTCTTGGTAGAAGACAGTGGAATGTTTCTTCAGAGATTAACTCAACTACTGAGGAAGAGGTTGATTTTCTAAAATGATATTTGATTCAGTGCGTTGCAATCAGACATAGAACTTTTTGTATTGGAATCCAGCAGTATTTCCCTAAAAATAGGCAGCCTACATAGCTTAATAGCATCATCTTAATTTCCATATTATTGAGAAATAACAGGAACTGTAATCCTGAATATCGTTACTGGAATGAAAGAGTTGGGTGTTTCAGTCCAGGGAAGCATTTTGCATCTTAGAGGTAATTTTCTTGTATATAACCACACAATTCATTTGGTAACATAGGAAGTACTATTTATTAAACCAATTCAAACTCATACGTGGATGTTTTCTTTGCACATTTACTTGGTGACACAAAGTAAAATCTCCAGACTACATAATATTTTACTGAGAAGAACTAGATTAAATTTGAAAATCTTATTAAAAAAGGAAAAAAAGAAAAGTGTCATTTTCATCAAAAAGTGGAATACTGTGATGCTGTGCTGTCTGTGTGAAGATCAGATGCAGATGCAGAAAAGCTTGTGCCAGATATAGGTCAATGCATCTTAGGGTTCAGTAGGCAATATATAGTTCAGAGTAATTTTCCAACCTTTCTACATGTGCACTTTATTTTGCCATCACAGAGCACATCATTGTTCTGTTTAAACTACCACAGTTAGACAGAACTGAAATTTTTTTGTAATTTTACACAATAGTTAAAAAAAAAAGAAAAAGAAAAAAAATAATAAAGAAATTTAATCAACAAACTATTTTTTTTCTTTTATCTTGTCTTTTTTTTAATCTCTGAAACACTTTTTTAAGTTTTTGTTTTTCTTTTCTAATTTTTTTCCCTGACAATTGCACTAAAAATTTGTTAAAAATAGGTACTTACAAAGGAAATATTGACAGATCCTTAAATATAGTAAAGAGTAGAACTGTAATAAGAGCCTGTCAACACTGAAAATGAAAGAGTAGAAGAACACAAAAACATCCATTTTCTTTTCTGTTTTGAATAATGGCATTTTTATATTTAAAATATGCTTCCACAAATTGCATAGCAAAGTGTGACAGACAATAGGACAATTGCTTCTGTAGATCAAAGATTTCAGTTTTAACCTGAACTTTGGTAAAATTAACACATCTCAGGCTTCTCTCCGTCACTTTCTTGCCATCATATTCAGAATATTTGATATTGACTTCTTTGTAAAGACTGCTGCACTATATCTTGTCAGTATGCAACACAGAACTGCTAATAAAATGTTAATACAATGTTGCTTCCCTCTTTATCTCCGAATAGCCAATATGGCATAAAAGGTTACCCATTTTCCCTTTTGAGAAGAAAACAAGAGGCACGAGACAAAAATAAAACTCACCTGAGTGAAATGGCTTTTTTCGCTAACGAGAACAGACATGCACTACTGCTTTCATCAGTATTACAAATGAAAAAAAACGGCCTTGTTTTTATCTTTTTGACTAATGCAACACAAGTCAGCGTAAGTGGTTCATTCACATATGTTACTCAAAAAAAGGTAAGATTACTGTGAAGTTACTTACTTAAAGACCATGTGCAGGCTAACAAAACTATTCCAGTGCACAGACATACAATCTTGTAAAGTGCAATTACAGGCAGCATTTAACCCACGGTACTTAAGCTGTTTTTAATGTACAGAGATGGACAGAATATATTTAATCAAGCCTATTCTGTTTAACGGATGTGCTGCTGAGTGTAGAAATTACTTGTATAATTAAATCCATTCCATTGTAATGGAATCACATTTTTCGTCTCTGAATCATTTTAATGCTATTTTTAGATTTCCAATGTGATCAAGCTGTCTATATGACTTATTAAAAGCATTTCAAATGAATAAGCACATTTGATATTTTATGCTGTCCTGACTTCCTCATTCTCTATGTTTTAAAATACTTGAACACAAAATGTGTAGTAGATACGGTATAACAAGAATTTTTAAATCAATAGTGGAAAATAAAGGGAACAAAAACCTCAAACAATATCTTATTTTTGTCTGTTTTCATCTCTGAACAATTTGAATAATTTTCATTTCAATACTGTGGAAACAATGGAGACAATGAATTTGGAAGTGTCAATCTGCCTGGGGGTAGCTAGGCCTTACAGAGGGGTTTAAACAGGCTGGATTGCTGGGCTGAAGCCAATGGGAGGAGGTTCAACAAGACCAAGTGCCAGGTTTTGCACTTTGGTCACAACAACCCGAGGCAACATTACAGGCTTGAGGCAGAGTGGCTGGAAGACTGTGTAGAGGAAATGGACCTGGGGGTGTTGCTCGATGCTAAGCTGAACATGAGCCAGCAGTGTGCCAGGTGGCCAAGAAGGCCAACGGCATCCTGGCTTGCATCAGAAGTAGTGAGCCAGCAGGAACAGGGAAGTAATTGTCCCCCTGTACTCAGCACTGGTGAGGCTGCACCTCAAGTACTGGGTTCAGTTTTAAGCCCCTCATTACAAGTAAGACATTGATGCCCTGTAGCGTGTCCAGAGAATAGCAACTCAACTGGTGACGGGTTCTGGAGCACAAGTCTTATGGATAGTGGTTGAGAGAACTGGGATTGTTCAGCCTGGAGAAGAAGAGGCTCAGGGGAGACCTTATTCTCTCTATATCTACCTGAAGAGAGGTAGTAGTGATCTGGGTGTTGGTCTCTCCTCTCGTTTAACTAGTGATAGGACTAGAGGCAGTGTTTTCAAGTTGTGTCAGGAGAGATTCAGGCTGAATGTTAGGAATTAGTACTACTCCAGAAGAGTGATCAGTCATTGGAACGGGCTCCCTGAGGAAGTAGTGGAGTCACTGACTCTGGAGGTGTTAAAGGAACGTTTAGAAGTCGCGCTGAAGAACATGGTTTATTGAGAACTATTGGTGGTAGGTGGACACTTGGACTGCATGATCTTCCAGGTCTTTTCCAACCTTGGTGATCTATGATTCTATTCAATACTGTCAGCCTCATAAGATTGACAAAATAATTACTTCATTTCCAGGCTTGCATACACTAGTTCTTTCCACTTGTTGTAGATATGTTTATGTATACTCATTCTTGACACTAGTCATAGACATACTTATGTATGCTCGTTCTTGTTACTGGCTGTATTTTCATTTAGAACCACAGAATCAAGCATGCAAACACAATATTTAGTTTACCAAACAGGCTTCTGACCTCTTACTCTCCCTTAAAGCTTTGTCTCCTTTCTTCCAAGTGATAGTTGGCTTTGGAGAGGCTTGTGGCTTGCACTCAATGATAACTTCTCGGCCCTTGGTAATAATTATTGTTTTCCTCATTTGATTTAGTGGGAAAGTGGGAGCTGAAGCTGTTGGAAAGAAGCATGTTAACTGTACAGAAAATAATCATAGTTTTCCATTTAATTACATTCTAATAGAGTTTGGTTTGGGGTATAGAATTTTCATTTTTGAGTTTGAAATTATTGTACCACTGATTAGATGGAATTCTAGAAGGTGTTAGAAATATCATCTAAGACTTAATGATAGGTTTGTAAGTTAATCAAGTTATTAATTGTGGAGACGTTATCCATATTGACATACTAAATTAAAATTGCTTTTTAAATCCAATGGTTTTAGAAATTGTATTCCACAGTTATATAGCCACATTTTCGCTACATTTTTTGGAATTCGCAGTTAGCTTGTTAGAAGCAACCAGTTAAAAAGTAAAGAAATATAAATTCTGTAGCCATCTAAAATGAACTCCCTAGAGTTAATTCTTATACATAATGCTACTGTTAGAGTAATTGCATTGCTTCCCATTATATTTATTTATTTGTCTAAGTGCTGGGGATTAAAAAGTGAGATTTTTTTTACAAGAGATGCTTAACTATTTTTTTTTTACAGGAGATCTGTAAATCACTTTTCAAGAAGTCCCACTGATTATAATAACACTGTCAAGATAATGAATGTGTCACAATAATGCCACTAATTACTGTCATTTCACAAGAAAGCAATGTTGTAGGTACTGGAATGGACTACCCAGAGTGATGGTGGTCTCTCTATTCCTGGAGGTGTTTATAAATGGATATAATACTAAGGGACACGGTTTGTTAATGGGTCAGTTTGATGGTTAGGCTTGATTATCCTGAAGGTCTTTTCCACCATGAAACATTCTATGATTATCTGTGAAATCATTTGTTTGTGGCTTTTTTTAAGCTTATTTTGGATAAACAGAGACAATTCCTCCCCTCCCCAGCTATCTCATCTAAACACATAAGAACATCTCAAGCTTCATTGCCTCACATATGTAGGAATTTATTACCATTATTTTGGGTAATTTTCATACCAGAGATATGTATATGGGCAATTTATTCTGTAATTTTCCCTTTAAGAATCCAGAAAATTAAATACAGCAGCTACTTTAACTCAATATTATGGTTAAAATTCAACAGGGGCACAATTTCACTAGTGACATAATGAAGGCCAATTTTACTGCAGCAACGTATGCTGATGATGTACCATACTACAGAGCATCAAAGAAAGTGTGCAGGTACTTGATAAAATAGATAAAAAACAAAATGAGAAATCTTGTTAACCAACAAGGATCTCTTTCCTGACTGAAACTCAAAGAGCAATGCAAAGTGATGGAAAGAGGGCAGCCTCTGACTGTGTCTCAGAGAGCTTCTCAGAAATGTGTCTCATTAACCTAGTAGAAGTCCTCTTATCACTATTGTTCTACTGTGTTATCACATTATGATTTATACAAAGCTAGGGAGTGTTGGTAAGGCACACTTCATGTTTTTCAATAACTCCCTCTCTGAGTTTGTGAACAATTAAAATTTTCCAATATTTTCTGAGAAACATTACCTAGCGTATTTGCTTTAGTGTGGGATACTAGCTGAAATACTGCCAGTATTCAATCAGTCCTCCTGAATTTAAAAGAAATTTTTAAATCTTAAATGTATCATCACACCTAATCACCTTTGAACACCCTGCTATAAATCATAGAAATAATAGAAATTTAAACAGAGAGCAAAATGTTTAATATTCCTCTGTTTCTTTACTTGCACTTGTATTTTAGGAATTAAAAAATATTTTCCATGCGTTTTAATTGACATAGACCTCTAATGAGAAATAGTTGCAAAATGTAACTGAGTCTGTAATTTATGAAATAAAAAATTAAATGAAGAGAAGGATATTTGCTCTCCTAGTCAATAAAGGGCTTAGCCATACATAAGTAACGAGAAGAAAAAGGAAGCCACTTTTATCTGCTCTGCTTCGTCTGGACTGATGAATCTGCTCTTTATCATAAGATGTCAAGAACAAATGTAATTATTAAACAGGAAAAAAGGAGTAATTTGTCAATCTGTTCTCTTTTTTTCACTAATACTCACCTAAAATCTTCAGCTCGGCACTGGCATAAATGGTGCCATACTTATTTTCTGCTAAGCATTGATACATTCCAGCATCTGAGACATTCACAGCACGGATCATCAGCACACTGTTAACCATCTCAATCCTGCTCTGTAAAGAAATGACAAAAAATAAGGCAAAGGGACAAAAGACATTGTTCAGCTAAAATAAAACTGAGCAACAAACTTCCTTGGGCTTACTTTGTTCTTGCTATCTAAGGGATGGAAAAATTAAAATAGATGATGCAGGACAGAAAACCCTAATTTGAAAGGAAATATTAACTCCTGCAATTGCTGTTGTCTTATTTCTTCTTGGTGTTATCACCCTTGCGTGATTTTTAAAAGCTGTTCAAGCTGGTAGCTTTAATGAGGCAAGGAGTCAACGGCGGATGCGTGGAATGTATCTGATCTTAAAATCTCAAGCAATTCTTTGATTTCAGTGATGCCACTATTTTTCATAAAATTAGACATAGAAGATTACTTGAATGAGTGGAAGAATTTGATAGGAAATTTCTTGTTGGAAAGGTACAGTAATAGAAAGTAATTGCCATAGATGTAAGAGAAAGACTTTAATAGCTGTTTATGGATAGATAAACTTCGTGGAACTGTATAAGGACTAATTTGAACTGTTATAAAGCATCTCTAGGTTTCCTTACTACAATTGTTGGTTTTGTTAAATATTATTAAAGAACGGTGTTTGGAAATGCAAAGGAAACTATTAAAATTTCTCTTTGTTGTAAATCTTTAATTTGAAATTTAATTTAAAATTTCAGAGTCTAACACAACATTTGATTTATAAATTCAGAAAGCCAGGAAATATGGATATTTATATTACTTCAATCCCAAGACTGATAGCTACCCTCTAAAATGGCAGAAAATTATAAAATAAATACATCTAGCCTTATTAACAACATCTGATATCTGCAAAAAAAAACCTCTGTTTATGATTCCATTCTCATTTTTTGCATAACTGGTTGATGCTCACAGATAGAAGCAACATTCACTGAGTAGAAAAAATATCACAACCTTTAAATTCATAAATTATTTCTGTGAATATCTTTATAAAAAGAGACATTTTCTGCCAGGGTTGAAAGCTTTCTTTTAATCAGGAAAAAAAAAAGTATGAAACAAATCTACAAAACTTTCTTTAATCTTGAGATTTTAAAAAGAAAAGGTGCCAGGAGAGAAAAAATGAAACAAACAAGAGAAGAATCAGGAAACAAAAACAAACAAACAAACAAACAAACAAACAAACAAAACCCGATAGCATTGATGTGCTGATTATTAAGGGAGAAAAGCAGGAAAAAGTAAAACAAGAGACAGGCTACTGCATGAGTGTTCTTTTAAAAAGAGAATTTTATCTAGATCTACTTTTACAATATACCATATGAGTGTATTAAATATTTTGCATTCTTGGAACATTTTCATGGTGTTATTGGTGAATTCTGAAAAGTATTAACAGAGTTGAAAACTATTGAAAATAGAGCAATTGTTGTAGGTCATATATAGCCTTTAAATGTTTTGATGAGCACAAATTAAATATTCTATTCACTAAACAATGTATTGTTGGGGGAGATATTCAGGAGTCTAGTTCAGCAAAGTCGTTCCCCTGAGTTGTTACCCTCTAACATAACTTTGCAATGAATATCACTGTCTAAGAAGAAAAATAAGTAAATGTACTGGAGACTGGAAATAGACATTACAGGACTGGGGCAGTGTAGTTGCAAGCACAACTCAGAACGGTCCTACTTCCTATATATTTCTGCACAAGAGAGAATTACTAATGACTGCAATTTTACATCAAGATGAATCAAGAGAACAAATGTTTAGAACTTTGTAATTACACTTCAGAAACTAATACAGAAAACACTCATTCCTGAAGTGCTGTTCATAACTTTCTTTAATTAATCTTATTTGTATTAAAAGAAAAACACTCAATGTACTGTTGACTCCACATCTAATGTACCTGTGGCCAGAGAGGAACTCCATTTTTCAGCCAACGATATGTGGGCCTTGGCTTTCCAGTGGCTTTACATTCCCATCGGAGCTGTTCCCCACTGTCTAATTCAGTATCGTTAAGTTTCTCCACCCACTGTGGGTAGGCTGCAAGAAAAATATACCATGCTATGTATAAAGCATGCCAATTAATAAGTTTCTAGCAGATATGAAAAGACCTAATCAGGTAAAAAACCTGAATTACATTTTTTACAAAGTCTATATCTGAGAAAGAAACATAATTAAACAAACAACCAAAGCCAAAAGAGAAAGTATGAAACTAATGAAATGAAAATACTTAACTTTAAAGGAAATACTGTAATGGAATCAGGCAGTGAGCAGTATCATAACCAAGACTAATAGAAAGTCTGACTGATTTAATAAAGTCCAAAGGATTGAATTACGGTAATAAATATCAGTGCATTCATTATTATTGGATTTAAGAACAGTTTCTTTGTAATCATAATAAAATATTTAGTAACATTGCAAGATCTAAACTACTTACATTTTAGCAAGGATGTGTATCATTAAAGTCTCTGAGTTTCATGTAATTCTTTCAGTTTACCGGGAAACCATGATTTATTTTTCTAGGAATTGGTAAGGTAAGGCTCCTTTATTTTTTATTTTCTTGAATGTAATTCATGTTTCAATGGTGATAATGCTTTTGATGCTTTTAGGAACAAAACACACATGAAATTTCCAACATTCACCACTACATTACATAGCAAGTCAATGTTGAAATGCTTTTTTTCTTTCTCTCTCTTTTTTCTTTTTTTAAAGGTAGGCTGCTATTAGCTATACATGTGATTATTAACATCTGGATTTCATGTAATAATGTGTTAAAAAGTAGGGAGTATATTGTAGAAATGCAAATCTTCAGTGGCCAATAAAGTATCTGTTTGTAAGATTGTATCATTTAAAAAACTTTACATGAGTGAGTGAAGTAATGAGTATTCAAACACATTCATTAAAGTTATATTTGCTTAAAAGAGCATTTTGGGTTTTCATATTGTAGCAATATCAATTTTCGTTACAGAGAAGGTAATAGATCAAACTAATTAACTTAAAGATACTTGATGTATATATTTTCAATGGTAGAGAATAAATAGCGAATGAACTTCATTTTAAAAGAATATAAAATTCTTCTACTTGGAATAAGTAGAAATTCAGTTATGTGATTATGGATTCTCTTTATCAATTGTTGGATAATTGCTAACGTGTTTAAATGCAAGGAACTAATGTTAAAAATAAATCTTTAAGTCTAGATGTCATTTGACAGGTCACCAATCAAAGATATGGAAAGATTTGAAGAGGCATGACAGATGACAAACTGCTTGTAGCTTACTACTCATGAATGTAAAGACAGTGTCTATCATTCCTAAGCAGAGAACAGTCTGCATCAGAGTCCCAGACCTGATAGCTGTCAGAAACTTGTTATGTGTCATAAAAAGAATCACTCATTTCCCTTTTCTTGGGGGAAAACAAATACATGATAGAGCCAGCCTCACTTCCACACCAAGGCCAAAACCAACTGCTTCCACCTTCTATATTCTCGTTATTGTCAAGGCATGCTTCATAAACGTTCCTCTGCACTGAATTAAGATTCTTATATTAATCAAAAGATCCCATGTAATACTTCAGAGTCTGTGGGTGTCCCTGCTGACTTGTTTTCTAGTAATTGTCCTAAGAATGTAATTAAATTACAATGTTTAGCTGATGGTCTTTTGGAGTGTTTCAGTACGGCTGCAGGCTGAGAAACGCTTACTTTGAAAATGAGTAATCTAATATGATTTTGGAAATGGTGGCAGCTGAATGAGTACCTAAAAAATTGTACAAGTTAGCTAATGGTGCCTTAAAATCATGCCATTTCAAAGAGGCACTGAAATGTTGTTCCTCATACTTCACTCCTTATTTTGCTTTTTTTTTTTTTTAACTACTACTATACAACCCAAAATATATATAGTGCAGTCTCACTTTTCTATACTGAGTTTTTTGTCACCATGAGCAAGACTATTAAAAATTAAATAGTGAACATGATGACACTTAAACCTCACCAATCCTGGTTGAAGACTGGTGGGCAGAAAACCACCACTGCTACATTTTGGCCTCTGCAGTCACGATAGCCATGCCATTGCATGGTCAAATCATAATTGTATGATCTGTTGGTATCAGTAACGTTTTTCTTTTTGATACATGGAGAATTTTTACCTTTATTTTCATTTATTTATTCTTTTTTTTACAGCCTTAATAGCCTTCGGATTCAGAATTTTCAAGCTTTCTATCAGCAAAGGTAATGACACTTTAAGTGAAGCAAAAGAATTCTGAATAAAATGGCAAAGTAGTAGGCAGATGTAATTGGAACAGAGCTAAATGCATAATTAAAATAAATATTTAGCATACATTTTGAATTCCCTTCCTCTTTATGTTATCCTTTGCCACAGGAAAAGAGAGTTCAATCTCTGCTCATTAAGAAGAGCCTTTCTCCGCAATATCTTAACACTTGTTCATAAACATCGTCAATAATTAAAAGAAAAATGTGGATTTGCAACCTCTGACTTGATGTATTATTTTCTCTTTCTAGCAAAAAATAAAATAAAGCATTGTTCTGATATACATGCAGGCAAGGAAAACCTCATTCCATAATTGAATTAATTTGAATTAGAAAATATAAATTCTAAAGTGTATTTAAACAGATTTGAGAAGTAACCTATTATTATTATTATTATTATTATTCTACATTCAACATTTGTGGTTGGGCAGAAAATGGATGTTTGACAGTTGTTATCTGTTCAGAAGAATTTAGGGGGTAAATGCAAGAATAGGAGGATGTGTATTATTATTCTGTGACCTTCATGGGTACTGTGGTATAACTTTCTACAGGACTGCCAAAATTTTGAAATGATGGTAAATTATTATATCATCTCTGAAATAGAAGATAAGATGCAGAAAATTCAGTCTACTTTCTCAAATAATTAAAAAGAAATTGGCTGAAAGTATATTTAAGAGAAAATTTTATGTAGACAAATGACTTCAGATAGTGTCCTAAAATGTGAATATGACTGGGGTTAAAAAAATCATTTTATGAACTTGTCAAATTTTGAAAAGTATAAAGTAGGAGAAAAAAGGTGAGAAAGCTAAGATAACTAATTTCATCTGAAGGTACAAATATTTCCCTCTTTAGCCAGTGTCATGGTTTTATGATTTTTGTTGTACTGTGGATATTCCACATCATAACATCATGTGGTGTATTGGGAGTTAGGGAGTTAATGCTACAGCTCTGTAGATCATCAATAGTTATGGATATGATAAATCTACTCAATGCCGTGATCTTTGGCAGCTTGATCTACCTGATGGTTATTTTGTTGTTCTTCAGTTGCCTGGCTCTTAGGAACATGAGCATCGACATGGTGCACCTTTACAACCATATTCTCTATTTGGGCAGCAATATCTTTCCACGGTTCAGCAGCCCAAATTAGCTTTCCTCCTCAGATTGTTGCTGCTGTTTTGTTTCGGGGCCCATCTCCCTTTTCCCTTTTCTCTTTCCCCCTTTCCCTTGTCCGGGGTGTGGGCCCGTGGGTCTCCTTCCTCAGCTGTAACGGACCCGGGCCAAACCAGCTCACAATCCGCTGACAGCCAGTTTCAGTGTAAGTATCTGGGGCTAAACTGCAGTGACTTGTGGATTTTGATCCATACAGTTTTTATAAAGAAGTTATCAAAATGGTTTTAAAAATTGGATGGTCCATTACACTACATTACAGAATATTCCTGCCCTTGAATGCTTATTCCACTGAAGCTGTGGAGGAGCTGTGACTGAAGAAGTTAATGCCCAGTGTCTCCATTTAATTTGCATCTTTTGTGCTCTCATCTGTTAATCATATTCAGCTTAAATAAAATTTCATCTAAATGACAGTATGAGTGGATCAACTGGGGAAAACCACAATCTCAAAAATAGATTGCAGTCAAATATATGAAGATGCTTTGCATTATCAAAATTATATTTTTAATGACTTTGTCTACAGCTGAATTTCCACCAAGTGCTGGGACTACACCAATCTTAAACTGTCAGCATCTGTAATACCACTTTCTGAACATCTGAAGTATCAATTGTGTCAAGCAGTCATGGTGCATCTGGATTACAGCACCAGGTAGGAAATCAGTAGTTTGTGCCTGAATCCGACCAGACAGGCAAACTTAGTGTCCTGGACTTTCTCCAAAATACTTTGTGATTACCCAGATCGGATGCAATTGATAAAATGAAGATTCAAACAGACAGGTTGCTCCTACAGAGACATGCAGATTGTGAGACCAGAATATGATACAACTGGTTCTACAGTTGGTTCTAAAATTTTGCAAGAACTCCCTGGTAAGGAATGATGGTCCATATCTGAGTTTCTGAGATAAAATAATCATTGTTTCCTGGAGAAATAAGATGAAAAAGAAAATGAGCTTTTAACTAAAACTATTCATGATATCTGTTGTTACAGGTATATCAGCAAATGATGCTTCAAGTAAATCTCCTATATCCTGATGGATCAGCTCTCAGCAGAAGAAGCTCAGAATTTTGTAAAGTAAACTTTGGCTAAACATTTTGTGTGTAAAAACTTTCTTATCCAAACCATCTTACATCCTTGGAATGAGATGTCAGGGTTTGTAGAGACACTAATGTTATTTTTAGGAGAACTCTGATGTGAGATGTTCACTGAGGAGTACTCCATCTCAAAGCCAAGAAAAGTTACTTTAGGGGGCAATTAACAGTTTTTATTTCTTGCTGTGCTGAGCTCAAGGTTGCTGCCAGTCTCCTCCACTTGAAAGATCTCTCACCTGCTCTGAACTTGCTTCCTAATAATGCAGATATGTAAAACTTTGATTCATACATTGATTTGAATTATCTATAAGATATTCTAAAATATGGTAGTAGATTTCACATAACAGAAACAGAATGTGTCTCATTCAGCTGTTAAAAAGAGAAATTATATAATTTGAAGTGGGCCTCTTTCTTTAATGTTTAACAGGACAAGGGGTGATGTCTTTAAACTAAAAGAGGGTAGATTTAGGTTAGATGTTAGGTAGAAATTTTTTATTCAGAGCGTGGCAAGGCACAGGAACAGGTTGCTCAGAGAGGTGGTGAATGCCCCATCCTTGGAGACATTCAAGGCAATGCTGGACAGGGCTCTGAGCACCTGATCTGACTGTAGGTGTTCCTGATCATCACAGAGGAGTTGGACTAGACTGTTTTTTAGTGGTCCCTTCCAACTCAAAAGATTCTGCAATTCCGTGATACTAAGAAACACAAGAAACTTTTAGAGAATCAAGTAGAGAGCAACAGAGGTTACTGGAGACTGCAAGCATCTCCTTTTTGAGGAAAGGGGACTGTTCAGCCTAGAGAAGAGAGGACTAAGAGCGGATCTTATAAAAACCTGAATAAATATCTAACAGGAGACCGTCACGTGGGCGGTTCCCAGTGACAGCATAACAGGAAACAGGGATAAACTGCAACACAAGAAATTCCATATGATTATGCAGAATAACATCTTTACTGTGGGAGTGATGGGGCACTGGAACAGGCTGTCCAGAGCAATTGTGGAGTCTCTCTCTCTGGAGATCTTTAAGACCTGCCCTGGACACATTTGTGTGCAACCTACTGTGGGGAACCTGCTTTAGAAGGGATTTGGACTAGGTGATCTCAAGATGTCTTTTCCAATCAGTGATTAAAAAAAAAAAAAAAGAACAAACCTAAGAATCAGGAAAAATAAAACTTTAGGCTAGTTCTTAGAGGAAGTCAATTTGATTTGTAATTCAGGCTTCAATTCATTACTGAGGAACAAAATATATTTCTTAATTAATAATGACTTTATTTCAGAAGAAAATTATTTATTTTCTCTGCACCTTAGCATTCTTCACATGTAGCATATACCTTGGACAAAGCATTGCTGGATAATACCACGTGCAGTTACACTTACTGTACACTTGTAGCTGTCCTCTGAAGACATTCCTTCCACGTGAGTTTTCAGCTTTACATTCATACATCCCTGCATCCTCTAGCTGCACATTAGGTATTTCAAGAACAGCTTGGGATTTTCTCAGTCGGGCTTTACTTGGATTATGACCATTAACTTTCTTCCAAGATATTGTTGGAACAGGGCTGAAATATTTAGTAAAATTTCTGTTAGCACTCTTTTACTATTAAGAATGTAGATTCTGTTATCTGGTAGTTTAAACATTTAATAATCTAAGGAGCAATAAAATATAATACAATGAAATTAATATATGCTTGATAGAGCTCACTTTCTGCAGGGAATCTTTAACAAATGGTTTCTTACATGGATTTTGTCTGTTTCATCCACAAGGAACACCAAGATTTTATTGAGATCAAGTAAATCATTAGAATTGCTCTCTTTAGAGCTTCTTCAATACTCTATGCTTTACTCATGAACATGTTCATTCTGTAAAAGAAAATAACAGCTTCAAACCCAGGATTAACCGAGAAAATTCCACCACTTCCTGATTTTCCTACCATAGACCTGCAGTCATTTACTGAAAATCAGTAAGTGACACATCTGCTTGTAAGTTGGATCTCATTAAGATTGTACCTTGGCTAAAATAGAGCAACTGAAGTCTTGGAGACCTTTACTGTTATAATATATTTTAAGTTATAGGACTGTTTGGATAAGCATTACATATTTATGGTACTACCACTTCTGGCTGAATTACATACTTGTTCTCTAGAGTGGAAGAGTTTATCACTGTAACTTCCACAGAGGACTATGGGAAAGCTCAGATCTGTCATTTACAATAATAGTGAGGGAAGAGATAAATCAGTGTTTGATTTCATTCAACTTTTTAAACCAAATGCTCCTCAGACATTTTACAGGATTTTCTTCCATGTTCTTCTGGCACATTTCTCTAAATATGGCAGCAGTAGATACTTAAGGAAAAAGAAAAAAAGAAAAGAAAAAGAACTATCCTTATTTTTTGACTGTGAGCTGAGAACTAGACTCTATATATTTATATATATATATATAGTAGTCTACTTATATATATATAGATATGTTATATATATATAACAGTTATGTGTTCATGTTTTTCTCATAAAAATTTATTTTATTTCTTTCAATTGCTTTCAAGTCTTAAGTTGGATATAAATACAGTTGGATTTAGTGAAAGTTTAGATTGGGATATACATTTAACAGAGATTGAAATTTAAAGCATCTATTCACTTCTACTATAATTTGCTCTAATCAATTGATGGGATTTGTTGTAGCTGTGTGAATCTGCAGTAAAAATAAAACCTTTTCCCAGTATTTAAAACAAATTTGATATTCAACAATACAGACATGGCAACCACTGGTGTTTGTAGTTCTACCTTTTATTCAGCCAGTGAAAACTTGGGAAGTGAATAAATGAAACTGGGATATGGCTTTCAGCAGAGTTGCTCCAAATTCAAATGCCTTATTGAGATTCAGAAAATACATAGACTTCTCATTGGAGTTTAATATCTCCTGAATACCACAGATAGTTGATATTCACTGAGCCTATATGCACTTCACAAAGTTTGTTGGTCAATGTACAATTTCTGTGGGCAACCTGTTCCAGCACATCATCACCCACAGAGTGAAAAACTTCCTCCTAACATCTAACTTAAATCTCCTTTGTCTTAGTTTAAAACCGTTCTCCCTTTTCTTATCACTATCACCCTGTGTAAACAGTTGTTCCCTCTCCTGTTTATACACTCCCTTCAAATATTGGAAGGCCACAGTTAGGTCTCACTGGAGCCTTCTCTTCTCCAATCTAAACAAGACCAGTTCCCTCAACCCTTCCCGACAGAAGAGGTGCTCCAGTCCTCTGAAGCACCTAGAGTTCATTAAAAAGACTGTGGCCAGATGGTCAAGGGAGGTGATTCCCCCTTGTAGTCTGCCCTGGTGAGGCTTCAACTGTAGTATTGTGTCTAGTTCTGGGCTTCCCGGTACAAAAGAAACTGGAATCTCCTTGGAAGAGTCCAGTCGAGGACTACAAAGATGATAAAGGGCCTGAAACACCTCCCTTATGTGGAAAGGCTGAGAGACCTGGGTCTGTTCAGCCTTGAAGAAAGAAGACTCAGAGGTGATCTGATCCATGTCTATAAATATCTAAGGAGTGGGAATCAAAGGGACGAGACTGGACTCTTCTCAGCAGTGTGTGGTGATAGGATGAGGGGAAATGGTCACAAACTGAAGCATAGGAAGTTCTGCACAAATTTGCATGGGAACTTCTTCACAATGCAGTGACAGAGCACTGGTACAGGCTGCACAGAGAGGTGGTGAAGTCTTCTTTAGAGATGTTCAAGACCTACCTGGATGCCTACCTGTGCAACCTGATCTAGGAGATGCTTTGGCAGGGGGGTTGGACTAGATGATCTCTAGAGGTCCCTTTTCGACCCCTACAACTCTGTCATTTTAGTGGCCCTCCTCTGGGCTCATTCCAAGAGCTCTGCATCTTTCTTGTGCTGGGGGACCCAGGCCTGGAAGCAGTACTCCAGATGGGCCCTCACATGAGCTGAGTAAAAGGGGACAATAACTTCTCTCTCCCTGCTGGCCACCCCTTTTTTAATGCAGCTCGGATATAATAGGTCCTCTGGGCTGCAAGTGTGCACTGCTGGCTCATGTCCAGCTTCTTGTCCATCAGGACCCTCAAATCCTTCTCCACAGGGCTGAATTCATATATTGAATACATATTTTGATTTGCTTTCAAAATAAAAGAAATAAAAATATTTCAGTATGTTAGAAGCAGCAGAAAATAAAAAAATATTATTCTTTTTTCCTATTTCTAGTTACATATTTTATGTTGATACTCAATTTTAATCTTTCTTTAGTGACTTCATGAAGATTTTGCAACTACTGTTTTGAGTTCATCTTAGAGCATAAACTGTTTATACACTTGTATTCTTTCTATATATAATATAATGATGACATGTTTACTGGCTGCAAAACTGCAATTCGAGCCAGGTGAGTATTAAGTAATCATTAGTGATCACAAGGCTGGTGTACAGTGGAAATTCTTCATGCTGGTACAGTGCTCTACTACTCAGCAACTGCTGTTTTATGAAAGAATAATTGGGCAGGTATACTCTATTTGGCACCATAGTATTGCTGTGCTTGTTGCCCATTATTCAGACCTTCTCTCCCACTAACAGTAAAAATAATGAGGAAAAAAAAACACATTGGTTCAATTGTCTTGGAAGAAAACTGGTTCAGTTCAATAGAATGATAAATGATATTTTTTCATGATATATATTTCCATAAAACAATGCAGATATAAACCTTTATTCTTGGCTCATTTAGCAGTGACAAGATTGTTCTGAAGTTCAAGTGTTTAGAAATCTTCCTTTAAATTTCATTTAATTTTTTGAAATTTGCTTTAGTATATAGTATAGAAAATAAGTGTGTATAACATGACTTGGAAGTTAAAAAAAGGAACTAGACATTCTCTGAGTCATTAGGAAACATAATTTAAAAATTCACTTTTCTCTTCACCGGTATGAAGTAGTAAGTGAAGATTTTCAAAGAGGTAAAATTACTTTAGTGTGTAGATTTAATGATTTTTTTGGAAAGCACTCCCAGACTGCAAATCATTATTCATAGACAACTTGTAGCTCTGTTTAATGAAGCTTCTTATTTTCATTGCATAACTCACAAGTGAGGTATGAATTTTACATCTGAAATAAAAATGTATCTATACCTATTTCTCCTTTGTGACTTGTGTGAGTATGAAATGAAAGAATGAAAAATATATGAGTAAGGGTGTGAAGGAATAAAATTGTGACTGTTCTAGAAAACTCACAAAATCCACCATGAAAGCTAACTAAAATATGCACCTATTGTTCAACTTTTCAAATGATCCACAGCTTTATTTATTTTTTTAAGACAACTGACAATAAAAGTATCACATTGAGTTTAATATAATATGTGAAATTTTTAAATCTTTTAACAATTATAACTCATTTTTATTTTTTTGGCTAAGCAGATAATGTCCGGGAACATTGTTTACTTGTTGAGTAAGTAGAACTGCTCACTTCTAAGTGCTATGAGTGCCTTAATACAACTTGCAGTTAAGTTAAAAGACAAGGTAGGTTTCTTCTAACTTTTGGAAAGTGGGGAATACTGCTGGTAAATCTTAACATCACTGGGGGGAAAAAAATAATTAATTATACCCAATTCCAAAATACTATAATTAACCTTCTTATTTATTGGAAAATAAAAAAAAAATCCAAAGAGGTAATCTGTGACTGTGATAGCCATTGCTGTGTTTTTGTTCACATGTAATTCAAATTAAAAATAGTTTTGTATTTATATCTAGAAGAGATCATAAGTGTAACATTTCAATAAACTGTTACTTAGGGTAAATGCTCTTGAATTTTTTGAGAATTCACAAGTTCATTACAAATAGAAATGGTATGAAATATATAAATGAAGAAATTTTATACAATTTGTTTACCAAATTAATCTGAAGTAATATTTGGAAGCTTAAAATACCTTTTTCGTGGATCTAAGTTCCTAATTTTCAGCTATATTTTTAAATAGATTTTTCAGGTTTTTTTGGGTGCAAATTGCCATTCTCTTTTGAAATATTTTAGTTTCTACTGCAATTTCAAGTCCTGTTTATATTATAATGTTTCATCAGGCATCACTGTCCTTTGTTCCTTCAAACCCACAGGTTCACATAATAATATATATTGAAAAACTCTTTGTGCCAGTGCATTTACAATTAGAAAATAACTGTTTGTCCTTATGCCTTCTAGCCTTGCAGCTGTGTTAAATAACTTCTAATTATTATGGGCTAATTTTGTAGTATTAAAATATTGAGGAATATCCTGAAATTCTTTCCATTGCTTGCTAGGGATGAATGTTAAATATTAACCCCTTCTTTTTTTTTTTTTATGTTTAGAGTATCCCACGTAATTCTATTCTATTCACATGCAGAAATTTAGGAGACTAACACACTTCCTTATACAAAGTAGAATCATAGAATCTTAGAATTGTTTGAGTTGGGAGGGACCTTTAAAGGTCGTCTAGTCTAACTACCTGTAATGAACTGGGACATCCACAGCTAGATTAGGAGTTCAGAGCCCTGTCCAACCTGACCTTGAATTTCTCCAGGGATATGGCATCTACCAACTCTCTGTGCAATCTGTTCCATTTTGTCTCAACATTTAGAAGTTGGAAAATGGCAATTACTCTTAGAGAAATCATGACACCAAGGCTAGAAAATTAAAAATTTTCTGTTAAATTCTAAATAGCTCCTTCTGTGGATTCAGACTTGGTCATATTGCAAAATTTCTTACTACACATAGTCATCAATGAATAATGGATGTTACATCATGAAATGGAGGAGTAATGAATATACTATTACTATTGTTAAGTATGGACGGAAGTAAGCTCACTTTTTAACTCATTCATCCAGTGATTTTTTTTTCTAGTCTTTGTATCATCCCTATCTCAGTTTGCTGGATGGAGATACTTTCATAATTTGTAATAAAATGTGCACTTTGAAGACATAAAAAGAGTTAAGACGTCATAAGCCATTGACTTGGGTATGATTATTGTCAAGAGTGTATGGGTAAACTTGAGAAGTAAAAATCGTTTATGAAATCTGCTGTGTTAACACAGGAGATAATGCATGAAGAATCGACAAATTTAAGATAGAGACTTTAATGTAGAAAATTTGTTTAAAAAGGTGACATGTTTTTGACTGATGTTCATATGGATTCTCAGCCACAGTATCATAGAAGCGCTCTTTTCTTATCTTACGTAAAAATGCTTTACACTTGGCCTTCTATGTTATTTTCATCTGTCTCAATCTGTAGCTGGCATATTCATCTAGAATTTCTAAACTCTGCTTTGAAGGTATGTGTAAAGATCAGTTCCAGAGGACAAAAGTATCAGTTTTATTTTTCTTTCAAGATCAACATATCTACCACGCATGTAAATACTGTGTATGCAGTGTACAAGATGTCTTTGAATCTGCTGATCTGCTATGGAGAGTGAAGACAGTGAGCATGATGGTTTCTGGTTTTAAGGCTTTTGTATAACATAGTACTATGTGATTTTATTTATTTATGGACAATACTGAAAAGAAGGGGAGAAGGAAACTATGAAGAGCAACTACTGATAGTTGAAAGAAATAATTTTCTTCTGATCTTCTAGACTTCTGACACAGAGAGAAATCCATCATGTGTGCTTCTGGATACTAAATTTGGAACATAAATGGAAGCAGGCAGATTTCTGTAGCGAAAGCATTTTGTTCTTGTCCTCAGTTTACAGGTCACCTTTGGGTAGAAGCTACAAGCAAGCATTTACCAAAATTCTCCTTTGTCTTTAAATATAAATCAAAGTTGTGTAAATTACCAAAGTATTCAGCTACATTTGCAAATTTTCTATGATAGTCCTCAAAAAGAAGAAGAAGGGACTGGTAATATTGATTTTTCAAGACTGATGTCCTATTGACAGAGACTTGCAGCTTGCTGAGGTTGATATTTTCCATTTTCCTCATGTCAAATGATAAAAATAATTAAATCTAAATAACAAAATGTAAGTATGAAGCTTTTAGTCAGACTGAGGCACAATGAGACCTGGGAGTACTACCTGGGATTTACCAAAGAATTTTTATTACATTACTATGAATGATTGCAATATTTGTAACAACATTATAAAGTCTATTCAAGAGAAAATCTACTCAAAGGAGGGTAGACATAAATCTAGCTTGAAAAATAATCCAAAATCCAATCCTACTCTAGCATCTTATTATATCAATTCTTATTCAGTATGAATTAAAAATGAATTTAAAATTGATGAAATTCTTAGATTTATTTGACATTAAAAATATATATGGAGGAAAACAAATCCTAGATCTGCTCCTGTCTTATACAAACAAACTGAGCTTGAAGGTGGTATGTTTGCACTCAGAAAGGTTCCTTCTCATCAAAAGTTTGTCACCAGGTGGAAGGACATTGAGAAAATTTATTTTCCTCTTAGGATTTTTTCTTTATCAGTGAAAGAGCAGAGTAGCCTTCACAGATTACAGATTTGGTACGTGATATAATTGATCAACAAAAACTACTTTCTAAAGTAAGAAGTGGTGTGAAAGGGCATGAGGAAGCATGATTTTCTGTCATATGGAATTTAGAAACATGGATTTGTATATGATTTTTTTTTCTCTAGCTTGCAGTTTAATGTTAGTCAAATCATTCCACTGCTTAATCTTAAAATTTCCATGTTATAAAAAAAAGGAAGCACACATTTTACAGATCTATGATCTACATGAAAAGATCATTTTTGCAATTGAAAGAAAACTGTTATGTGTGGAATTCCACATTATGATTTATATAATATTTGGCAATCCTTACATTCTCTCTCATTTTGTTCCCCTGGTACTTCTCCTATTTGTATAAAAAAAAAAACAACAAAAAACCAAACACTTTTTTTTTTTTTGTTAGAACACAAACTCTATTTTTAAAGCAAAGACTGAAACTTTAGCAAGTATGACTATAGACCACATCCTCTAATTTGTTCTAGTAAGAAATAAAATGTGATTACTCACTCAAAACTGGATTTAGCCACCACCAGAATAAAAAGACATATTTTATTTCCTTGATGTAGCCAGAAAACCAATGAGGTTTATATAGAGAAGAAAGTAAAAGCTGTGGTATAGTATGCTGCATTGCCAAGAATATAGTGAAGAAAAGGTTGAACTGTGAAGGTCATGTAATGTGATGCAATTTGTCTTTAAATATGTCTGTGTGAAAAAATTTTATTTAGAAAAATTGTTTGAAATGGAAAGCAGAAGTCAATCTAGGGCTATATATCTGAAAAATAAGGGAAAAAAGAGCAGTATCATACTAACACTTCCTTTTTCTTGAGCTACTTTCCTCTGAGGGCAAAACTATTTGGGTGTTGAAAAGGAATGTATTTAAAACTCTTCATACTACCTTGGACAGTGTCCTGTACCACTGCCTGAACTATTTAAAAAACTTATTTCCATTTACTCTTGCTTTTAAGACCCATGTAAAAATAAATTAATAGCACTTCCAAAAGAGTAAGTGTTAAAATGAATAGTGCTATGGCTGAAATCATTGCAAGAGTGTTGTCACATAGTTCTGTTTGTATGAAAAGTTAAAAAAAAAATACATGCTAACCCATTGTTATTGTAAAAGTTTTTTTCTGAGTTTTTATTTGACAAAAAATATGATTTTCTGTTATGCTAGCAAAGATACTCAAATTCAAATGATCCTCGTTTATATGGCATAATTAAATGGATGTAAGAAAACATATGTGCGCTATGCATGCAAGTATATGCAAAATGAAGAAATAATCAAAACACGAGGCTTTGTGTGGTTATAAAGTAAATCTAGTTGTAAAAACCATCTTCAAATAAATGTAAATAGCATAAAAACCCAGCACAAAACACCAACATAACTAATTGCAAAATGCTCTTTGATGTATAGTATATATACATGTATATTTATTTTGAACTCCTCTTTGTTCTATCTCTACAATCGATAAATGCACTGATTTCTTTGCCAATTATTGTTGATCATTATAAGTAGCGTCATGTCATTCTGATAATATCATTTAAAGATATTTCGTTCCTGTATTATTTTGAATTCTTTATAAACTACATGTGGATGTCTGTGATGTTGTGATGATGTGATGGATGTCTGTGACATCCACAACACAACATTTTCTCTTGTAACTAAACAAGCAACATATTGCTTAGGTCAAAATAAAATCCTTTTGGAGAATTTCTACCTGTTTAGCAATTAAATTTGAAGATAAAAGCTGCACTGCTCTAACTTGTTTAATTTCTACAGCCCAGTTCCAATTTACTTAATTCCTACAGTCATAGTGACTGACAGTTCTAAATAAACACTATTAATAAATCATTAATCTGTAACTAAAGTCATTTCTTTTGGGAATGTTTTTAGATGCCTGGAAATCTTGCTGGAATGTCTGTCATACTCACAATTACATGCATAGAGGAGAGCAGTGTTTGAGACTGCTAAATTAAAGCAAAACAGAAGCACATTAGTTTTGAGACTGCAAGAACTGGTATTTTATTTACAATAAGAATTCAAAACTCCAAATCTCAGCATGTTAAATAAAGAACTAATTAGCTGCTGATTCAGCTTGTACCTCTGTCAGCAGAACAAGAAAAGATCTGTACAAGCTATCAGAAATAAGAGATGGGAACCAAAAGGAAAGTGATGAAAATGAACAGGGAACCTGATATGAGGACAAGGAGTGTGTATGTTAACAGTAGTTGCCCATTGCAATAGCAGCAAATGGGATCAACTTATTAGATAACCTTGAACTCCCTGATGGATCAGTTTTTCTGTTGTTTGTTTGTTTTTTGTTTGCTTGTTCAAGTTATATGTCTACTATAAACCTTGGAAATAAACTTATCGTAGACTTTCCTGTCAGTTTAAATCTCAAGGTGCTGGTGATGGAAAGTATTAATACCTGACTTTTTTTTTTTGCCTACAAGTGATCATTGTGAAGGACAACATTTGTAGAATATTCTCTTCACTGGAATGTGATCGTTGACTAGGAATCTGCCTGTGACTGCAATTTAATTCCAACAAGAGAAAGAAAATGAAACTAATATGTTTGTTACTGCTCCAGCTGCAGCCAGGAGTCTAAAAGACACTCGTAGCCAGTATTGACCTGGCAGAAAAACAGTTAGCATTGCTGACAGTAGAAAGCCTGGAGCCACCTGCCTATGCAGTCAGCTATTCTTCTCATGTAGTCTAGTAACTCTGTGAACCTCTCAATTTATTAGTTTTCTGTCCTCTCTCATGTACCTCTTTCCTTGTCTTTACTGTATGAAGTATAAAAATTGTGTTTACCCCACAGAACTTCTCCCCACATTTTATTTTTAACGTCCTGCTCACTTTTTGGTGGAACATGAATCTACAGACACCAGCCATTGCCTGATGCTTCTCTGCATGCCTCCCACATTTTGTTTGAACTGATTGAGTTTTGTCCTTTCACTTTAAGGTCAGTTGGCCTAAATAGATTCTGTTAAAATGATATTCCTCTGCAAATGTTTATGAATGTTTTCTGTTGATATGGCCACTGAGTTTACCTGGATGTTGATTAAATGATTTTGGATTGTCAGGAGAAACAGACAAGAAGAGAAGCAAGTTTAAGGCTCATCTCATCCTGCTACTAAATATAAATTGTTAAGAGAAAAACTGGAGCCAAACCAAACAATCTACAAAACAACAACAACAAAAAGTGATGAAATTGACATGGAGGTAAAAGTGGCCATGAATACATAAAAAGATCCTCTCAGGAGGTGAAGACAGGGTTCGACAGAATGTTCTGGAAAACCAGAATTACCAAGCAAAGTGGAGTAGTGATCTTCAGGAGAATAGTCTTTTGCTTTAAAATTCCTTTCCTCTGGAATTTTTTTCCTACTTAGGTGAATTAAAAAGAAGATACAGAACACCAGACATGGCCCTAGGCTAACTGAATTATGAGATTCCCCCATGAATGGTATAAAGCAAAAATCTCCTACTTTTTCTCAACTCGAGCCAGCCTATGAGAAATCTGTATGTACCATGACAAGCCATGAACTAGTAAACCAGGCAGGATGAATGAAGCTGAGCAGTGTGACCAGGGAAAATATGAGCAAAAAGAGCATCACAACAAAAAGGAAATGAAGGGCATTCAGTACAGTGTGATTTCACAAACACATTTCAAACACATCACATGATTTTAAGATCTATGTTTTTGAAAATAAAAAATCCTTTTTGTTCATATATCCATACTGAATTTTCAGTTATGGAACATAATTTTTAAGATATATACAGAGGCAATAATAATCTCAAGGAGTCACTTGAATTACTGTTTAGGTCAGCCTGAATTTATGCTACTCTTTACAATGATATTAGCGTCTCAACAAAAACAAAATGTTATCAATTTCACACCTAGATGTGAGTACAAAACACCAATTCTCTAGTAGAGCAATTAGGTCAGATAGAAATGAGAGAACTTCATTTTTCAAAAAGTGTATTAAGAAGTGCTCAGATCCTTGAGCTATTTTCCTTTGTTAAAAGAACCAGACAAAGTAACAACAAAAAAACAATTGTATTTTGGTAAAAAGGAAAATACACTAGCCTTTTTTATTTTCCAGCTATGATATTTTGGCAGAACAAAATTCAATTTAATGATTAGAACATTACCAATAAACAAAAGTGTGAGTGTGGTATAATTTTCAATGCAAAAAGCTGTTCTCTTTTTCTTTGTGAGAACGCTACTTTTCATTTTGACAGCCTTTTAGCTTGAATGAATTACTGCCCACATAAATGGTTGGGCAGGGAATTCATAATTGGTTAGTTTAAATGTGCAGAAAAGGATGTCTCTAAAAATGCAATTCAACAAAATAATGAAACAACAAATTAGATGTGTCACATCTTAATAAACAATGATGTCTAATTATGAAAGAATCTGGACTTACTTGCCAAGTGCAAAACATTCCATCTTAACAGTTGTTCCTCTTGCTGCTGTAACCGTGTAAGGAAAATGAACTTCAATTTTTGGTTCATATTCCCCCATCACACCTGGAAAATAATGAATGTTTAAAATGAAATATCACCAGTTTTCCAAACACTGACATTATCAGAAAAAAATGCTGTGGATTACTTTTAAAACATGCCCAGTAGTAAAGCTAATAACTGATATAAATAGCCCACTGTATAGAATCATAGAATGGTATAATGGCTTAGGTTGGAAAGGACAGTACAGAAATATCAGTTGTAAAGATCATCCAGTTCCAATTCCCAGCCATGAACTTGTTGCCCCCCACCAGATAAGGCTGCAAAGGACCCCATCCAACCTGGCCTTGAGCACATCCAGGGATGGGGCACCTCAGCTCTCTGGGCATCCTGAGCCAGTGCCTCATCTGTAATGCTCTGTTCAGATCCAGAATATAGTTAAAAATGCTCTTCAAAACCACTAACAACATTACAATAAGTTTTGAGAAAAAGGATTGATTTTCTCAGACATGGAGTATTATTTACATTCTGAAAGATTAATGTAGGATCAGAATTTTCATAGACCAAAGTTTTATTTACCAGTGCAGTGACAATTAGAACAATGAAATGTACATATCATAATATATTGTGTGCAACTGAGGACCTTCCAAGATCAGGAAAAAACAACTCTAATGCATTTGTGTAAAAGCGTTTGTGTACACAGATGTAAATACAGACATGCAAAGACACAAATAGTTCAATTATTTACTTGTCAATGGTCTGTTTAATTTTTGAAATGATTATTCAGGACAGAATACTTTATACACGTTAAACAAGACTAGGAAATCATTTTTTGTTATGAAAGATAGAAACACTGACATAAGCAGAGTTATCTGGAAGCTAGTAGGAGTGACTGACAGTAGAATTGCAAGAATTAGGAAATGAATGGGGGAAAGAGACAGGTTATATAACACAAGGAGAGTAGTTTGTATTTAATGTGACTGAGAGAAAAAATGTCATACTGTGAAGGAAAGAAGAATATGCTAATTGTGCTTGGTTAGAAAGCAAATGGGCTACTGGGGTAAGCAGTAAAAACCTACAATACACAAGGTGAGAATTGCCCAGATTTTTGAATTAGGAAAACTGGAAAGAATCTGAGTTGTGGATACACTAGCAGCAAGACAGATCTAAACTATATCTATAAAAATTATTCAAGATTTTCCAAAGAAATTCGAGTGTACAAGCAAATAAGATGTCAAGAGAAAAAGAAATAAGGAAATTTCTTATACAAGAAAAAAAATAAAAGAAGGATAAGGAGGCACATGGAAGCAAGAGAATACCAGCGGGGAGATAGTCAGAAAATAAATCTACAAGATATGAAAATTAAAAAAAAATACATGTATAGAGCTGAATGGTAAAATGTGTACTTAGTGTCCTTCAAATGTTTCTTATGATACTGAGGATTTTCCATCAGGGCTGTTCTCAGTTAGTGCTGTTGTTCCACAAGCTCCCACAGGTTATTTTTATAAGGGCATTTGTTCAGAAGAGTTGGATCTGTTCTCACATCTACCAGCATAAGACTGCAATGAAGTGCTTGGTAGCTATTTATGCATTAAATGATAGTTTAAAAAACTCACAATTTTCTCCCTTGAAAAATACTGTTCAATTTTGTCACGATTTCTCAAATCACGATGGAAATATCAGTGAAAATAATCAAGGATTACATCAAACTAGTATAAAATTAAGGGGTTACAGTATTTATAAGCTTTGTAGGAAATCAGATATGCTCTTATTTAATTAATATTAAGAACCTTTTCCTTTTTCATTCTTTTTTTTTTTTCTTTTTTGCCAAAGTGGGAAAACAACCAACAGAGATTTTATAGGTAGGAGGCATCAGGATGAGCCTGTAATCTTTGGTTAAATACTTCCTTTCCTGGTTTTCAGAAAAATTATTTTAGATCAGCTTTCTATTATAGAAAAAATAAAGTCTTTCCAGCTGAAGATGCAAACGTATCTAAATGTATAAGCATTTAAACATGATTCTATATTTCTATGAAGGCCAGGTTGGAGAGGTCTTTGGTAAGCTGACCTAATGCAAGGTGTCTGCCCATGGCAGAAAGGATGGTGGAACTAGACAGTCTTTAAGGTCTTTTCATACTCAAACCATCCTGTGATACCATGATTCTACCAATTGCACTTATAAAATATATTTTCTCTCAAAACACTTCATACAAAATCCACACTTATTAGTCTGTAGATACCTGTATACTCCTTAAGTCCTGCTTAAAAATCTACACTGTTTTTCTAGTCCACTTTCAAAATGTGCAGCCAAGAAAACAGATCCCAATTTATACTAGACTACTGTACACATTTAGTAATAGTGATGTATTATTGTTACAATTGTCTGTAATTCTTCTAAAACATCTTCTATTGAAACTTCAGCTATGGAAACTTCAGTTTCTTTTGTGGTAAACGCGGCTGAAAATAATTCATATAACTTCCATGACTAATACACTTCAGGAAAATAGTCTATTGCTTTTAAATTCCTTTCCTCTGGAACTTTTTTCCTACTTAGGAAAGTAGGAAAAATACACTTTTTTTAAAGGGTGTACTTTATTCATTTTGAGCCTCTGTCATCAATTAATTATTGATTACTGATTATTAACTAGCTGGGAGGTTTTGTAATTTCATGATTACTTTTTTAAAGCTTTATTCTAAGTCTTTGTTTCTGAAAATATTTGTTTTATTTTCTTATGCTATTAAATATGAAGACATCTGATGGATAACTATCTTTAAAATCCTATGTTTTAACTTATATTTATCTTTTTCATTAAGTGCAGTCTCTTCAAGTGCTAAATGCTCTCTGCAAGTCGTGTCATTAATTCAGCATTTCACATTCCTAATAAAATGCTGATGTGCTAATATTTTGTACCATGTTCTGTTCTGGGTTTTGTTCCATTAGCAAGAAACGTGCCTGCAGCAACTGGCAAAAAATGTAGAAAAATTACTACGTGATCATTTTGTGTCCATAAGAAATCAATGCAGTTAGTAAGAATTAGGAAACAAAAGTCTATTACTGCAAAGGGATATTTTCACCCTTACTATTTATGATTTTTGAGATTAAAGATGTCATCATATTTATATAAACTTCAAGAGAATTATCAAGGTCTTACCTTTCCGTGCTACGCTATAATATCTATGCTGTGACTGTAGTATATTCAGGATGTTTATCTTACCCAGTTTCTGTATTGGTCACTATCAGTCAGTAGTAAAACAACCAACATTTTATTTCTCTCAAGATGTTTGTTCATTTGCATCAGGTGCTAAAAGAAACTTGAACTTATAAAAATACTGGGACCTTGGGCTATGATAGCTAGAATGAGTCTGTCTGAGATAAACATGTTTGGTTATGGCCATAAAAAAATTCCTCTGTTTTTTTTAAGTTCCAGCTACTATGCGCGAAATACAGCAGTAAATACAATTGATCATCACAGAATAAAAATGTAATATAGGACCACAGAGATCATTTGATCTGAACACAACACTCATAAGCTCTGCAGTCCCATGAAAACACTTTCTTTCTGACAATCTTGCACCTCCAATCTTCCTAGAGGTGACCTCAGTATTTCAATCTTCTTCAAACTGTATGTAAATAGGTCTTATTACTTATTTCAGGACAAGTCATATTCCCTTAAGTTTTCAAGCCTCCAGGTCTGTGCCTTGTCAGTGTGTACAGGACTGAAAACTCTCTACGCTGTTGTTATCCACACAGAGTCTTCCCTGGCTGGGTAAGGTTGAACTGAAACACTAAAGTCCTTTCTATGATACCTATGAAAACTGAGAACAGCACTGATTCAAATGAATGAACATATTCTCAAACTAAGCACAGCTTGATCTTTCTAGAATGGATAGTGTGTTGGTCACAGAGGCAGAAATGCAACAATATTTATAGAATAGATGATTTCTCTATTTCCTCTTTCAGTTGTTTTTTCCTCAGATGTACTTTGCGACAATGAAGTTGTCACAAAACAATTATTACATATTATCCACCTTATATAAGGAAAAATCTAGATTAAATGAAGTTTAATTTGTAATGGTAGTTCCAAATTAGAAGGAAATCTTTGACTTGAGTTTGAATCTTTGCTTCCCAAATTGTCCATGCACCATTGGATACAATATCGTCTGCATCAAACAGTAGAGATGACATAATTCATTGAATTCACAGCAATTTGATAAACACTGATTGTATGGTGTTCACACACCACATGAACAGACAACGTAGATTGAAAAAAATTTACAGACATTACCATGACGAAAACAGTTTACATTATCCCCTACGGAAAATTTAATGAAAATGGAGAAAAGAATAACGTACTAAGATCAGTTTCTCATTGTCAGTCTTTTTTATAGTTAAGCACAACTGAACAAGCTACAGATAGGACATCAATCATTACCACTTCAGGAAAGGCTTTTCTGCCTTTTCATTTTTCCTTCCTGTCCATGACTTAGCAGAAAAATTCTGAGTTTATAACTGTATCCATACAATAACGTTTTTTGCATTCATGAGGAAAAACAATCCAACTGCTGAGAAATCGTCATATATCACCTTACTTCAGCTGTGTAGATGCTAATGCCTCTATTCAATTAATCTTCCAGGTACTAAATACACTCTTGAAGCTCACAGAGTATAAACTTCCATAATTGTCCCTTAAATCCTTTCAGCTAGAACGATTTGAGTTTCTTTCAAACTATGAAAGTAATAGCTCTTTAACTTCAGAAACTTTTTTTGAATGGAGCAAGATAGAAGGTATAGTTGAACAAATGACTGATAAGCTTTTAAGGAAGTAGTTATTAAAGAATATGATTCCTGACTAAACATCATTAGAATGGTAGACAGAAAATGAAATATCTTATATTAGGGAGAAAGGTCGGCACAGATTTATTCTTGCCATTATTTTCTTGGCAAAAGTAGAAATTCCACTGTTGAGAGGTTAAGAGTACTTGCCTGAGAACTTTGAGTGGAGTTCCTGATCTTATTCAGAATGTTAATCTCATTCTCTTGCAGCCTACATAGCATTCTAATTGCAAAATTATTAGTAATTCTTACTTGTTTGGATAATTTTGTCAATTTCCAGCAAACCTCCTGAATTTGTCCTATTGGAAAATGAATTTTTAATAACTTTACAGGTCAGAATACAAGTTTTTACTACCTTGTAAATCTGAGTTGTTTTTTGAATCTTTATTCAGGCCCAAGATTTTTATTGAGAAACTAACTGCTGCAGCAATGCTCATGTATTATTTCTTCTTCTATCATTAATCTGTAATGCTAACTAGGGCTGTCCATATTAGTCTTTTTGTGACAAATAAATATTTACCATTTTCCCTGCAGATCTGCATTTTAAATGTCCCCATATACTCATTTGGATCTGGATGTAAGACTCAAATTCATAATAAGTTTGCAGATGAAACTAAAAATATGTTCAAACAATGCAATCAAAAGTTCTACCTGAATATGAACATGCAAGACACATTATATCACAGAAAATTAGAAATTAATGCACTTAATGCCTAGATATCCATACTTTCTATGCCAATGCAAGACTATTAATCAGATGGAGTCTCACTAAAATTAGTAGAATTAATTAAGAGCAGATGATTCAATTCACAGAACTATACTGACAAGGAAGAAGATTTTGATAGCTAAACTCTTTGTTCAGTTACATCAGAATATATCTGGGAACAAACACCAATTTTATAAGCTACTCATAATTTTCTCTAATGGAACAGAGTAGAAAGTATCTGAAATTGTGCTAAACAGTCTACACATGGATGATTTAAAGTATGACTTAATTTTCACCTATACAGTAATAATGTTAAAGTTAATATCTTTTAAATAGAATAAATAAATAAATAAAGAGGAAGAAATGCTGGAATGAAAATATGTGAAATTAAAATAAGTGTTTTATTCTATCAAGCCTCAGATGTTTTATATACCTTAGGTTTATATTTCCTAAATTGGATGAAGCTTTCTGTTGCTTTTATCAGTCAAGATATTTTACTGCTACCAGTCTGCATTCAGGCCTACAAAGGTCCATTTTAAAAGCACTGTTTATCATTTGTAAACAGTTATTAAATAATTCCTCGAGGTTTCTAATGCATTATAAAAGCAGTTATTGAAGTGGTGCTATTTTTTCCTAATAAAAATTTTTATCTTCTCAGAAAGAATTTTACAGTGTGTAAAGCATCTTGAAGGAAGACTGAATTGTTTGAAATGACTCATTCTCTAGGACATCTGAAAAAATACCGTATTCATGTTACTGAGAATCCACTGAAGGATTTCTTGTTTTTATTTAATTTGCTTCATACCAAGGAGCTAATTACCTCCTTGAGACTCATCATGAAAGAAATAAAAGATTAATAAAAGCCAAGAAAGTTCCTATATCCTTGGAGAGTTTGACAGGAACCCTTAATGTTATTCTCCTTCTTCCTCATAGATACATTGAGACAAATGTTATCATAGGAGTATTTTTGTCAAAAGATTTCAATTCCCCTGAGTACATGTATATATCTGTTTGTAATATAAGTTTATATATATAAAGAACAATTACAAATATGATAGAATTTACAAATATAATTACAAAAATACAAATATAGTAGAATTTTTTTGATATAGTGAATATGTACGTCCAGATATTAGAGAACATTTAATTTTATTTATATGATGCCATTTGTAAAAACTGTTTTAAACCACTAGATCTTCTGTAGTTTCTGACAATGTGTTGACAGAATAGGATGCCACTTGAGATCACAGCTGCTAGAACTCAGAATGCTGAATGATTTTTACACTGAAGTATATATTTGAAAAGTTGAAAATTTGAAAAAATTTCACTTTAAAATTTGAAACCTTATAAGTATATTACAACAGAATTCTGCAACATAGTGGCAAATAGGTTTTCAGATACATGCACATTTTCTTTGATGGCATTTTGATTTCTCCCTCTCTTATTATAGTCTACCAGCAAATACTAAAGAAATAGTAATGGGGACTTTTCAGAATTTCCAATAGATAAAAATTAAGGCATCAAATCTGGTAGAAACACGTACATGTGAAAAAAATAAATTAGGAAGTTGTTCAGAAGCAGTTCACCTAATTGCAAATGCTTCACTGATATTCCAGCACAGTTCAGAAGATTGTATTATCACAATTGTATGAGTCATCAGTGAAACACAAATTTGCTTGAGGCTGGTATATATTACTCTTTTGATATTTAAGGAAATAATTTTATTTCCTAGATCAATGATGTCAGCTGTATCCTTTATCTTTGTTTACTCTCCCCACTTCTTCGTCTGTATGACCATAGAGTACATTACGGGTAACTAATCACAGAAACACAGAATAGTTGTATCCATTGAATTGCTGCACACAACTGGAACCCAATAAGAGCACAAAAAATCTAATATATAAACAACAGAGCAATATATAAATAATAAATATGCCAATAAAATTCTGACTTTTTGTCTTAATTTGAACTGATTAAAATTAATTTTGCTGCTTTTGTATTATTAGGTTCATTTTCAAAGGTGTAATATTGAAGAGACCAGGATTGCTTTATCCATTTGATAAAAACTAAAGATCGAAATACAATTATTATAAATATGGTAAAAAATGAAAATAAGAAAAATACAGTGAACATGCAGCTGAGACTGCACATTCTGCAGGCAGAGCTTTCAACCTAGTTAGAATGAATGAAGGTTAACTTAATTCCATCCTAATCTATGAACACACTTTTTTATTTACTCTGTAAAACTAAATAATCTCTGCTTAAGTCCAGTCTTTATAATGTTTCTGCAGAACAGAAATAGTGCTAGATAAATTTATAAGAAAAACAAAAGCCTCCTCTTCCTCTCTCTGAATTATATGTTTGAATTGATATATACTGAATTGTTGGAATGAACTTCTTAAGAACTAGAATTCATCTTGGAAGAAAAAAAATATAGGCATTTATGGAATTATTAACATTAGTTCTCAAATGTTATATTATTTGGATGGAAAACAAAATATAAATATAAATGTTTTATTTGTAAACAAGCAAAAAATAATATTTTCTATAGGGAACTATTAAAGTGAGTCAGAGATTTACATGGCTTATTGAAATGTTGTGCTGCCCCATAGGGAATATTACTGGCAGATGTTTTCCTTTGAATTTTGGAAATGACTGAGTGACTGAACTCCTAGGCTAGTTTTGGAAAACAATATTTAGGTACTTAATTACAGAAAACTTCCACAGTGACATGTCTTCATGGTATTGTAGAGCACCTGGGTAGCTAACTAGCTTTGCAATCAAATGAATTGTGACATTCCTGGTGGTCCTAATCAATACAGTGAATTGGAGCCTGGAAGGGTATCAGGTCTTCAGATATCAAGTAATGTTTTAAGCATTACAGCCTGTTCAGTTTTTAAACCACATGTTGTACCAGCCAAGATACATCAGTATTTCTCACTTGGCATCCAGATGTACTGTAAGGGCACATGTGTCCTTTATATCCTATGTTATGGTTGCCAGTCTCCTGTGCGTATTTCAGATGCCTGAGGGCATCACAGCATGACAGTAGTCACTTGCATTTGGCAGTGGGATGGAGTCCTATAGAACCAAATATTACTGAGAAAGGAAATTTGTTTCTCTCTGTTGGTGTTAAAGCATGAGAATAGCAAAAACGAGTAAGTGCTGTAAAAAAATACTTCAAGAGGTGTCAGACTGCACCTGACTTCAGAGATCTAGATAGCCCCACAACTCTTAAATGTTTTAAAATACTTTCTTAAAGGACACCTTTTCCTTGCTGATTTCAGAAGTACATACATGCTTATATGGAAAAACAAACAAACAAAAAATCATGGTTCTTGCATTATCTAAACAATTTTTGCTTCCATGTAGTACCCAGATTATATCTTTCTTACCATCATTCCTCAGTGTCAGAGGTGTAGGAGGACTCAAAACTCTGGCATTTGTCACTGTGTTTTTTACTAGGCATATATAGCTGCCAACATCAGATGTTTGCACCTTGGAGATGTAGAGATTGCCTGTCTCCTGGGAAATGAAGCGTCTGCTATCTTCTGCCACAAAAGATGGGAACTCATTAAATACCCAGCTATAGATGATCTCTAAAACAGAAAAATAAGAGAAAACTATAATGGAAACAATACCTTGTATTGCTATTGATACACTCACGAAAAGTTGATTACCTTTATTTAAACAATCTAATAACAAAACAAAAGATAAAACATTTTAGAACTTTTGTTTGTTTTAGAAATGATGATTTTTTTTTTTTTTTTGCTCTTTCACAGAATTGAGCTCACAAGTTTCCTGAGAGGACAGATGTAGTTAAGAAGAAATAATTCAATTATTCAGCACACTCAGATGTTACCCATAATATAGTAGATGATTATTATTTCTAATTATTCAAGGTCAATCCAGAAATAACATATAAAATATAATTTTCTCCACATGTCCACATCTCCAATGAAATATAACGATGTTTCTTATAGAGCTATAGATGTCTTTTTCATGCATGTTTCTAAGCGGTTTTTATTCTTAACATCCGTTTTTAAATGTAACAGTATCTAATAACTCCTAAACCTACTTTGTAGGAGGTATTACTTTATTAAATTTCTGTCATCTTCTATATCTGCTTATCTGAAGAATCTTTCTTACAGGAAGCTTACATCCTTATAGTCAATTAATAATTCCTGAAACCATTGATATCAAGTGCTTTTTCTCATGACCTGATAGGTCAAAGATTAATAAAAGTGATTTGTTTTAAATATGGTAATTAAAGCCTGAGCTTTGGTTAAAATTTTTATCTTAAGAATCATTCTGTACACCTTAGAAGCATATATTTTTTCCATTTATATACAAAATAATTGGTTAAGAAGAAAGAAATTCTGCATGAAATTATATCATTTTTTATTACAAGTCTAAATGGATTAATGTATTTGTATTAGAAATATCAATAAAAATAATGAGATTCTGATTTAGCCCTTGCAGGGAATTATTTATATAAAATTCTAAAATCAAGATATGAAAGCTTTAGCCTTATCTATATTTTTTCTACATGCTGTTATCTTATGACTCCACTTTATATTATTTTCACATTAAAAAAATTTTGTTCACTAATTTGCGCAATAGTTATGAGACATTCTCTTCTGTAATCACTTCCTATGATATATTTTAAATACATGAATGCAAAATTAGAAACGTCAAGACTAGTTCAGGTATGCAAAATCCCTCCCACTTCTCCAAGATGCATGCTGCTCCATTGGTACAGTAAATTACAAGTTTTTGGACGTTAATTTCTTAGGTGATTATTATCAGCTTTACTAGCAATATGAAGATATTAATTTCAAATCTGTTAGTCAGGTTCTGTCATTCATTGTCCTGCTATGGACAAAATGTTTTCCTGACAGAAAGTTGGCTAGAAAAGGTAAGAGTCAAAAGGGTGAGTGAAAACACCTCAAAATTTCAAGTTGTATTTGCATTTTTCTTTCAATGACAGTAGAGGAACTGGTATAGCTGTTCATGATGCAAAAAGTGGTGAAATACATATCATAGCAATAGTTTGACTCTTAACAGCATTGAGAGCATTAGAAATTTCATTTGACAAAAGAGAATGGCCAGCATGAGCCAGCAGTGTAAGTCATATACAGATGCAAGATGTTCAGGATTGATTTTGAAGAAGTTCAATACAGTTTTGAAGCAGGATTAAAATTTTTTCATTAATAACTGAAAATTAAAATGCTATGTTAAAAGACTAAACATATTCATCAAACAGTTGGGGAAGACTTTTGTAAAGCAGAAATTGCAGATCTAATTGCAGTTACATAGGACCCTGAGGAATTTAGGGCCCACAGAGAATGAATGTTCACGTCTCTGAATGTTCAAAATTTCCTTTCTCTACTGCTGTGTTTGAGGCAAAATACTAATTAGCCAGAAAATATTTCTGACTGAAAATTCCGTTGCTACATTTGGCTGTGAAGTCTTATCTTGCAGAAATGATTTATGGTAGCATGAAATTCTACAAAGTGATGATGAATATATGAGCTCAAGGAAAATGCATAGATTTTTAATTGAAGACACCTGTTACCAATTCAAGCAAAAACCAAACAGCCAGTCTCACTAATTGCTCTGGCTTAAAAGTAGTTCAGACTAAATATAAAGTCGTCATCATTCTAGGTTCACTGGCAGTTCATACAGAGTAGAATTTACTACATTTGTACCCTAAAAATACACAAGCTGTGAATTATTCATTAATTAATTAGAGGTATTCCTAGGGAATGAATTTAGGCAATGAATTTGTACCTCCAAGGAAAAAAACCCTTAGTTTTTGCTGATGTGGAGTCTGTAGGGATGGTTTCATTTTACCAGCTTTCAAATGATTTTTGCTCTTACAAATGAGTGGTGAGTGAATGGGGACTAGAATAGGATACTGAGAAAAAAACGTCATAGAATGGGATAGGTTTGAAAGGATCTTAAAGATCATCCAGCTGTAACCCTGACATTCACAGAATTCCTAGCCACTAAATCAACCACTGTCTGAGGTTTTGCTGGGTCCCATCCAACCTGGCCTTGGACACCTCCATGGGGCACCTGCAGCTTCCATGGACAACCTGATCCTATGTCTCGCCACTACGGAAGTAATTTCTAACTAACATCTAACCAAAATCTCCACTCTTTCAGTTTTAAACCATTCCCTCTTATCTTAGCACTATCAGACTATGCAGAAAGTTTGCTTCTCTCCTGGTTAAATGCTGGAAGTCTACAATGAGAACCTCCTCTTCTCAAGGCTTAACAAGCCCAGCTCTTTCAGACTGTCTTTGTAGGAGAGGTGCTCCAACTCTCTAATCAATTTTGTGGCCCTCCTCTGGACGCTCCACATCTTTCCTATACTGGAGGCCCCACGTGGCTCCAGACGTGGAGGTCCCCCTCTACTCTGCTCTCATGAGAAGCCACCTCACCCTACTAGCCACCCCTCTTTTAATGCAGACAGGTCTTCCAGACTGCAAAAGCACACTTCTGGCTCATGTCCAGCCTTTCATTCATCAGGACCCCTGAGATCTTCTCAGCAGAACTGCTCTCAATGACTCCCTCTCCCAGTCTGTACATATATCTGAGTTTGCTCTGACACATTTGGACTTGTTGAACCTCATGAAGTTGATGTGGGGCCACTTTTGAAGTGATGAATGATGAATCTAAAATTCAAAAAATTTATGCTATTTAACTTCAGTTAACACTTTTATTTGTCCTTATGCACAGCATTTGTATTCCTGCAAAGAGCCCAAACTCCAAAGCACAGAAAAAAATGATAACAGTTTGATTTGTGATCATCAGCCCATTGACATCGAAGAAACTGCTGCTACTTTCGTTTATAAGGGATATCCAAGGGATTTTGGATACTTCTGAAGGATCATTGGAACTGATCAGAATGTATGAAGTTTCTCTTAGACCTATCTGATGAGTTCAGCACATTCTTGGATATAATTTGGAAGGATATACCCATACATTAAGTGTAGATTTCAGAGTAAAATACCTTCATCTCAGAGAAACTCTGAAATTGTCAGTGTACGCTATACAGAATAATCAGAAACAACCACAGTTAGCCTGAAATCTGGGGACTCAAGAGATCTTAGCTGGCAGAAACAGATGGATGATCTTGCAGAAGTGATTTTACAAAAGTTTGTCAAAAGAACTACTTCAATTTTGGGAAAATGGGAGTACCTTGACATTGATCCATTGAACAAATCCCTAACACTTCTAAATTTTAAGCCATAGTAGAGAAGAAAAAACACACTGGTTTTCATATTCTGGATCTCCATTCTCTATTTGCATCCCAGAAAAATTAAAATTTAGTGTTCTTAGATCACAGGATTGCATAATCTAAAGAATTCCCAGTCACCAGAATCATTTGTATTTCTGTTTCATTTTTTTCTTTTTCATCATTAGCATGCATAAGTGAATACTCTCATAATTTCAACACCTAAAAATAACTAATAAAGTGATGATGGAGAATCAAAATTCAAAAATTATGCTATTTTTTCCAAGTCTGTTATTCATAGTATAAGCACACACTAAAATATTTTTAACAACAGCAAATAGTTATGTATCACAAGTACCACAGCTGTTCATCACAGGTGTAGTTGTAATGTACATGAAAGGCCTTGTACTTAAATGGTAAATTGATGAGTGAATTTCAAACAAAGATGCCAAAGACTAAGAAGGCACTAGTTCAATTTGTATACAGATCACTGCAGTTAGTAAACTTCAAGTCTGTATTTTCTTATAATGATTTGATTAAATGGTTTTAGAATGAGTATTGTTTATATAAGCATAGAGCACAACTTTCATTGCATTAGCTTTTCATAGGAAATTAAATTCCAGAGATGCATTTCAAGCCTGTCAGGTAAATAATGACGAATTTGGGAACATTTTAAAGCTAAATTTTAGTACTCTCAAGGTCTAAATTAAACCAAGATATGACCATAAAATTTGGAAGTAATGATTCTAGAGATGAGCCATCGGAAGTCAACTCTTTTTGAGAAAAGTACTACATTAAATCTGAGTAAATTTTTTTCCATGCTCTACTTGCTTTGCTTTCAATAGACAAAAAGGTTTAGGTAAAAATAAGAAACTGCAGTATACAGAAGTATGGAGTATTTTAAAAAAATATATGCTGAACACACTTCTCATTTTTATGGCCATTTATTTTATGTTTAATATGACGCCTATGCCGAAATCGCAAAGATGATGCAGAACCCTTTCTGGAAACTATAGTTGACTGCAAACACAAAAGAAACTTTTGTTTATAGACTATTCATCAAAGCACACAGCAACACAGGGAATAAAGAGAAATTATGAATTATAGGGACAGCTGTAAACTGGCATTCTTCTGTGGCTTGGGCTGGGTAAGTTGTCTTCTGGAAAGTTCTGTTACATGCAAAATCTTGGAGTGGAAATGATTTAAACCATTTTGGTAGTAGCAAAGTTGGTATTTTCTGTAATAAATGACCTTGCTTACAGAAATATATTTCCAAGGAGCTCTGTATACGTTCTCTGAAGGTCATTAGGAATGCTTTTCAAATACCCAAGTTGTTTCTTTTTTATTAAGGACTTTTCAGTGAGCTATATAAGAGAAAATCTAGGTCATTTGGCGATAAAGTAGTGAGAAAAGCAAATCTATCTCCTGCCGAATGGAATTTATTGTATAATTTACGGTGTGAAATTTTCCTTACTATCATTTCCTAAACAGTTTAGGAGATCTATTTTCCCTGTTTCACAATACTAATTCCTAAACTGTCACAGTGTTACATATTTCTCATAAGGAGTGAAGCTGGAACTTCTCAGCATTTTTGTTAGTGCTTACGATGTTTCTGGAGATACCATTCCTATGCAGAAAATCCTAGTTCTATGGCAATGCTGAAATCTTTTTGTCATTGAGGGGCAGTGAAGAATAAGTGCAAGTTTTTAAATGAGAGCTGTGGTAGAGGCCTTCAAGTACCACCAAATATTCACTCCTTTTTTTCTTAAAACAAGTTTTTCCCAGATCTGCCTCAAGGCTTTTCTTCTGAGAAATTGTTTATTCCTTCCTTTAAACATGTGAAGATACAACATGAGTTGCCATAGAAATTCTCTTATATGTACCTAGGACCTAAATATAGATCTCATGTCATGGCTAATTATTGCATCTTCAAGGGTAAAGCATACAAACACGCATCCCACAACTGCGCTTTTGTGGTATTATTGTGTTTGCAAAAGAAAGAAGTCTTATTTATGTGTTCTTTTTGCAGTGTTGTGAGACATATACCGATCTATCTCCTCAGGTGTCCTGTTGGGAAAAAATATTTCTCTTTCATATAAAATTCCCCTGATTACCCCAGTTCCACAAGATGGCACTACCTGATGAATGAATCATACTGATGCCTGATGACAGCCAATGTCTGAAGTAATTTGGGAGTTTTAGGCACTCTGAAGAAGCTATTTATTCTTCCTTTCTCAATTATATAAAACAAACAACTACAATAAATAAATACATAAATACACACACAGAAAAAAAGTACCTCAAACAAAAAAAATTGTAAACCTCCACTACTAAAATAAAAGAGCAAACAGTTCACTGCAGATTATGGGCTGAATTTGCTGTATGTAAATATGAACCATGAAGTTTTCATGATGGCTTCTTTATATTCAGAAATACTCAGTTAAAAAATAATGATAACAATAATTAGGAAAAAAGCCTAGATCTCTCCTGTTGGAAATACAAAACCTTATTTTATCTCAAGTCAATTTTTAACCAGTATCACCGCACTGGATATTTAGATAATCTATGTACCAACCACAGAATAAGGGTGCAACATGATTCACTTTCTTATGATGGAATACATTTCACATTTCAGAAAAATTGTTAAAAGCTTCTTTGTAGCTAAAATGAATGATATCTATGGGATACTTCTTCATCCTTGCACCAGAACCAGATAAATAATTTTAGTGCATTTCTTTGTGCTGCTGTGACTTATAATAAGTGTTCATTAATCCTCCAAGAAAATATTTAATGAAGGTAATTTGTTCGTTCCTTTGTAATGTCCTCATATAAAGCAAATAGATATTGTCTATTTATCAGCTAACAGTGAAATTGCTCCTTTTCTGCTTTGGGGGCTCTGTATGTACTGCTCACTTACCTGAAACACAGTTCTACCAATCATGTATTTATCTTTGTTCAGAATTAATTACAAAGATAAATCTTAAATATTTTCTGAGTAACAATCATTTATAGAGCGAATAACTAAAATTTATTGAAAAAAAATAGAGTAGTATCAAGACTGATTTTGTACGAAAGGTTACAAATGTTACATTACTTTTTCTACTGAACATGGTATAATCTCATTTTTGCTTTTGACACATGTGAAATGTAGTCAGTCACTGAAATGTGTAAAGATTGATGAAATATATAAAGATTGATGAAATATAAATATCAATATAAAGACTGATGAAATAACCTCAGCCAGTTACATGATGACATTGATTGCTGTAACTGATACAACAGAAGGAAGGAGTACCAATCAAAAGGACCTGGATGGGCTTGAAAAACAGTCCCATTTGTGTCCCATGACACAAATGAGGCTCAACAAGACCAAGTACAAGGTGCTGTACTTGGGTCAAGACAATTCCAGGTATGTGTACAGACTGGGAGAAGAACTTGTTAAGAGCAGCTCTGCTGAGAAGGGCTTGGAGATCTTGGTAGATGAAAAGGTAAACATGAGTCATCAGTGTTCTCTTGAAGCCTGGAAGGCCAAAAGCATTTTGGCCTGCATCAAAAAAGAGTGGCCAGCAAGTCTGGGGAAGAGGTTGCCCCCTACTTCACCCTCATGAGAACCCATCTGAAGTACTGCATCTGGAGAAGTTGTGGATGCCCTATCCCTGGAGGTGTTCAAGGACAGGTTGGATGGAATTCTGGGCAGCCTGATCTGTTGGGCAGGAAATCCTCTCAGCTGGAGACAACAGGGAACTAGATGATCTTTAAGATACTTTCCAACACAAGCCATTCTATTTTATCATGTTTCTGTGACTGGCGAATATTATGCCACAGTGACTTTGCAGAAGTCTCATGTAGCCACACTATTGAAACTTCATGTTTTGGGAAGCAATTGAAATTTGATATTTTTGCCATGTTTTGAAGTAACATTTGAGGCAACATATTCTCAGTATCATTTTCTTGTAACATTTTAGAACATGTATAGGCATGTTCTAATTTCAGAAGTTAAAGCAATTTTAACAAAATATATAGTTTTCTTATTTAAGTAAAGAAAATGTGAAAGGAATGTACATTTATGAATGGAAACTGATCATGGACATCATACATTATTTTTTTCTCCAGGATTTTTAGAATTGAAATAAATTTATTATTAAAGAAAACTACTGAGAAGAGAAATCTCTAACCAGCAAAGGAGATAAATTACAAATAGGAAGTTTACAAATATTTATAGGGAAAATAAAATAATTCTAAGCTACTATCCATTATCGTCTACTATTAAATAGGAATGGAAACCAATGCTTATGTAGAAAAATACCAAATACACCATGTAAATTGGTGTTCCATCTTTTCTAACATACCCAGTAATGCAGATATCACTGTGTAGTCCTATTTTGTATAAAAAGTGGGGGGGGGGGGGGGGGAAAGCAATAAGGATAAAATAATGATAAAAAGCAATAAACAGTCTTAATAAGTAACAAAGAACTTAAATTTAGATTCTAGGAATTAACCATTAAGCTCTTTTTGTCCATGATAATGGCTTTAAAGAAGAGTTGGAACATAGTAATTTTGAATTTATGAACTGGGGATAATTTTATTCTAGCACTTATGAAGGGTAATTGGGAAGATCCTTGTCATTATAAAATCATTAATTTCAATATTTAATGAAATAATAGAAATTATTTTAATGTTTGATATAAGAACTGATTAACATCAAATTAAAAGTTTGATATAATTAACAACTTCAGAGAAAAATAAATCCACTCAACTCTGTTTATTGTTATTTCTATGGTCAAAGACAGAAAAAATCCTCTAACACCTAGATTTACATTTGTTAATGTACATTTTGATAAAAAGAATTGGAAGAACTCCCAGAAAAACATGTTGTCCATTTAAAAGATTAAAAATTATCTGTTAAACATGATCACAGGGAATGGTTCTGGTCCTATTCTGGAATACTGATCTTTTACTACAGAACATTTTAACTGCTAAAAACAAACCAATACAAAGATGATCACTGTTCATGGGATTGTAGACGTAGAAATGACAAAGACCAGTGTACAAGACAAACCACTTATAAATTCTGCTTAGCATAGCACATTAGTATTGCATTTTCTTTTTTTTTTTTTTTTTTTTTAAATGATGGAAAGGTTGAAAGCACTGCAAGACAAATTAATAACGTTTCTAATAATACAAATTACCAATAATTTATAGGATGTTCCTAAATTTCTGCAGTAAATTCAAAAACAAACTATTGTCCTCGTATGAAAAGTCTGGCACTGGAAAGTACTCAGGAAAAAACATCACTCTATAGAATACTTCTATTAAAAAGTTATTTCTGTGTGTGTATGTCAGACTGTACAGTAGAGATGAAATTATTAATACTTCCTCTCCTTTTTCCTCTTTCACATTTTACATCAGTCTATATTTATCCCCACATCTAATGCTCAGCTCCTTCCTCATATATTTTTAGGCTTTAATTTACTGAGGAATGGATTCTGAATTATATCTTTCTGAACACAATGAAACATATGCTTCAGTGGACAACACATAAACAGATTTGTAGTCCCCAAAAGACAAATTTTAAGTACAAAGAATGACAGTGACAAATCATTTTTCCATCTCAATTAAAAATAACTCCAAGTACAGAAGAGAAGGAACAAATATGTCATTTTAGCAGTCTGCCCTAGAAAGCCAGTAACATTGTTCCACCATGCTGTACAAATGAATCTCTATAAATAACATAAGGGACAATCAATCTCTTAAAATTTAAAAATGTAGAAACTAACTCTTGTCTGTTGTTACATATAGATAATAACAGATAAGTTGCTGCCACACCTCTTCTACATGTCAGATAATAGTTATTTTGGAAAAATACCTAGCCTTCTGATGCCTTACTTCCAGCTAAGGGGAGTATCCTGTGATTATCATTTCTCCTCCTCATCCCCTTAGTATATACTGCGTGACAGTATATACATAAATATCATGTGGAAAATAATATACTTTTCCAACTATCTCTTCCTTTTTCTAACAGAGTTGGCATTATTCATGTAACCTATATACAAATACAATCCTTTCTCTGCTGAGAATGTGAGTAGTATTCAGAATACTCATGTTTTTCAAAGACCTTTCCCTTTTCCTAACATCCCCTCCAAAATATCTTATTTAGAATTCAACAGTTGAACAAATGAAGCTTGAGGAATTTAAACTGAACACTTTTGAAAATTTGGCTTATCTTTTCAAAATTGATTACTATATTTAAAGTAAAAGTTAAAAAGGGTTTTCTGATGCCTGTGTAACAGGAATATGCAATGGAGAAATGTTTCAGAATATTTACTTCAGATATTCAGACTTACTCAAAATCAGAGGAGAAAAGCAGAATGATTCAGAGGTACTAAAAGTACACCTCGTCTGCAGATGACTGCCTCCCTACCTCCACTAAGCAGGAAAATTATGCACTGCACATCTTAGTACTCTGCTTTCACCCCTGAAGTTTTTTGGGTGACATCAATGTTTAAAATTCCTAGCTCTTTTAGTCACACTGGTGGAGTTGTCTGGGAATTTATTCAATTCATTTATCAGAGAGTAAAAATGAGAAGCATGCACAAATGCTAGTATGTAGCATTCATGTGTTGATTCACAGGCCACCACATGTCTTTCAGAACAGTACGTATGACATTTTTCTAAGTGCATATGTACATGGATAATTTTGATAGGCACACATAAGTGCTTCTCAGTAACCTTTTTTTGACTACACTAAATAGATAATGGATGGATTAATGGATTCTAGTCATTCTAAGCCCTTCAAAACCAATGAATTCAGGTCTTTGTTCATCAACCAAGGTTCCAGATTTCTCACATCTGATATAAACAAAGTAGAAAGAGTCAACTTTCATCAATTTTCTAGTTTCTGAACTTCAGTTATGAAGCAGGAAAATTTTAAAACAAACTAGTGAGCAACAGTAGTGACAGAAAGATCTCAGAAGTTAGTCAATACTGTTGCAACTTTTTCACATAACTTTGTCTCTTGATATACTGTTGGTGTAATGCTTTTATGATTTTTGTCATAGGTATTCCACATCATTAACATCGTGTACTGCACGGGGAGTTTAAGAGTTAATGCTCCAGTTCCATGGATCATCTATCATGCCTGGTGTACCTATCTCAGAAGAGAAGAACTAGATATCCCAGAGGACTGTCCACTGTTCTATTTCTGTTTTCCATTCAGAGGGAAAGATAAAACTGTTTGCATGTCATGAGACATCCCCCTTTTTTCCCCTTCTGCTCTTCTCTGAAGCATACATGATCCCCAGCCTTCTCTTCAGAATTAGAGGATGGCCTTCGGTTTTTTGACTCTCATTTTATTTGATCTATTTGCTTCAACTGTAATTACATTGTGTTATATCGTGTTATTCTGCATTCTGAAATCTTAGTTAGTAAATTAGATTTCCTCCTGAGATTGTTGCTGCTGTTTTGTTTTTAGGCCCATCTCCCTGCCCTTTTTCCCCTTTTCGCTTTCCTGAGGCATAGGTCCATGGGTCTCCCTGTTCCATTAGTCATGGAATAAGTCCAAACTGGCCTGTAAACCATTGACAGCTTGGCTAACTGATCTTGAGTCCTAAAGATATGTGAGATTCAGCAGGAAAGGCCAAATTGAGAAAAACTGTTCATATGTATTATCTTTATCATTCTTTCAGTTATTTCTTCTTCCTGAACTTTTATTCCTGCAGTAGTTATTGGAATACTTGCTTAATTATCAAACAAGATAAATACGATGAAAATTAATGCTTCAATAAACTAAAAAATGAGGTGAAATTTTCCAGTTACTTATTCTCTGCTGTAGGGTAATAGCATCAACACAACAGGAAGTGTATCAGCTGGCTAATTAAGTAATCAGCAGTGATTTTAACAATATTGGAACATAGCAATAGGAAAATGTATTTTGTCATCAGAAGATAAAGATGCACTGTCGTTTAGATTCAGCTATAATCATTCAGATTTCCTTATGAATATCTGAATGTATTATGCTTACACCCTATCAGTCATTTTCCCCTTTGACAAGTCCAAGAAAGTGTCTTTAACATATTTACTGCTAAATTCTATCTGCTTTCAGTTCTATTTGTATTGGACAGGCAAAAGGAACATAAACACATCCAGGTATATATTTCAAAGCAATTTATTTTGCCTTTGTTTTGCATTTGAGAAGGAAAACTGAAAATCAGTTATCCCAACTATATGTTTTCATAAAATTTCTTTTATTTGGAAAATTCTAATTGAACAGATTAAATATATGTAAATATATTATCTATTTAAGAACGGCATTTACTTAGTTCACTTTCATATTGAATTTATAAAATAAGTAATAACAAACATTATTATATAGGCAATTTTTTTAATGGCATCATACAGAACACACATCAGTTCAGCTTAGAAGTTACTCTTTCAGAGTCAAGACTGACTTCATACCATCTTCAGTTTTTGTCTCTACCAGAATCAATACTGAATTTAGTTATTCATGGATAGACTGAGAATGGTAAAAAATTACTTCTTCGCAAAACTCTAATATTTTCATCCTTTTCTAACATGTGAACTAATTCTTCCTAATCTTTTCTGTGATATGGAGAGGTAATTGGGATTAATTAGGAATTTTCTATCTTAAACACAGCTGCCATGTTTGTGAAACTGTGTTGTTCCTGATATCTGTTTAATAAAATATCAAAACTAAGTAGCAAGTAGATTCTAGAAAAAAGAGCATAATAGAAGAGTTAAATTTGCAAAAACTCTGCACTGCTCTAATTATGACTACTGTATTTGACTCTAATCTTATATGTATTAATGTTGTGCTCCTGCTATTTTCAAAATTATATAACCTGCAGCACTGAAAAGAGTTTTGTAACATTTTTTGTTGGTATTTTTACAAGGCTGGTTGGTGAAATGTGGCATATGAATATGAACCATAATTTCATTTAAACTTAGCAGGGTAATTGTGTCTTTTTTGTTCACTAGATTAAGGGGATTATGACAGTTCTATCTAATTTGTTGAGTCATCTCTGTAGCAGGCTACTATATTGTCTCCAGGGAGATAGAGTTTATCCATTACAGAAACTTTTCATCATCACTGTCCCATATGTCAGCTTTGTATTTTTTCAATTAATTAATCTCTCATGCCTCCATCTTTCCTTGGTATCTTCTATGATTCTTATGAACTGGGAGCTGGGGTAATATTTGTTGATTCTAGTGAGGCTGTGAAACAACAGTATACATGCCTTAAGCAGAATTCTGTCACAGCTGACCCTTTATCCAGCATGAAGTTTTGGCTTCATTGATGAAGGTCAACCAGTTTTCTTTCACTACAGCTTCATAGCTCTTGAGAGGTAGAACAGCTCCAGACAGTGGTTTTTGACCCCCTAAAATTTCCAATTCCAGTGTAAATAACACATTTTTTGAAATTAGTAATAATATTTTAAGAGGATGAGAATTACATAAGAACACTGATAATTTTTTGAAAAATTCTCTAAAAAAGCCTATAAAATTACAAGTTTCTTGAGGTAATCTGATGCAGCAACATATTTATTTTATGTTATTGCTCTTAAAGTCATTTCTTTAAAGGAAGAATCAAGGCTTCCATGAAAAGAAATATTAAGTGAAAAATAATCATTTATTCATATGGCTATTATACAGATATTGCCTAAAATGTGGTGCATATTCAATTCTTAAAAACGCAATTAAAGTCTAAGAACAATACACTGGCAACAGACTGAGAATATCTCCTCACTGGCAAACATAGCTAGTTACAATGCCACGCTATTGGAAATTCTATTATCCACAGAATCTTAAATTTCGTATCCTCAAATGCATGCACCGGCTTCAATAAGACTGAGGAAAGAAATGCTATAAAATGCTCCAGGGAAGTCAGCAAGAAAATTACTGGTCATGTATTGAGTAATGAAACGACCATAGAAGAAAAAAAAAGCAAAGTTAATTGTGTTTGTTCATTCCATAATGAAAACTACAGGCATAGTCATCAATCAGTTGCATAGATAAAGAATACAGATTGCTGTACTGAGACATGTCAGCGGCCATGAACATTTGCTTCAGTGATAACACACATGGGAATTAGTATTATTAGACAAGAACGTTTCAAAAGTGTTTTATTGAAGGTGATAAAGTGCTGGATGCAAGAGAGAAACATCTTCCACGATAAAATGTGCCAAAGAGAGAAAACATCCTATTGAATGATTATTAACAGAAAATTAGAACAAGAATGTAAAGTTTAAGGGATTATATGTTTGTGTCTTAATATCTTTTTTTCTTTCTACCATTATCAAAAAGCAAAGTTTGAACTTTTTATTACACAGTTAAACTCTAATAAACACAAAAATACTGTAAAATATGAGGGGGTATTTCAGGTACCCTTGAACTCATGGTAGCTAATACCCCCTTGAACGCATGGTAGCTAATTCACTCAGCTGGTAGAAGTCACTCGTGAAATAACGCTTTTAATAAATTTTGTATATTCATTATAACAATTTATATGTTAAGGACATGTGAAGAACAGGAGAGGTTGCTTTATCTTGTCCTCTTATATGTGATATACTAAATTCATTATACTTTTCTGTCATTTACAATTAGCAATCAATATTTAATACTGTTAGTTTTGACCTGTTCCTGATGCTTAGCATCATGCTACCAAAATAAAAATTGGTTAAGGGAAACAAACTATGGTATGCAATTATGAAAGAAATTAGAATTAAGATGGCTGTCCCTTATGTCTTAATATAGGTCCGCCTCCTATAGACCAGCCATTTGGTAATTCTAAGACATAGATCTACCTTCCTTTTTAACATTGTTATGTATTAAATAAAATGTATTAAAAAACACATAATTCCTCTTAATCTTACTTCTGCTAGTAGTGGAAAAAACGAGAACACTGGGCAGTTCAGGAGTAAGGAGATTACAGTTATGTCCAGTTAATGCAAAATGTTCTATTTGCCGTCTTCTGTGTCATACATCTACTCTCGACAAAGTCTTAATAGAAAATATTGTCTGAGGAATAAGTTCTACTTAGCTTAAAAAAGAGTTATTACTGGATGTGTGACCTGTCCAAGTCTTATTTTGAGACGACTGACAGTGTTTATATTAGGAAACAGCAACACAGTCCAATTCATTATTCTCAAGGGAGAAATGTGATTGTTTCAGCTATACACTGTTTGTCATGGACTTAAAGTACACAGCTTTCAACTAAGTTGATTTGAAAAGTCAGATGTGAAAAACACACAACAGGAAAAAAGAAGTAAATTGTTTAATACACAGTACCCCGTATTGAGGAGAGAGAAGGGTATAGGTACAAAGATCTAACTTCATGGAGGTTTCAAATGGCATGAAGAACTGGTAATGGATAAATAAGCATAAAAACTGAAGTTCTTTAATGCTGTGCACTGAAATACCACTACTGAGAACCAGGAGAAGACTAACTGTCATTTCCAAAATAAGCTATTCTATGATTCTGTTACTGTAAGATTTTCAGGTCTCTTCCAAACTTTATGATTCGATTCTATTATTCATGAAAATTATGGTTTTAAAACATAGAGGGAGAGGCATAAATTCTGGTGCCTATATCACAGGTTTAAAATTGGATAAGATCAAATTTGTTCTTCTGAAAGAGATTTAAAAAAAACAGTTTATCTTTCATACAGTTGTTGTACACTGCCTCCAGATAGCAATGTCCTTTTGAGGCAAAGAGGAAGAAATACCTATTTTGCTGACTCGCAGAGTGCAGCACATCCATATTACTGTAGCAACAGGAAACTTCTTTCTCTGTTAAGCTGCTACTGAAATCTTTGAACAAAAACCATAAAAAGCTCAAGTGAAGGTATTAATTTTGAGGGAAACGTAAATCTTGATGAAATCTTCCTTTAATTTTTAATATTTATGTGGTAAATCTAGTAATTAAGATGATTAAATGACTGAATGAAACTCAATCTTTACATTCTTTAGAGTACTACAATGAAGAACCATAATCATGTTTATGGAAATAAAGCAGCAGAAACCTTTTAAATGGAGATATCAAACAAAGCTTGTCGTTTAAGCAATGGGTAATTAATGAATCTCTCACTTAGCAAATTACCAGACTAGGAAAACCATTCAGAAGAAAATGACAGTGAAGGGTGGAGAAGAAGCAGATGTAATATATATGGTGAAAAAAAAGAATGAAAAGCTAAGTTTTTGAATGTTCAAGTTATCCATGATTACTGCATTTCTCAAGGGATGCTTGAGGGTTTGCAACAAAATAAGAATTAGCGAGAATTAACTTGTGCATGTTCGTTTGTTTATTGCATTACCTTTTGATAATATATCAAGGCATTAGTAAACATAAATGAAGTCTGTATACATTTGAAGCCTGTGGATAATTTTTAATTAAATTCTTAAAATAAACTAGTGCATTGTTTTTTCAGTGTTTTCTATAGACATTCTGATTTTTCCTAGAAAAATTGTGTTCTGTAAAAAGAGCATGTGGACACTATCAGAAAAAAATATTTATTTTATCTCTGGTTTGAAAACAGGTTGATAAATCTATATCTCTTTTAATATAAGCTTATGGCATTAAATCATATATTTTTTTTACCCACATTTACTATAAGGGTGCAATCTGAAAATTCTTAGGCAGCTTTATAAGTACTGACTTAGAGATTGAGGAATGGGATTCTGTTGAAACATGGACTGATTATGAGGATGTGGAGAATTATTAGATTTGATATGATATCATGGATTTATCTCCTCGAATAGTAAGTGAAAATTATTCCTAAAGATGCTGGAGAATCAAATCAATATAGTGGAGCTTGCACTGCTCATCTACAAAAAAGCTCTCCCAAAAGCCTACTCATAACTCATAGTCAGGTAAATGTTAGATGTTCACATTTCACACATGCTTTAAGTAGTTTTAAATATATCTTTAGATTAATTTATTGATCATGATTTCAGGGGTCAAAATTTCCCAGTGCTGCTGAGAAGAAAATATTTTGAAAATCAGACCCTGAAACTACAATATAGAAACTGCTTTAAAAAAATAATAACTGTATTTAAAATGTTCCTACACACAAATCCTTGACATTCCACTTCTCTGCATAAGGATTTGGAAGTTGGAGGGAAGAAGGGAGGTTTCATCTTTCCTTCTTAATTTCAGTACTGAGCTCGTACACTTATCTGAAGTTCTATTCTTCAGAATTGTTTTCCATAAAATGATTCTAAGCTGGCAGTTACCTTACATTATTATCTTGTACCCCATTACCAGAGTTTCACAGAATATTGTTGAAATGTCATCAGGTGTGAAAATGTTTGGAGGACCATGGAGATAGCCTCCCCTCCCATTCTCAGGTGTCTCCACTCTGTCCCATAATAGTGCCATGAATATTTACTACCATCAGTATTTTGTAAGAAGGGAGACAGAAGGAAGTTGCTTCTAATTCTGCTTTACATGACAAACAGAAAAATAGAAGGCCAGGTCCCCTCCACATATACATGAATTTGTGCTTGATTTTGCATATCAGTGTAATTTTTTTAGCTTTCAGTGATTACTATTCCATTCTATGAACTTCTTAAATGGTGATAAAACTATGCCAACACAGCCTACATATATTTTTCTGGAAGGAATATTTTTTCTGTCATAGTAGACTGATGTTGAAGCAACACAAACTAAAGCCACTGATCATTGAAAGTACGGGATTTTCCAAGCAGAGCTTTAATGGTACAGTGATGAAAATGAAATAGAATAATTTTTCACAATCAAAAGTAATGTGTCTATTGCAGTAGAACATTGCATTGAAATCTGTCTAAATTTAAGGTTAGCAGCACAATTTTGGGCAAAATTTATAAATATTTTGATGTCGTATTAGGTGTACTCAGTGGAATGTCAGCTGTTAAAAAGTGTATGACTACTGCACTATTCCTGCCCATCTATTCTTACACTGTCAGTTTGTTTGAAGAAATGAAATTCAGCTCTTGAGTTAGAATTTTTTTGCCGACGACTTCTTCCCTGTTTATTTACCTTAGTCAAGCCTTAAAACCTTGCATCCAATTCTAAAACATGTGGACCATAGAATCAAATTCAGAAATAGATTTTGAAGGCAATGATAATGATAAAATGAATTCAGAAGACAGATAAGTAGAGAGATGATTAGATAATTATAACTGTAATGACACTCATCTTTATAATACAGTAATAACAATAATCCTCCAGTAAATATAATGAGAATACATCTCTACAAATGAAATTCAGAGAAGACATTCTTTTATACAGTCATCTCTGCAATATGACTTTTTCCTGAACTCAAATCTGAAATCAGGAAAAATCCATTCAGTGCAGATCTCATTTCCCAAATGGGAAAACAACAGGCTATACTGCACCTAGCTGCAAACAAGATGTTCTGTCTAGAGATGGGTCTCTAGATACTATGTGTTATGTAAACATGAAAACACACTTAGCTATCCGCAACTTTTTCAAGACTGTCAATCTGAAAAGCAAAAAAACAATCACTTTGTAATATCTACATTTTCATTTGGAAATTCACAGGCACTTCATGGAATTAAGGTATTTCTGGCTTCTAGTTATCATGCTATTGTACTGGAAACTAAGCTGTACAGTAGTAGAAGTAATCAAAACCATGTTTGTATTTCTGAAAAGAGAAGCCAGTACATATTCAAAATCCACACCTCAACACTGACACTTGGAACAAGTTTTGAAGGTTTCTAAACTCTGGGACAAATATTATGTGACCTCAAGGCAGTATATTCACCACTAGCACCATGGAGACGATGCACTGAACTTTTGTAGTGAGAATAGGATATTCTCATAAGAGAAACCCTGTTGCTATTCAGTGGCATTTGCTGAATGAGCATTAATTACTCCTTCAGTTCTTCAAAAAATCAGCAGAACTGTGTATGTTTCATCTCCAAGATCCACAGTCAGATACAGATATCAACAATTTCAAGCATCTATAATGAGTGTACTGTAAAGGATCTGTATGCATACAAGATACAACCTACTGTACCTGGTGAATGAAGTGGAGGGGAGCACATCAGAACCACTCCTTGACCTTCACGTACAGAGACAGCACTTCTTGTCCGACCACTAAAATTCCCCAGATCTATTAAAAGAACAGCAATTTTAGTTACATACAAAAAATTTAATATTTGTGATTTCTATTACTTATAATTTATTTGTTCTTCATATAATGAATGATTCTGCAGTAATTATTATGACTTTATATTTAGAGAATACTGGGATGGTTAGTCGTGCATAGCTAGTTGCTCTGACTGGTAATACCAATTGAAATGAAAAGTTTTCTTAGTTAAAAAATTCTGCCTTTCACTGGCATGCCATTTTGAGTCTATGACTTTATGCAGATTTAAGTTCTACATTTTTCTAAAACAAAACATATATCTGCCGATATTTTTTTCAACAAAACAATATTTAACTTTTATTTTAATGTAAAATTTATGAAGACAATAACATTTCAAAATGGATTATCGCCAAGTCCTTTTAAAAGTGGTGTGTGTCCTCAAAGATTTTTTTTGAGGTCAATTTCTCTGGCAAGAAGAATGTCATCAAATTTCCATGAAATATTCTTGCAGCCTTCCTTCTCAAGAAAATGTGATATGAATCTTTTCTGTATTGGTGCCCTAAAGAACACTTTGATTTACTCCTCACATACTTTCAAGTCCCAAACTGTATGCATGAACAAACTTCATGGATTTAAAAAAATGTACAAAACTAATTGGTGGATCATGGCTTCAACATGTTTTCAGGACATCTCCTGAAACTAGACCAAGCAATTTCTCTGTGTTATAATGTTATCATTGCAGTATTTTCTTTGTTAGTATTAGAGAAATATATTAATACAAAATAAAGCAAAAAAGCAACAATATTTTGCAGTCCTCTGACAATGGAAAAGAGTGGTAACACTCCTGATTACCTGAAACCCATATTGTAAGTATACTAAATGCATTCTAATAAAAAAAAGGAAAAAAAAATTGTTATGCAGTATTAAATAGCAAGCACAACTACTGTGAGTTTAATAGTGAAAATTCGTAGCAGTGAAATGACAGACTCTCTAAATAGAGAGGGGAACAAGGAAGCAATATTTTATACTTCTGTAAGAACAAATTACATTTGTTTTCACAAATTAGCTTGGCAATATGTAGTACACATGAAAAAACATTTGTAAGAAATGGTTTGGTTTAAATATAGTGATTTTAGGTTCTTTGATTTTATTTCAAATCTCAGACTATTTAATTATTTTTAATTATACTTGTAATTTGGAAGAAAAAAAAAGATATTTCCGTTAAAAAAAAGAAAAGGACAATTTAAGAATTTATTTGAAGATTAAATATTTTCATTTTTATGTAGAATCATCTATCTCATATATTTGTATATTTTCATTGCTGGAAATAAATTTTCACTTCATGTGATGGACACATAAGAAGGAAAATGTGTGACATCTAAACAATAACTTCCATGGGCAGAAGTAAAGCTTTAAATGAATTTAAATTTAAAATTTAAAATTAATTTTATTTTCACAATTTTTAATTTTTTGTCCCTTCCTTTTCCTTCCCTTTTCATCCCTTATGTAAAACATAACATACATATCTTTTTTTTTTTTTTTTTTTTTTTTTTTTTTTTTTTTTAGAGTAGCAGTAAGAGGACTACATGTGACTCAATTTTCTGTTTGTTCACACTAATTAATTTCAAGATTAAGAAGGAAAGGCTACCTTCTGATTCTGAATTGAATTTCTAGTTGTAATAATAATAATTGTATGTAATAATAATAATTGTATGTAATAATGCATGTAATAATAATAATAAAAAAATATCAGGTACAAAAGCAGTTGAAAAACAAATAAATGTAGGAAATGTAGGAAAGCATACAAGTAAGGAAATGTGAAGGATCACAAGCTGTTTTATTGAATTTAAATAAGTCTGGTATGGAAGAATCAGAATCGAATGAAAGGGAAATTTTATACGAGACCTGTAAACATATTTATTGGAAAAAAAAAAAAAGTCATTAAAAAAAAGGAAGAAAGAATTAAAAGCTGTTATTTCACTCTAAAAACTATTGAAGGTTAAAGAGATGCCATCTGCATCTTTTCAGTATCTTTACAGTAACATAACCCTCCAACTCTCCTTCAGGCAGCACCACATGGAATTAATTTATCCTCCATATTATGGTGATATACTTGATTGGTTGATTAGAAAATGTTGGTTTTTTTTAATCCTCCATGGGAGTTCGTTTAATGTAGTGAAAGATCAGAGTTATTAGCTTTAACAGAGAGCTTGTGGCAAAGATAACACTGTATCTTTTTAAAGCGGTTCAAGAGGTTTTAGCTACACGGTTTCCATTCTCTTTAACATGCTCACACCTAACCTTTGCCTCTTTGAAAACAGATAGCCAGTCTCCATTGCTAATGCGGAGATATATTTCTGGAGGCAACTGCCAAACACAAAATAGCACAGACACCTTTATTGCTAAAAGATATGCAATTCAATAATGTTTTTGCTGTTACTAAAGAATAACCTGTAACTCAGGAGCGATCTCCACCGTGGTAGAGAAAAAGTACAGTAATTCATTTATTCATATTAAAAATACAGTAATCTAATGAAGATTAAATCCAATGTGTTTGGTATAAGACCTTCTGGATCTCCTACTTCAGGTATAACTAGGTCACTATAGTCCTTGATCTTTGACACAATTTGTAAGATTGGAAAAACATTAAAATATCTGATACAAAACATCTGGTGGGCAGGAGGGCTCTCCACTGAGGGTACTCCTTCTGAAAGGAGCTGAAGCATAAGTTTCTCTCAGCACATGTAGACCATGTATGGGTGTGTGTTTAGGATGAATGATGTTCATTCTAACAAGAGTACCTGTTTATAGAAGACACAACAGACAACACAACACTTCTGCAGCATGTGGAAGGAGTATTGGACAGTAAATGAGAGGAATCTCAAGGAAGTCAAAGCAACAGAAAGTAACAGAAAAGCTGGGCACAACTAGCAGTCAAATAACTACAGGTAGGAAAGGACCAATAGCAAAGGAAATCCATTAACTCTTTTTCCAGTGATTGATTATACACACAAGGATGAGAATAGAAGAGTCCACTACATTAAGATTAAGATTTCAGGGTTGTATTTTACTTTATCACTTGATAGAAGTATTCATACAAAAGCTGGAAGATTTTTAACTCTTTTTAGCCTGGCAATTTACTTCAATTATGTTTTATCTTTTGCACAGAATAAATAATTCAGTCTATATGTCTCAGTTGCAGTTCACTGCAAACAGTGAAGGGACAGACTTTTGTGGTCCTGACAACAGCCCACTGATGATTGCTATCAAATTAAGATCAGATTAAAAATGAATAATTGTTCTCTGGCATTTACTGCTTGGTAACCTCACATGGAAGCTATGCAAGGCTTTGTAGTTCATTATCAGTAACTTAAACCAATTAATTCATTTTTAAAGTAGAAATTAGACTAATGCAGAGCAATGTTCTCTGCCAGTCCGATTCTTTGAGTTTAAACTATTTCATGTGCAAATTCATTACAGTTTAAAAGGGGCATATGATAGGTATTAAAATGTTTAAAGGCACATGCTGAAGATATAAAGAAATGAATATAAAGTAGGCAATCTACTTTCTAATAAGGTAAAAATAGCTCTATGCAAAACAAAATTCAGGCCAAGGACAAACATAATCATTGCTTTGTTGCTGCAGAAAGGGTAGCCTTATTTTCCTTGTATGTGAGAGGCAGAGAAATAAAACTTGAGCTGGAATTGAAGACTTTTCAAAAAATATAAGATTTAGAGAAAAATGAATTCCATTAAAAGAGAGTTTGTTTCTGTTTTTTTTTTTTTTTTTTTCCCAAACTTCCAGTACAGTCTAAATTTAAAATATTGCTTAACTGAACACTTTAAAGAATAGGAAATATGTGTTTAGTAGCCCATAAGTACAGGCAACAGAAGGATGGAATGTAGATATTAAGATGAAATTACATGCATGATTCTACAGGGAAGTTTTAGGTTCGATGAAGTAAATTCAGTGATCATAAAATATTAAGATGTGTAAAGAAATCAGTGTATGATTTTCTATTGACATAAACTTACTGTCTAGGAATGCTAGTTTAAGAAGGAGCTTTCTCGTTAGCCTCACTCATCGGACCTAAGCGAGAGTAATCTTTGGTACTGAAGATATTAGAAAAAATGTTAAAGGAACCTAAGGTAAAAAGATTACTATTATGAGATAAACATCAACTCACCACAATTTGTGAGGAAAACATAAATTTTGAACTTTGAAAATTCATATTATTATATGACATTTAAGCAACCAAACATAGGCAAGATTCAAAGACTTCAGGTTATATATCATAGTTATTACTGTCGCTGTTATCATTCATTACCAGAAAGCTATTGACTCCTTCACAAATCACAAGTCTAATGATTTGGAAAATAAAAAAAACTTTATTTTTCATCAAATAATTTACTGTGTAGGTACATTGCAAGGTTAAAACAGAAAGATAGGGACTATATATTCTAAACCTATTCACTGCATGCTGTCTTACTCTATCTGCAAATGTAATGAGGAGTTTTGATGAAATATTTTACATAAAATAAGAAAGTAATTAGAAGGGTGTTTTCAGTGAGCAACAGCAAAAAAGGAGGAGCACGGGTGAAGCCTAAAGACTCCTGTCTGGTAATATAATAAATGAAAAAAGAGAAAAATTAGGATACTATATTTTTATATACATTACATAAACTTATTTCAGAACCTGTGAAATTCATAATAACATTCTTTTTTTTCTTTTTTTTCCTCAGAGCAGAGATGATAAAAGAAACGTGAACAATGGTTGTCCATAAGCATATTCTTGAGGTAAAATAATTTTCTCCCTAATGTGCTGTTAGCATAAATTATAAGGTGTAGATCATCAATTAATTAATCCTGAACTACATTTTCATTAGAAAATGCAAATGAATTGTTAAGTAAAGGCATATTATTTTTCTTGTCCTTACTGACATTTTTATACTTGAAATTTATGAATTATGACTATTTGCAGTAATATCCAGTTACTTCATCGAGCAGTCTATGCAAGTTGTCTTATTTTTTAATCAGGTAATATTTTTCTATATCTTCTGTATTTACTAGCACAGAGAATCTACAAATCCATAAAAGGAGCTTAAAACATGCTAACATATTAAAATTGATTTCAGCATAATTGACCCTTATATTTTCTCCCCCTATTTCTTTGAGGAGGGACTGTAGGAGAGTGGTGTGGTGGTGTTTGGATACCTACTGGTGTGAAACACCACAGCAGCAACAGCTTAGTCCAAACAGGCAACTGACATGTAGAAAATGAAAGATTTTTTACAGTAGCTAATTGTTAACAACCAAAATAAACTGCATCAGTAAATAATTCTATTTCTAGAGCTGTTGAGCAAATACAGTTGCACTTGAGTAATACATACAATGTACTTCTTTGTAAACACTTAGTTTTACATAAGCTTATCTGCTTCCTAAGAAACACATTCACATTTCTATTTTATTCCTTTTTAATACACTTTCCTGGCACTGAGTGGTATACCAATCTATCAAAATTCTGTACACACAGTATTTATAATTCTACTTTCTTTTCCCTTTGTACTTACAAGTGCTTTTTCCTTTTTCTCACTTTCTTTTAGACTCTATTTTTTCCTGATTACATTCATTCCAGACATTTAAGCATATATTGAAAGTACCATTTCATCTGTAGTAATTTTCTTTAACTAGATGCCAGTCAGAATTTTTTATGAAAAACCAGTTTCTTCTTTCACAGAGTCGTATAGAATTGTTATCAATCTTCTCCTTGCAATTTATTTGAAAATCCACAACTTTTTAGTTGTGGTCAATAGTCCATTCAGTGTTACCTCCATCCCTGGAAAGGTGATAGAACAACTTGTTCTGGATACCCACTCCAAGCAATAGGAAGAGAAGAAGGTTATCAAGAGTAATCAGCATGGATTCAACAAGGAGAAATCATGGCTGATCAAGAAACCATGGACACCTTCTATGATGTCACCACTGGCTGGGTAGATGGGGGAAGAGCAGTGGATGCCATGTACCTTGACTTCAGCAAGGCGCTTGACACTGTCTCCCACAATTTCCTTGTTATGAAACTTAGAATATTTGGGATAAATGAGTGGATGGGGATGTGTACTGAGAACTTGCTGAGTGGCATATCTCAGAGGGTTGTCAGCAGTGGCACAGAGTCTGGTTTGCAGAGTTTGTAACTAGCAGTGTTCCCAAGTCATTGGTGCTGGGTCAGTTCTTGTCCTACAGCTTCATCAATGACATGGATGAAGAGATAGAGTCCACCTCCAGCAAGTTTGCTGACAATACAAAGCTGGGAGGAGTGGCTGACACACCAGAAGACTGTATTAACATTCAACAAGACCTGGACAGAGTTGAACTGGATGAGGTTTAACAAGAGCAAGTGTAGAGTCTTGCACCAGGGGAGGAATAACCTCATGCAACAGTACAGGTTAGTAGATAACATGCTGGAGAGAAGCTCTGCAGAGAACTGTCTGGGAGTCCTGGTGGACAATGGGTTGGGCCATGAGCCAGCAGTGTGCTCCTGTGGCCAAGAAGGCTAATGGTATCCTGGGGTATTAAAAAGGGTGTGGCCAGCAGGTCGTGGGAGGTGATCCTCCCCTTCTAGTCTGCCCTGCTGAGTCTACATTTACTCTACTGTGTCCAGTTCTGGACTCCTCTGTTGAAAAAAGGACAGGGTTCTCCTAGAAGGAGTCCAGGAAAGGGCCAAAAAGGTGATAAAAGGGCTGGAGTATGTCTCATATCAGGAAAGGCTGAGTGACCTGGGTCTGTTCAGCCTGGGGAAAGAAAGACCGAGTGAGGTTCTGAAAAATGTTTAGAAATCTAAGGGGAAGTGGGGAGCAAACAGAGGAGGCCAGACTCTTCTCAGTGATATGTATTGATAGGATAAGGAGTAGTGGCCTAAAACTTGAACAGAGGAGCTTCTGTACTAAAATATGGAAGAACATCTTTACAGTAAGGATGATGGAGTAATGAAACAGATTGCCCAGAGAGGCTGTGGAGACTCCTTCTCTGGAGATATTCCTTCTCTGGAGACCTGTATGGATGCCTATTTGGGCAACATGTTTTAGGGTATCTGCTTTAGCAGAGGTGTTGGACACAGTGATCTCGTGAGTTCCCTTTCAGTCCCTGTGAATCTGTGATTCTATGATTCTGAGACAGGATGTTGATATTTACCATTATTAGCAATAGAGAGGGAAAAACACCTTCATGACCACTGACTATAAGTGTTCTGTGTGGTATTGAACTAAATTTTGTTACAGTATAGAACATTGCTTACATACATGAGGGATGTTCCAAAAGTAAAGATTCCTATTAAGCTGGAACACAGTGTCAGAGATGGATGTTGGTAGTATGGCAGCAGAGGCTGAACACTGCCAATATTTCATTACATGTTGTTGCCATGTGACAGATGGCAGCAAAGTGGCAGGCTGACAAAATGAGCATCTGGCATGGAAGTACATATGAATCGAAGTTGTGGAATTTAATTCCTCCATGTGGAAAAAAATTCTCCCACTGAAATTCATTGTTAGTTGATGAATGTTTCTGTAGAACATGCAGTGAATGTGAGCACAGTGAGATGGTAGGTGTTACACTTCAGCAGCATCAATGGAGACATGACAGGCCGTACTGTGGATGGTCATGCACAGCTGTCATACTACAAAATGAAGAGTTTCTTGATCAGTTCAATCATGTAAATCAGCAGATTACGATCCAGGAACTGGTACAGAACAGAATATTGGCTTCAATGCATTGGAAATGATGGTAGCAACATTGGAATTTAGAAAAGGTTGTACCAGATGGTTCCCATGAATGTTCACACAGAAACAGAAAGGATAGAATGTGCAAGTTTGTCAGGGCTTATTGATCCAGTACAAAGCTGAAGATGACAGTTTAGTGGATCGCATCATTATTGGTGGTAAGATGTGGTGTCACCACCACAAGCTGTGGTCAAAATAGTAGTCCATGGAGTGACAATGTATGAATTACCCATAAGAGAAAAAGGACCTGCCCTCAGCAAGTAAAGTGTCTTTTGGCATAGGAAAGGGCTGATCATTCTGAATTTCCTGAAACCATAACAAACCATTGACTGTTGACTAAACTGAAGGTTCAGACTTCCAGAGTCAGGCCATAGAAGAAAACAGCCCTTCTTTTGCAACACAATAGAGCCAGGCTTCATACAGTATAAAGGCTGTGAAGCACATTGCCAAACTTGTCTGGACTGTCCTACTACTCTTATTGTACAGTCCAGTACTGGCGCCTTCTGATTTCCATCTGTTCAGGTTGATGAAAGTTGGACTGTGTTGGCAACATTCTCCTAGCAGTGATGCCATCACAGCAGCTGTGAAACAGTGGGTGATCTCCACTGGTGCTGATTTTTTACTAGGATAGCATGCAGGCTCTTGTTCATCACTGGCAAAAAATCATAGCTAATGGTTGTGATTATATTGAAAAATAGTGTTCTGTAGCTAAGAATGTGCTCTATTAAACAGTGTTATTGAGTGTTCTTTCTAGTAATTTTCACAAAAATAAATTGGAAGCACTACTTTCAGAGCAATCTATGTCTTTTTACTAGATGTTGTTATGAAGAAAACATTATGACATTTGACAGGAGAAGGGGAAAAGACCAGAAACTGCAGCACAGGAGGTTCTGCACGAATGTGCGCAAGAACTTCTTTATGGTGAGGGTAACGGAGCACTGGAACAGGCTGCCCAGGGGGTTGTGGGGTCTCCTTCTCTGGAGATATTCAAGACCCGCCTGGACGCCTACCTGTGTGACCTGATGCAGGGAACCTGCTTTGGCAGGGGGGTTGGACTCGATGATCTCTTGAGGTCCCTTCCAACCCCTATGATTCTATGACTCTATGATTATGTTTTCACTTCTATTTGTTACAGGGCAATGGTGTAAACCTTTAGTATCAAAGCTCCTTTCTCCTATATCTTTAAGTCATAAATTTTAAAGAAACATATAAAACTACTAAAATATAAAATTATTATCACCTGGAAAAGCATGAAAGGTTTTCCAGGTTCCGAATGTGTGGTGTTGATATCTCCTCTGAATCATGAGAATATTGTGAGAACATTTTGAGCAGATATAAGCTGCAGGACAGGAGGCTTGTGTAAATGCAAGCTCAAGAACAAAATGTGGAGGCTACAAGACTTGTCACCTGAAGAAGAATAGATGTGTTTTTGAAGATAAAATGTAAAACAGATGCATCAGCTAAATGTAACACCAGAGAGAACCAGTTTGGGCTATCCCCGCCTTAAGGGTTGGAAATTTACAGTGAAAATGACTATTAGCTTTAATCCCATGAGCACCAGAGATGGCAATAATTTCTTGGAATTTCTGTCCACGTCCTTGGAATGTAATGAATGTGTATGTGCTATGCCTTTAAATATGTAATCATTTCTCTCTTTGGTGTGCATGTTTGGTGAGCAATCCCTATGCATCCAGCACTATAATTAAAGGGAATACCTGCTTTACATATCTCATTGTTATGTCAAGTTTTTTTTTCACCTCAATTTAAATCTTTGCAACTTCCACAACTTCAACATTTGAGTTTATCTTGCTTCTTCTATACTACACTGACAAAATATCACTGCATTTCCACAACTTGTTTCATCTGACCTAATTTAGGTCTCCAATTTAAGAAGAGGTTAATCCTAGCCAATAACTGATTATTTCTTTTTCTTACTAAAAAAGGGACTTAGATCAATGATTTATTTTAACTTCATGAATATTTTTGTTTAGTGGCATAAATCCCAGATTCTCTATAAAGACTGCATAAAATGCAAGAAAAGTGCAGCACTCTGAAATTCTAGTTTTAAATAACTATATTGTTGATAATGTTTTGACTCATTAATTTTTTTCTTTTTTCTTTTTCATTTTCTGTTTAAGTAATATTTCATGTAAGAGGATGAAATATTTCATGTTCTAGGTGATTGAATAAGGACATGTCCTAGGTGATTGAATAAGGACAAATGTCTGAGAATTGAAGTTCACATCTAATGTGAATGGCATGACTGTGGTGACTGTCTAGTTTCAAGTAACAGCAGGATGCTGGCAGATGCTACGTCTGTGAGGTATGACATCAAATTCTGTCTCCACTCATTTCACAGTGCTGGCTTTTCACCAGTTGAATATGTATAAATGCCTCAGTACCTCAGTTCTTGTGTATCATAAAGAAAAGAAGGTCGTATTTTCCAGGAAATTATTTATCTGATCTTCTCTACAAGTTGTGGTGCCTCATATTATCAGCAAGTCAATTGTAGAAGACAACTAATTTTCTGGACACGTCTAAGAAGTAAATCTTTAAGACCTTGGAGTTAGCTGAATATCTCAACTGGAAATGAAGGCCTTAGAATCACAAAGGGTTTCCTAGGTAGCAGCTGGTTGCTACAGATGATTTTAGCTAAGATTTTTAATATGACAGTTTGTATTGAAGCAGGTTATTCTGCTTAATATCAAGGTGAGATGAGTTATTGCACATCTGAGCTTAGGATACGAGCATGTAATTGAACAAGTGAAAAATCACAGAAAATAAATAAACTGTCACTAGTCAGCTGAGCTACTATAAATACTGTCTATGTACTTAGACCTGTTCAATCTGTATCAAGAACACATCAATTAAAATCCTGTAAGAAGATGTTTTGATCGTTCATTTAATGATTTAATGTGTGGCCAATGAATAGTAAACTATTTTTTCATTTGTCATGTCAAAGAAGCTAAACCATTATAAAATGTTTAATAATTTCAAATGAGTTGTTACCTCTTCATATATCTATTTTTTTTCTAATATTCTCTTAGATCATTTACTTTTGAATTCAGACTCTCCTCTGTTCTTGTCTCCACTTTCTGTTTCTCAAGGCTTACTTATTGCATGAAAGTCATTTCCTATGTAATATATCTATGTAAGAAACTGAATAAAGACACAGAGGAATAAATAGATCTTTGCAGACAGATAGTTAACAATGAAATGCACATCAGACAGCAATCCTTCAGTAATTCATTTGACAATTTAAATTTCTTTATCATAATTATATGATATTGTCAGTTGCTGAATATAAGTAAATAATGCCTCCTGAATTAAGTCAATTAGATTTTCTACAGTATGGATTGATTTCTTTAATAATAATTCTTATTTTACTGACCATTCTAGAGCAAAAGAAATTACCACCAAGTATGTCCCTGCTGACACAGACTATTAGTATGGAAATTAATTGCAATCTAATCTGGGAAAACTATTAATTTGGAAGTTATTAATGATTTGGTAGTATTAGCCTTACATCAGAGGAGAACCAAAGGACAACTTCTCTTTTCATTTAGGTGTTTGTCCACACAATGTTTGAGATAGAAAAAAATATTTTTTTAGGCTGCACTGACCAAGACTGAACATATATACCTAAAAATGATTGTATGCAAGCCTTAAAAAAAAATTAATAATCCAGAAAGGCAGGAATTGATGTATTGCTGAATTTGCTGACAGGACAGGTCTCGGTGTTCTATCATGTAACTATACTGTCTGTTACATTTCTTCAAAAACATTATGCAGTACCATAAGTCTTAAAGCCATCACTGACCACAAACAGAAGTTATGTTTAGACAAAGCCTTGTCACAAGGGAACACTAGGCTCCATGATACGTATGTTAAGTACTGTGGGCTAAACCATCAACTGAGAGCTTTAAAAAATAAATTCCAGCCAAGATAATTTTTAGTTCTGAATGCACAAATACTCCATGTAGGATAAATCCTGTTAGAGAAATCAAACTTGTTAAGAACTGGCCTTGTAATAAGTTACTACAAAAGAGTGCACTTGTTCAGAGAGTTAGAAATAAAAGAGGACATATTTAAAGAGAAGTTGAGCTATTTCAAATACATTTGTGTTCATTTGGTAAAATAGAATAAATGCATAATATATTTTTGTCAGAAAAGAATTAATGGAAGTAAGTACAGCGGATACACTGTATGAAAAAATGAGTTCATTTCACCAAACCAAAAGTGGTCAGTAGTTGAAAATAACATTTGGATTTTATACTGAACTAAGAAGGGATACATTTGTGTCTCATAACTAGAGGTTGTGAAATAAAAAAACAAAATAAAATTGGTTGGTCAAATTTTAATATGAAGTAATGCAAATAATGAATTGGTTATTACTGAATATTGAAAGAAAAATCATTAAAAAAAATCCACAGATAAAATACCTATAGAACCGTGGTTTCTGAAGAAGTATTGTCAGATAATGTCTGAATAACTTAGAACCTTAACCAAAAAAAGTAATAGGTCACATTATGTATATATGAATCTGTAATATTACATTATGACTATCTTTTCATACCTGACAGATTTGACCTAGCTATTAAAAAAGTAGCTTGTTTCTCCAACTCCACTGAAAGTTATCGCTGTTTTTTTGATAAAATTAGCTGAGTTTTTCCTGCCTGAAGATCAAGTCCTTTGAAAACTTCTCTGTCTCATAATCATGATATGTTGTTCTGACACAATCGCTGTAAAAGATTGGTAAATCTGAATGGTACATCTGAGTTAGTCGAAAAGATAATGCAAAGAAGTAGACACTTCAAAAGCCTGATTCATTTGACTGATGTCAACTAGACACAAATGGATTGCATGCTAGTAGTTCAGTAGATTAAGTGGGGAATCTGAACAATTATAACATTCGTCTGCCTGGAAGTGTAGATTTCTGACAATAAAGGAAATTGAATAAAGAGCCTTTAGTGGCATTTTACTATTTCTTTGATCTCTATATTCTTTCTGAATGTCTCAATATCTACCATGCTCTGACATTATTACATAGAGGTTGGTAACAGTTAATTTAAAATCCTTTAATTATATTGGACCTTCATTAGTAAATGATAAAGGAACAGTTTTAAACTCTTTTTAATAGCACTGATTTATTTTTTAAAGGATACGTATGTAATTTGGATATAAGTAAAATATTTTTTTTTCAATTAAATTCAAAATAAAGGCAAAATTTAGTCTTTAAACTTTGACAGACTTTCTTACTGAAAACTGCAGAACTAATATATTATAAGATACTGTTCCCAAATGACAAAGTAGGTAGCTTTTAGAATAGTTAAGGTTGGAAGGAACCTCTAGAGGCCATCTGGTCCAATACCTGCTCAAGCAGGGACACCCAGAGGAAGTGTTCAGGATCATGCCCAGGTGACTTTTGAAGATCTCCAAGGAGACTTCACAGCCTTTCTGGCCAACCTGTGAAAGTCCTGTCATTCACACAGCACAGGATTGATTTGTGATGTTCAGAGTGAAGCTGTGTTTATAATGAAACTAAAATAAATAGCAGTTGATAATATATATATAATAAATCAACAATGTGAAGTCTATTGCATGTAGAAGGATCTCATATGTTTCATCATTTCACTTAATCCAACATTATTATTATTTGTGAATTCATGAATGTTGCATTGCAGTATATTTTTATATTCCTGATGTCTTGTTAGATAGCGTTAAATCCCTGTTACTTTGAATATACTTCTATTGATGATCTGTTAGAAAGGACTGTTTTCATCATGTCTTCACTTGTCCTTCTTTAAAATACATTATAGATGAATGGGTCTACTCAATAAGATAAAGAAAATCAGAACACTTCACTAAGTACCCACAGATTTGGCAAGCAAAACAGTACAGTGATTTCTGACCAATACTCCTCAAATAGTCAGTGTGTAATAAAGAGATATTATAGAAGTCTGTAGCTAGTAAATAGAACTCTAATGCTATTACAGCCATTTCAATTAAAAATTTTATGATGAAGGTATATGGTTTCAGAATTTAGAAAAATGTATTATAGTAAAAACTAATTAAAAGACACACACGCACACACACAAAACATAAATAATCCATGACGAAAAACAACATAAAAAACAACAACAACAAGAAAAAAGCACCTGTAATTGCAGACTCAAACAGCAAAGGCAAAAGAAGTAAATGTAAAATTTCAAGTTGTTGGAATCACAGAATTGTTTCAGTTGGAAAAGATGTACTGGAAACATCTGCTCCAAAATCCAATCAGAACAGATCATCAAGGACCATGCCCATATAGCCAAAGTTGGAAACTCCACAATCTCTTTGTGTCAGTGTTCCATCATCTGAACAGAAGAGCTTCCTTCTATTTAGATGGAATCTTTTGCTTTCTAGCTTGTGTCTATTGTCTCCCATCCTGGCACTGGACACAACTGGACAAAGCCTGGTTCCACCCTCTTTGCATTCTCCCTCCTTCCATTTATTTATAGATATTTAAAAAAAATAGATTCTCAGTGATCCTCCTCTTACCTAGACCAACGAACCCCAGTTCCTTTAGACTTTTCTCATAGGAGAAGTGCTCTAGTTCATGACCAGCAATACAGTCACTTCTCATTGGTATAACCTGAACAGACATCAGCTATTTCAAAATGTTTATTTAGAATATGATGATTACCAATACGATACAAGTTAGTTTAAATTAATAAGTACAGAAAACACTATATACTCACTGAAAATAAATCACACCCATTTATGCCAAGAAATGAGTTTTTGTTCATTAGTTTGACATTTCTTTCTTTATCCTAGCTATGGCTTGGAGGGTTGGACTTGATGGTCTCTAGAGGTCCCTTCCAACCCCTATGATTCTTTGATTCTGTGACTTAGGTCCATTAGGTTTTCTAGTTAACTTAATGGTTGTGTTCTTGACCGTTGGGATTACTGGGAAAATAAATGTAATTCCACATTAATTTTCTCTACATTTTTTGTTGTGTCTTTTTGTCCTCTTACATTACTGCAGTGAATTTCCATAGATGACTTGTGAATTTTTCCTGAAGTATTTTGTAAGCAAAGTCAATGTCTTGTTAGATCTTATGGACACTGACTTTTAGTAGAGATGACATAGACACTGCTGGCACAGTGCCTGTAGTGAAAGCATGTCCAGTACATCAGGTATGGGATATAAATTCTGTTTGCCTCCGGCGGACTGCTCAGTAGCTGAAGAATAAAATAGCAATTGGTCTGTCTTTTTGTTATATGATGTGAAATGTAATGCTCAGAATAATCAAGTATATGAAATCTGTGGGAAATTGTTATTATTATTATTATATAATATTTAATATAATAATAATAATAATGGCAACAACAACAATTATTAATAATAATAATTTTATATAATATAAAATAATATTTTATAAATAATAATATTTTTATTACATTCAATTTTCTATTACTTATTTTGTCTCATCCTAATCATTAACCTTAATGTGTCTTTGGAATGAAAAATTTCAGAGGAAGTTCACAGATCTTACTGTGTCCTCTTTTTCATCTTCTGTGTAAGTACAAAAAACAAGAATGTTCTGTGTTTTTATATTCATGTGTTTGAGAAGACATTCACTGACGGTCTGAAGTTGTCAAGTTTATCAATGATGAGAAAATGCATAAAGCATTATGAGAAGAGCACTGACATGCTATGTAGTGCTTAGCTGCTTGGCACATCTTTATTTGTTGATATCATGCCACTCAGAAATGGTCTTTCAACAATTGTCATTCTGATGGATTCTGAAATTGGATTCTTTCTCAGTTGATATCATGGGATCACAGAATGACTGAAGATGGAAGGGATATCTGGAGGCTACTTCATATCTCCTTGCTAAAGCAGGGACACTCAGAGCAGGGTGCCCAGTATCATGCCCAGATGGCTTTTAGAGATCTCTGAGGAGGAAATTCCAGTACCCCCAGACAACCTGCATCAGTGCTCTATTACCCACACAGCACAGAAGTGCTTCCAGGGGTTCAGTGGAAACCTCCTGTGTTCCAATTTGTTCTCATTACCTCTTCTCCTGGAGCTGAGCACTACCTGAAGCCTGGCTTCACCCTCTTTACACACTTCCTTCAGGTATTCATGAACACTGATGAGATCACCCTGATTCTCCACTTCTCCAAGTTCAAGCTACCTCAGCCTCCCCTCACAGAAGAGATATTCAAGTCCCCTCAGTATACTGGTGGTGCTCTGTTGAACTCTTTCCTTTATGTCCATTTCTCTCTTGTACTCAGAGTCCAAGAACAGGATGAGGGATTTCAGGTGCTGCTTACTGATAGAGGGGAATGCTCACCTTACCAAGAATACTTTTAGCCTTCATAGAAGCAAACACACACTCATTGATGATTCCTGATGTCTGTGTCCACTAGGACTCCCAAGTTCTTTTTGCAGAGCTGCTTTTTACCTGTGTACACCCATGATGCCCTTGGGCCTGCCGTTGTTCCTCCCCAGGGGCAGGACTCTGCACATCACATTCAACTTCATGAAATTCTTTCTAGTCCATCTCTCTAGCCTATTATAGTCCCATTAATTTACTGAGGATGTACTCTTACAGCATTTTCAAGACCATTAATGCAGAAGGTAAATAGGCATGAATCCAGTGTTGACCCCTGGGGTTCTGCACTCATTTCTGGCCTCCAACTAAACTTTGTACCACTGACTAATACCTTCTGAGTTCAGTCATTCATACAGTTTTCAATCTGCCTCACTGTCTACTACTCACCCCATACATCAACAGCTTATCCATGAGATTTCTGTGGGGCACTGTGTCAAAAGCTTTACCGAAGCTCAGGAAGACAATATTCAATGTTCTCCCTACTCATTCCTTTGTCACTGAAGTACTTGTAGAAACCCTTCTTGCTGCCCTTGATTTCCTTGCCTAGATTCAATTCTGTCTGGGTTTTAGCTTTCGTAACTTGATCCCTGGCTGCTCAAACAATCATAGAAAGGTTGGATAAGACCTACAAGGTCATCCAGTCCAACTGTCCAGCTATCACCAATAGTTCTCACTGAACCGTGTCCCTCAACACAATGTCTAAATATTCCTTGAGCAGCTCCAGGGTTGGTGACTCCATCACCTCCCTGGGCAGCTCATTGTTTCTATATTCCTTCTAGGTGTCCTGTCCTTGCTTCCACATCCTATAGGTGCCCTTGTTTGTTTGTTTGTTTGTTTACTTGCTTTGCTTTGCCAGGGTTTCCTTGTACATGTAAGTAGACCTCCTGAAATTTTTCTTTTTCTCTTTGTTGAGAGTATACTCATTCTTAACGTTTGAAAAGTGGAAAGAGTATCAAAAAGGAGACATTTACAAATACATTCATATACTTAATGTAAATCATTTTTGAAAGAACAAATGTAAATGACCATTACTATTTATTAACTTTCTGTGTGCATTCTCCTATCCTCGACCTTGTCTGTGATGTCTTTGGCCTTATCCTGTTGTTTTATAAGTCAAAAATGATCTGAGCAAGAGCAGATGGCCCTGAATCTTGTGATACAGATGCAGTGATGGTTCAGTGCTGAGCAGAATGGAATGTGCTGTCTCTAGATAAGAGCAACAGTATTGACAGCGGAAGATCAGGAGGAGTCTGACTGCTTTGCTTTTAAGCCTAGATGTGGGACTGAATGTCCTTCAATATCTCCACTGGTAAGCAGAGCACTTGTGTGAAATCCACTGAAAGATTGGTGGAGTTGCTTTCATTATTTGACCACTACAAGGAATTCTCTAACTGATGAAGTCAGGGCTTCCATTGTAATTTTCCCTTCAAATGCTGCTGTGCCACATAATCAGATGACACAAGTCCAGGTTTATAGCTGTTTGCTTTCTCTTGGTCCATGTTAGCTTATAAAGTTGTCTTTCATTTTTTTCCACAGTTCATGTAAAAATGCTATTTTAAAACTCAAGTTGATATTTCTTGAGGATACATTATGCCTTCTATCCATTAACTGTATGTTCAGCCAAATTCTGCAAAGCTGAATAGACAACTTGTCATTTAGATACTCTGTCATACCAACAAGACCATATTACTGGAGGAAAAATCCCTTACAATTCTCCTGCTTTATTTTGATTTTTTCCCCTAAACAACTATCAGTTGCTGACATTTCCAAACTGTCACTAAAAGCCCCTTAGTAATAAGTCAAAAATCTAAAGCTAGATGTTTAATATACTATTTTACTTTCCTCCTACTCTGGAAGTCTCCAGTCATCCTTAGATGACTGTGCTGAAATAATTTTACTTATTTAAATTAAGATGAAGAGAGAAATATTTTCATTTCAGTTTCTCTGCGTAATCTAATTTTGTGTAAAAATGCTTTCTGTCAATTCTGTTTCTCAGAACATGGAAATACTTGTTTTTGTCATTTGAACAAACTTAAAATTTTGAGATTAACAGCCCTACTCTGCAGTAAATAGAACTTCATGCAAGACTAAGGTCAGTTATTTAATAGATGGAATGATATATAGAAGAAGAATATCAGATAGATCACAGAATTATAGGATCATAGCATAATGAAGGATAGAGACCTTCATTATCTTTCATTAGGAGATTGCTGGTTCAAGCTTGTGTTTGAATCTTCTGTTTGTTCAGCTACAACATTCTATCAGGTTACTTGTAGCTTTATCCAGATGGGTCATGAAAACTTCCAAGGACTGACATTGCAGAGCCTCTCTGAAAATACCTGTGTTAATGCATGGCTGTCCTTATAAGGAAAATGTTCATCCATACAATTCTTGCTCTAATTTGCACTCATTCTCTAAACCTCCTGCCAGTCACCACTTTGAAGAGCCTGGATCCACCTCCATGATAACCTCCCTGTAGGCACTGAGGGATGGTTTTAGGTACCCTGAAGCCACCTCTGTTCCACACTGAACATGCTCAGCTCTACTAGACTCTTCTCACATTCCAAACGTCCAGCCTCCATTATCTTGGTGGATATCCTCCGTACACCTTCCAGTTTATCAGTAATTCTTTTTCGTGCTGATGGACACCCCCAAACTGGTTGTGCTATCAATTCATAGTCTAATGAATATAGTCTTGCAGAATATATAGGAATATTTAATTTCCTGGATGTCTTGGTTTTTCCCCTGTTCCTAAAGTCCAGAAATGTTCAGTTTTGCTGCCTGGAAAGACCTCAAGAGCACTTCAGTGTGTTTTTGTCAGAGATTATTCATTTCCAGGTGGAAATTCTACATTTAACCTTGTGAATTTCATCAGGTTCTTGTAAACTCCAGATTCAACTGTGTGGTAGCACTGCCCTTCAGCAGAACAACTGGTGTCTCAGTTTGGTGCCATCTGGAAATTTCATGAGTATGCAGTTGTATCCTATTCTCCTTTATGTAGATAAAGATGCTAAATAGGATGTGTTAAACAGAGTTATATATGCCACGAAGAATATCTCTAAAAGTCTCTGATGATCTCTAAATGACAATTGTACACTAAATTATATGGGAAAAAACTCATAGAATAAATGGACCTCATCAGTAGCAATGGTTATCTATTATCTACTAAAGTGACAGTTCTTAATTTTTATCACTTAAACTTAATCATATTACACTTGTAATTACTCAAATTTAAAGCATCTTTAATGTAAATTTAAAATTATTAACGAAATAATGGAAATAGAAGTATTTCCATGACTCAATATTTATATAAAGGCTGGTATTTAAGAGCCATGACAGCTGATAAATGTTCAGTTTCAATGAAATAGGTTGTGTTGGTTGAATATACCCTACATGTAGATCAGTTTCCTTGTATCTTCGTTCTTTAAATGCACAAAGTAAAAAGGCACAGAAAATCATTGTGGAATATAACTTTTTTTCCAAAAATTGAAAGCACAGTGTAAAAAATAGACAGAAGTATATTTAATGAGAAGTGCTCATGATAAAAAACTGCATTTAACTTATCTCTTAAAACAGTAATTGAAAGAGTCAGATTAATCCTCTACGTCATCTCATTGGCTTGATGGAGTCTCATGAATGGTGAAATTAACAACTCCATATTCAAGTATAAACAGAATTTTATCAATTACTTTGTAGTTCTATTTTTGTCTCATAATCAGAATTGAGTATTATGTTCGGTTTTGAACCCTTCACTACAAGATAGATATTGAGACCCTGGAGCATGTCCAGACAACAGCAAGGAATCTGGCAAGGGTTCTGGAGCACAAGTCTTGTGAGGAGTGGCTGATGGGATTGTTTAGTCTAGAGAAGACCTTTCACTCAGGAAAACCTTATCACTCTCTGGGGACTGTGGTGAGGTGGGGGTTGGCCTTCTTCTTCTGCATAATTAGTGACAACACGAGAGAGAATTTACTCAATGAAAAAGTGGTTGGGTGCTGGAACTTCCTGTGCAGGGAGATGGTTGAGTCAGCATTCATGGAGGTGTTAAGAAATATCTAGATGTTGTACTAACAGATACAGTTTAGTGAAGAAATATGGGTAGTAGGTGGATGATTGGACTGGATGATCTTGGAGATCTTTTCCAACTTTGGTGATTCTATGATTCGGTTATTCTAAGTAATGAATAACAGCGAAGTAGTATACAACACCAATATGTGAACGATGAAGATATATGTAATGCTTATAATGAAAAAATATTTTCAGAATAGAATAATTCACCAAAAAAAAACACCTCCTAGGTTTCAGATATGAGTGCCAGTCAGACAAATTACTAATCAATCAAATGATCCCAGAACCTGAAGTATATAGAGTCAAACATTGTTCTTAAACTCACTAAGGCGATCTTTGCCTTTTATAGTGTTCAGTTTAAAGGAGCAAGGAAAACTACAATGTATCCAGGAATATCCTGGGCAGAAAGCTATTCTCTGTTTTCCACAGGGTTTGAGTATATAGAAAATAAGACAATAAGCCATCCAGTGGAATAAATTCCTTGTGTATTCAAAAACCCTCTACCAAAAGCGGCGCTTAAAGTATTTTGATATGCATTGAAATGCAATCAGCATTGGTACTACAGATGAAAATTGCTTGGAAGCTGCTGTCCTGCACAGTACGTACCTCTGTGAGATAACAGAAGCTGATGATTTTGATCCACTTCCTGAAATGTAGAAAAGCTTTATTTTGCACAGAGGCATGACTCCAGCTTCTTTCTGTACATCAAAGCACCTTCCATACCTGTATATCACTATATATAGAAATAGCATACAAGCAAGCAGTATTTTCTGTCGGCATAAAAAAGGGGAATTATATCCACGTTTTCCCATTACTTTCTTCACTGTATATGTATGCACATTTATCAGAGCGAGCTCAAGTTGTTCCATTCTTGTAGAAGAAAACCATAACTTATGCTGCAGCCAACTCTTTTGCTGTTTGGGAGTTTAACTGTGGATAACAAAATCTGAATCAAAGGCATTGAGTCTACTTTTCATAAGAATTTGAATTCATATTGTTCGAACTAGAATCTGACTTGGTCAAGAAATTAACTTTCTCCTCCATAAAGCTATCATAGAATAATTTAGGTTGGAACGGCCCTCTAGAGATCACTTGCAACACTCTGCTAAAAGCAAGACCAATTTTTATCAAAATGCCTTGTCTGATACAGTTTTTTAATCTCTTGAATGAATCTCCGTGCCAGAAGAGCAGAATTAACAGACTCACTCCAGGAGCCAGAAAAATTTAGGACTAAAATATAATGAAAATAAAAATACATTACCAATTATTTTGGTTACATTAATGGCTACTTAGTTCATGTCTAAATGTCTGAAACTGTTTTGTATTGTCAGATATGGCAAGGTTAATTCAGTGATAGTCACATAGAATAAATCAGATATCTAATATCTAGCTGACTAGAGAAGAGAAAATGTGTGAAAGTAAATTTCAGAAATCCCCAGAGTAAAAAAATGGTATGTCAAAGTCAAGCAGCTAATCAGACTATATACCCTAAGGTATACCAATAAATCAGGTTGTCACGAGTGCTCCTAATGAAGGATTGTTTGTGCAAATTTTACCTTTACTGTCTTCAGCTAGTATTCAGAAATTGAATAATTGCCATGCTGCTCCCAATGGAATATGCAAAGTAGTCTGAAATACAGCATGTAATTTTAAAACATCCCTGGGTGCTTTAAGTGATAGAGAAATGGCAGTTTCAGATATCTACTGGAACACTTTTGTAACATGAACTGTAGGATTTGTCTAGATTAAGTGCTGTTTAAGATAGACATATCTTCCAGATAAAAAAAAAAAAAGATTTTTAGACTACTTTCCTACCCACGTTCTTCTACTAGTTATTTTTCGACTTGTGAAGCATAAGTTTACCCTTAATCTAAAAGTTTAGTTTAATTTTCAATGGCTGAATTTTGTTACTGCATCTTCTGCTACATTACAGAGGAATTGTAATTGTATTTTTACCATTTATCATTTTATTAGTAAACTTTCATTTGTTGAGCTAAGAAAAAATCAGTTTTTTAGTCTGCACGCTGGTTTTCTATTCAGCCCTACAACTATTCAATTTAATGTCTTTGTGAACTGAAGGCAACAGAAAATAGGGTAAAATGGTAGTGTAGGGACCAGAATTGGTAGAGTAGAAAAGATTAATAGCTACTGGAATGAGTAGAGTTCTAGTACCAACTACAGTAGTCAGATCAGGGTGCAGGCCTGCTGACTGTTGTACCAGATACTGCAGGGAGTGAGCCCCTAACATCAACTACTGTTGACTACAGCTGGGACCCAACAGCAGTTACTGGAGTGAGTGGGGACTTCTACACCCAGCCATGACCAAGAGCGGTATTTCTTTCAAAATCAGTTATGAGATAGGAATAAGCAGGAGTGAGGTGAGGGTGAGACTCCACACTGGTGGCTGATTCAGAGCCACAGTTTACAGCCATGTGCCCAGTGATGGTTGCTGAGGGTGAATAAGTGATTATCTGCATCCTCCTAAGTCTGGTGTGTAGGAGGCATAAATATATATGCCTGCAAAATCTAAGCTGCACTTATCAGTAAGTAGGGTACCTATGGGGCAGGCAAGGGGGCTTGTGTTGTGGGCAGGGAACAGAGAAACAATGTCTGTTCATGAAGGATCCACAGATGTGCTTGTGAAGCTAGAATGTACTCTGTACGTGACTGTATTATTGAACTTCTGTTTCTGCCAGCCAGAGAAGGTAACTTTCGGCTGCATAGTTTGTCATGTCAATGTCTTGTCTTTCTCTTTTTTAAATCTGTACATCTCTGGGGTGTGTGGTTAGCTTTGTTACTGGTTGAATTTGCAGAAGGGAAAGCATCAGCCTTGTCCTTGAGCCTGGGCAGGAGCTGGGTCCTAGCAGTCATGCAGGAGTGCATGCCAGACTGGTTGGAGGAAGCAGCCATGTTTGTAACCAAATTTAACAATGGTAATGTCTTCATTTGATGCCAAAAACAGGAATGAGGATTGCATTTTTACATGAGAAGGTGTAAGTTTTTACATCCTGGAGAAGAGAGATTACCTAATAATTTAAGCAGAAGTCATGTAAATTAGATGCTGGGATAGCATAACACTATTTTAAATTTGCCTTAGGTCTGCAAATAAAACTCAATCACTTAGAGCTCTCAATGAGATGATTTTCCAGACCATTAGATGATTATCCAATCCTGATGTAAAAAGAATCCAATTTGGCAGTGAGTAGAAAATCTTATGACAGGGAGGAATGTTCCAATTTTATAAGGTACCAGAATAATCAAGGAAGAAATCTTTTTTCTTACTTGTGTCTACTATGGCTACAAAAGCAGACTCCTAATATTGCATTTCTGTGGTACTCTTTCAAACAGTTCAGAGTTTAAAGGTTGAAAGTCGCGCTCAATATGATGGATAAACGTTAGTCAGTACTTTCCACTGAACTATTTGCTCCCATAGTACTACAACAGAGAAACAGTGGATTTTGGATACTTAATACATATCCTATGTATGTAACTAAAGGAATCCAACCATCAGTTTAGTAGTGTCTGCCAGCTGTGCTGATCTTTGCTTTCTTTCTAGGTCAAGTCAGTAATTTTTAGACATCAGCTAATAAAATCTTTAAGCTTTAGAAAAGCCTCACTTAAATTCCAACACCCAGTCCATTGTTGAAATTTTGGCCAAATATCCATTTCTGTTGAGATTTTTACAGAACACTCCATAGTGCTTAAGGATCCAGAATACCTAATGCTTAACTAATCTTTTTCTCCACATGTGATTACTTTTTGTCTACATTTATTTCTTGGCTTTAATTTGTCTTGTAAATTCCTCTATTTGTTAATCATGTATTCATCGTATGATGTAATATGTTAATATGGCAAGGTTTTGGCACTAAGGGGGCTGTAGGAATAGCCTCTAAGAGAGGCCTCTGTATCGGACATAGCTGGTTTCAGTTGGCTCTGAAATAGAACTGCTCCTAGAGAGAGCTGAGCCCAAGAGAAACACTGGTTATGCCATTGTGATAACTTACTTTAGAAAGGGCACAAATACTGTACAGCAGCTGTGTGAGAGAGGAGTGAGAAAATGAAAGATAAATAGTGTCCAAGTCCAGTGCAGAAGGAGGGCAGGAGGTGCTCCAGGTGCAGAACAGTTGTTCCCTGCAGCCCAGGAGAACCCCAGGGTGAAGAATGCTGTCCCACTGCAGCCCATAGGATCCACATGGAACAGATCTCTACATCTAGCCTGTGGACAGTAGCTATGTGGATATACTACTCAAAGTTCTCATGACTAGCAATCAGCATCAATATAGATGATTAGAAGTTATCCTGGGTAACATCTTAGGACAACCTATATATTGAAGCTAATAAAAACACCTTGCAATTAGTTCAATATGAATATAATGGAAGTGTCAGATCAGAACAAATACACTGTTTCAAGATGGTCTAGGGTCTTTTTGCCAATCTGACATTACTCTAGGCAGTTCTAGCTTCTTCACCTCACTTGCAAAATGTTTCCACCATTTTTCTTTAAATAAAACCCCTTACAGTGCAGTTTGGTTATTGATTCTGAGAATACCACAGTTCTTTCATGCCTTCAAACTCTTTTATTCATAATGTGCAGTCATGAGAAGAGAATGATAAGGTAACATCCACAAGAGTTTTAGTGGGGAAAACCAAACCATACCAAACCAAACTAAACCTAAAACAAACAAACAAACAAAAAAGAAATATGTAACATATGTAAACTCAGAATGTTATGATTTAACTGAGTAAACTATGCAAAGAACCCAGATAAAAGTAAATAGCACTTTTGTAAATCAATTCTTAAATACCTAAATGCATTCTCATTTCAAGTGGCAATTTAAAGAGCTGAATCAGAAATATTATCTTTGCAGTCATTATAATTCAAACACTGAAACTTGTAAATCTTTTATTATGAGAAAGGTATTTCTATTTCTGGTGACATCAGAAAGGTGCAAACAGTAAATGCAGTGTTACTTCCTGCGGGTACTTGTCATGGTTCAGTGATTTTGTTATTGGTATTCCACGTCATAACACAGCAGGAGTCACTGGGAGTTAAAGAGTTAACGCTCTAAGTCCATGGGCTGCTGAATTTTGGTTACCTGGCTCTCAGAAGAGAACTACATACCCCAGAGGACTTTGTGTTCCCATTTTTTTTCCCTTGACTGTTTACTTATGAGAGTTAATGAAACAGTAATTTAAGTGACTTAATCTAAAGATAAATATGATTTTTGTTTACAAAAAAAATGTACTTTAAAGAAATTCAGTCATCGTTGAATGGACAATGGATAGCAAACACGGTGAGGTGATTAAGGTGGCCAATAATTTACATCAGAATATCTTTTCTCCGATGCAGTTTTAGTAGAATAAGTACTAATAACTTACTCTCTCAGGAAAATAGGAGAAAATACGCTAAAAATTATTCCATAGAATGTGTTGAATCAGGACGAGCAATAAAACTGAATTTAGGAGCCTGGAAGTGGGAATTGTGAGACAGAGAAACAGAATGCAAGGAAGCAATGTGAGCACAAGAAGACTGAAAGAGAGATAGAAAAAAATTACTATCCTTAGTCAAATAGATGATTTCATTAAATGAGGAAACTACAAATGAGATTCTTAATCAATAGTAAGATAGAGATCAGAAACCAGAGAGAGGACTGAGATATGACTCGTTCAAGGACTGAGAAAAAGATATGTCAGAGTGATTAATAGAAAAGTGATCAGTTCTGGATCTGCTAAATGCTTTGGAAAAGCAGCTCCTCATGAGCCCAAATGGAGCTCTTCAAAGTACTAGATATTTTGTATTAATCTCTCATGTTTTAGCTTTCCATTTATAAAAGGAGATAACAATAACTCCTCACTTCACAGGGATGTTGTAAAAATAAATGTATTAATGTTCACGAAGCACTTGGATGCAGTAACGATCAGTGCTATGAAAAGATTCTGAGGAAATTAATTTTGTCTTCAGAGTAGGTTTTAAATAGTCTTATTTAATGAAGGTAGGGGGTCATATATTGAACAACACAGAACAGTACACTGTCCAGCAAGTAAGCAGAAATTTTTCTGTGACCTGAAGGAGTCTGGGGGTCTAATGTTAAAAAAAAAGAAAAAAGTCATTGTGTCAAAAATCTATGCCATAGAATCATAGAATGAACCGTAGAATCATAGAATAGTTTTGACTGGAAGATATCTTAAACTAGACATGCCCAGCCCACAACCCTCAGGCCACATGTGGCCCACCACGATTCACAAAATAGCCTATTTCACACCATCATGATGGTGGCTCTTCTCACAGAATGGCCCTGCACATTTAACTGCACATTTACCACCAATTGAACAACCATGTACTGTTAAACTCATCTGGGCTGAGTGGACTTTGGGAGGGCACTGAAGGGGTGTAATGTAGTCCTAACTCAAGTTACGGCAAATAAGTTTATGGATTTTGATATATTACCTAAACAGTTCTGTGAATAGCAAAAAATATGCAGCTGCACTTTCCATTCTGTTCAAGAAATTTGAGAATAGGTTTCAAGGTTGAAAAAAAAACAACAATTTTTTGGTTTAATTACAACTCCATTTTCAGTCAACATAAATACATCATGCATTTTTAAACGGAATGTATAAATTTGCAGTCAAAAATCTGATGAAATCTCTTTACCAGACTTTTATAAACCCTCTCTAACCGAGGAAGAATATTCCTCACTTCACAGTTACTTCTCACTTATGTAATCACTTTTTCGCAGTACATACATTTGTGAACAACTGTTTTCAAGGATGAAGCAAAGGAATAGTAAAATTTGATCAAAAGTCTCTAACAAACATCTTGAGAACTAACTGAGAATGGTAACCACTTCCATTGAGCCAAAATGATACATTCACAACAAGGTAAAATATCCCCCTAGTTTCTTTTTTTCACTGTTGCTATTTTTTTAATATGTTTTAATTAAAAAAAAAAAAAAAAAACAAAAAACATTAAAATAACTTCTATTACTTATGTATACTATCTGTATCATATAATTTACAAGGGCTCCTCCCAGTGTAATGCCTCTTGATGATGGTGGCCCATGATATCAGAGGACGATGTTGGCAGTATGGCAGTAGAGGTTGAACCTTTCAGTAGTATTCCATTCCATTTTGTTGCCATGTGACAGATGGCAGCAAAGGGGAAGTCTGACAAATAATGCTTGACATGGAACTCTGCATGAATCGCAGAATAGTAGGGGTTGGAAGCAACTTCTAGAGATCATCTAGTCCAACACCCCAGCCAAACCAGGCTCCCTAGACCAGCTTGCACTGGTGTCCAGGTGGGCCTTGAATATATCCAGAGAAGGAGACTCCACAACCTCTCCACGCTGCCTGCTCCAGTGCTCCATCACCCTCACTATGAAGAGGTTCCCATGCACAATTGTGCGGAACTTCCTACACATTAGTTTGTGAACATTTTCCCTCATTGTGTCACCACACACAGCCAGGAAGAGTCCAGCCTCATCCCTTTGCTTTTTTTAATGCACCCCAGGATGCCAATGGCCTTCTTGGCCACCAGGGCACACTGCTGGCTCATGACCAGCCTGTTATCCACCAGGACACCCAGGTCTCTCTCCTCAGAGCTCCTCTCCAGCTGGTCATCCCCCAGCCTGTACTAGTGCATGTGGTTATTCCTCCCTAGGTGAGAGACTCTACACTTGCTCTTGGTAAACCTCATCTGGTTCCTTTCTGCCCAACACTCTAGTCTGTCCAGGTTGAAGGAAATATGTGAAATTATGCAGGAAATATTGCAGTCTCTGACATTCATCTATGCTTGCTGAATGCTTATGAAGACCAACCAGTGTATGTGAGCACAATAAGGTGGTGGATGGTATGTTTCAGCAGTGGCAACATTGGTAGTGGGTCAGTGAAAAGTGTTACGTGTACAGCATACAGTCTCTTGTTCATCATTGGTGAAAATGCTTGGCTAATGGTGGTGACTATATTGAAAAAGAATGTTTTGTATCTGAGAATTTGTGAACTAGTGTTTCCATTGGAAATAAATAGGATTTATGACTTTCAGAGCAAGCTTCATAGATGTAGCCCTATACAGTCCCTCTTCACTCAGTGTGGCCCAGACAAGCCAAAACGCTAGACATTTATGTCTTGCACAACTACCTTGCCACAGGCTGGGATCTCTTCTACTAGATAAGATCATAGAAGTCACATATAGAAGAAGTAAATTCAGAAGACATAAAAAACTGTAATTGTCCCGTCTGTTAACTTTTGGATGTCTGACCTTGTAACTCTAATAAAATTCAGTGTAATATTTAATGTGTAGTTTGACAGTAAGTTTCTATCTTTTATGCACTGTCTTTTAATTAGTATGGTGTATGGAGTATAGGTAGGTGGGTGGGCTCATGGTTTACATATTTATAGGATCCTGAGGGCATTTTTACATTTTTCCATGCTTGGCGAAACTTAGGGCTGAAAGCTAATTAAAGTTTTCTTAAATTGCTTAGTTGGTGTGTGTATTTGCATATGGAGGCAGGTCATAATATATTTTATAGAGAGAATTCACCCCCTCTTACATGGGCAGCGTGTTGTATGAAACCAAATTTTGATAGATGTTTTCTTTAAATTGGTGAGGAGGAAATCAGAAACTTGTTTCCTGGTATGCATTTACTTCAGTTCAAGATTTTAAGACTATCATGTCTGAGGATATGGCGATCATCACATTATCATCATATAGTGATCATGAGAGAATTCTTCTTATGTTATCATTATAACTGGAGAGAAACTATGCTAAGTGCTTGACTGGATTTTGTTCTTGATTTGTAACAATAATCATAATAAGTGATATGCAAAGCATCTGGGATGTTACCATGTTCAATAGGAAAGAATAAAAAAAAGTGTATAGTCATTATAATTGAGAATCTAACTTCTATGTTGAAAATAATCTCCATCTTTGTATAGATAATTAAATTAACTTTATCATGGTGCTTTGAACGGGAGTGAATATAATCTAAAGAACTACAGACAAATTGGCTCAGGAACTGCACAGTTTTTTGAAATTATATCAGTGAAGTACTAAACTATATTAATAGACCTCATGGATGTTGTATGAACCTGTTTTTAATTTTAAAATCACTGGATTTACTTTTGCCATTCCTGACTTCTCCCATTTCCATACTAAATGCATAATTTTCATTTCAGGAATCTCATGCCTTGCATAGAATCAGCTATATAAGTTATTTTGTACTTAAGGAAATCCAAAAGTCGTTCTTTTCCTATTCATTTTTTATTAAAATCTCTAAAAAGCTTATCTGCATTTCTTTTAATTTCTTTGTCAGTCTACCTCACATCTTCAGTGCCACTCCTGAGTAGGTCAGATTAAATATCCTATCCTTTTCTTTCTTCTTCCTTCTCAGTGTTGTGGTGCTTTCTTCCTTGTCCTACCACTAATACCTGCATACATGAGTTTGTGAACAAAAGAGTAACAAAATAACATGTCAGAAAAGATTATTTTTTTGGCCAGATCAGTGTCCTGATTCATTTCCCAAGAAAATGACAATACAGTTTTGTCAGTATTATGAAGGGAACATGGTGAAAGAAGGATTGCCCTGGTGGCACTATGAAGACCATGCAAGAACTATAAGCCAAATTAAACTGTTAGTTTGAAAGAACGCAGAGAACTGATCACCACAATCTGCAACACCTGGAAGACTGTCTGAGTAGACAGACAATATGGTAATTGTCATAAGTCAATGCAAGTTAGAACTCGCAAAGGGACTTGACATAGATTCTCATTCAGCCTTTCAAAATTTCTTCTATTTAATAATACTACTCTTAATTACTGTCATTCGTATTAAAATGCCAAGATTAATAGTTCATTCATGTGATAGATTACATTACGAAAGATAGGTGAGTAGGTTATAGGCAGGTTAAACATGAGCCCTCCAGTGACACAGAGAAATGCATGATGCTAAAATGAGAAGTCAGTAGCCGTACTATGCATTTTTAAATGATTGCTGTAATTACATTTCTAACTGTGTTTCCCTACATGACTGATTTCTATTAATACTTCCACAGAACACTAAGTACATTGTGAGATTTTAAGACTGAGAAGATCTTAAACCTCAGAATACTTTTTTTTTTTTTTTTGACATCAAAACTTATGTAGCAACAAATGAACCTGACAGCATTTCCATTTGAATACTTTGAAATAATTATAACTTTTTGGTGTTTGATGGATACCAGGATCAATTAATTTCTGCCTCTGAGCTATTCAGATGGAATGAGATAATAAATATTGCTCAGTGGAGTACAACCAGTATTGATACCCCTTTTCTGAAGCAAGTAACCTATTAAAATGAGAATCAGATTTTCACTATATTGATGTATAATCTGTAATTAGAGACCCTGCCTCAACTTTTCCAGCAGATTTCATTCTGATACTACCCTCCAAAAGAACTAAAACTTCTGAGTTGCTGCTTTAGAATTTTCTGGGATTTGACTCTCAGCTGTGAGAGAACGCCCTTCTGAAATGAACTAATATGTGATGATATTCTGTGATAAAATACAGATGAAGGAAAGAGTTCTCTATTAGAAAGAACATATGCAGATTAACTACCTTTGTTAAGGAGAAAGTGGGTAACCTAGTATTTTCACTTTATAGGCTATCTCCATGGCACAATGCAGGTTAGTACAGCCTACTCATGTTTTTGATTGCCAGCCTTAGCATGAGCTAACGTCTACCTGGGATTCTTCAAACTACAACTCCTGTCTTAAAATACTCCCCAGTATTCTATAACACCAACGTGTAGTGTGAGAATTAAGAAGGGATGGAAAATGTCTAAACAAATTCTCTTAATAAGGTTTACTATCTGTCAATACTCATTAGTGGTCTGTTGGGAAATTTGACCAAAAGAGAAGTAATATTCATTCATTTTACCATTTCTTTCTGAAAGACTGGGTGCTGGTATCCTAGTTTATGCTGACCTCTCAAGTGCAGGTTTTATTTGTATCTGTGAATCTCTGAATCAAGAAATGATGGCATGTGGCTTAATTAACCCTGTCATGTTTCTTTCATAATGACAGTAAGTTGAAAAACCCACACAAGTTGTCACAACTGTCACTTTAGAGATATTCATATTGAAAAACCAAAAATAATGTTTGTATGTGCTTAATCTTAAGCATTTAGATCTTCCCAACAACCCATAAAAGATTATGCAAATATTTCAATATGGAATAATTATGTAGGTCACTCTGAATGTAATCCCATCTATTTATTTCCACGCAAGTCAGTAAAATCGCATGGTACCAGTTACTGTGTTGGAATTTTTCCTTACAAAACTTCTAAAAATTCACCTTTTGTCTTACTGAAAATAATGGTATATGTAAGCCTACTGTTATTGCCATTATTCTCCTGGAGAAAGCGGCAACACGTGGCTTGCACAGATATTCTCTTTGCTGGTAACGAACAGTCTGGAGGGCTAGGAACAGAGAGCAAAAAGAGTTAAATCCATCTGCTGACTGGTCAATAGTGGTGTTCCCCAGGGGTTAATATTAGGGCTTGTCCTGTTTAATATCCTTACTGATGATCCGGATAAGGGCACTGATTGCACCCTCAGCAGATGACACCAAAGCAGGAGGAAATTTTGATCTTCCCAGGGGGTAGGAAAGCTGGAGTATGATCTGGACAAGCTGAATCCCCTAGATAAGGTCAATGGGATAAAGCTCAACAAGACCAAATGCTGGGTTCTGCACTTCGGCCGTAACAACCCCAGGCAACGCTACAGGCTGGGGGCAGAGAGGCTGGAAGACTGTGTGGAAGATATTGATCTGGAGGTGTAGGTCAATGCTCAGCTGAACACGCCAGTAGTGTGCTAAGATAACTAAGATAAACAAGAAGGCCAATGGCCTCCTGGTGTGCATAAGAAATATTGTTATAACCAGGAGCAGGGAGGTGATTGTTCCCTTATGCTCACCAATGATGAGGGTGCATCTCAAGTACTGTGTTCAGATTTGGACACCTCAAGAACAAGAAAGACATTAAAAGCCTGGAACATGTTCAGAGAAAGGCAAAGAAGTTGGTGAGGGGTCTGGAGCACAAGGCTGATGAGGATAAACTGAGGGAAAATTGATTGTTTAGTCTGGAGAAAAAGAGGCTAAGAGGAAATCTTATCATTCTCTACAGCTACCTGAAAAGCAGTTGTGGTGAGGTGGGTGTCAACCTCTTCCCCCATTTAACTAGCAATAGGACGAGAGTGAATGGCATCAAGCTGCACCAGTGGAGGTTCAGATTGGATGTACGGAAAAGTTTCTTCTCCAAAAGAATGGTCAAGTGCTGAAACAGGCTGCCCAGGGTGGTTGAGTCTCCAACCCTGGAAATGTTTAAGAAACACGTGGCTGTTGTAGTAAGGTGCATGGCATATGGGGAAACTTCGGTGGTAGGTAGATGGTTGGACTAAATCTATGCAGTCTCATCCAATTCTGGTGATTCTATGATTCTATTAAATAATACTAAACAAATACTGCATTTCAACTATACTGAAATTTTGTCTTACATTATTTCATCAGAAATGACATTTTGTTAACTCTTACATTCATATCAAAGTAATGCTGACTAATCTTTGTTTAATCTGTCTCTGTTTTTCTTTATGGTTCTTAAGCATTCCATGCTAATTACGGAATGAAGAACACCACCGAAATTAAAATTCATTCAATTTTAATCTGTTTACAACATTATCCAATATTGTCTTAGGGTAATAACATTTATTGAGATTTTTATGAATTAAAATGCAATATTAAAAGATATCTTATTACATGTGATATTTGCATAAAGATTTGACTTAAACTATGGAGGTTTTTCTAGATATGAATTAAAGTCTCATAGCATTATGTTTGAATTCATAAGCCATCCCTCATGCTGTAACTTAACGTCTTCCTCTTTAAGCATTGCAAAAATCATTCTTCAGCTTAGAGTTAATAAAGAATATTAGTACTTTGGAAGACAATCTAAACTTTATACTCCCCAAGATACCAGGAAGAAAGTGATCAATCGCTTAAGGAAAATCTAGCTGAACATTCTAGTCAAATGCAAAAAAATGTCTCAGATATTTTAAAGCTGAAATCAAAGAGGAAAAAAAGAAATAAAATATACTTAAATCTGATTTACTACACAGTTTTGTGAGCTATACTTCTGATAGCTATAGTTTTGCAGTATGTTTGAGTAATTTTGTGCTATTCTTAAAAGTGATAAATATTTCAGGTAGTGCTCTATAACGAATGTAAAGTTCCTGCGCATTAATACTGTCTCTGTCTGATAATCATCAGATATAATTTACTGATCTTATCAGAATATCTTGCTTAATAAGACCAAAAAAAGAACATATGTAGTCTCCAAGAGGCGTGGAATTTGATTTTAGAGAGGTGGTGTTGCTATTCCAAACATGATAAATTACTTCAGTGTTTAGACAGGAAGGCTTTATGCAGAAAGACAAAATTTGAATACTGGAAGAGTATGGTAATCAGGGCTAGAAGCTCAGGAAGAAGAAATAGCGAGATCAAGAGAAGATAAACATAATAGCTGTTGGAATTGCAGAATAAAAGGAATTCATAACATTTTAAAATATTATATTTGAGAAGTGAACAGTTTTCATCTGAGTGTTCACCAATATATACTGAAGCTATAAAACTCTGAGGAGAGCATCATGAACAAAAACTTACAGAACTATGAGAGATGAAGACAGTATTATACTATGTAGAAGTTCAAATACTTCCAGTACACACTGAGCTTGAAATTACCCTTGTGAAACACCTACTCACAAATTTCTGAATGAAATTCAACTAATTATGACTTTATTCAGCCAGTTATGACTTTCTTTATTACAATTCCGTATTTATAACAGGTACTCTCTCACAAGCTCGGCAACATTGTCTGAGTTCAGATCATCCGAGTTGCATTCCTCCGCTAAACTACTTGCGTGAGAACTCTTCATCTCAATTATCAAGTGAATAGTTTAGCAAGGAGAAAATACATTCAGGTTATTGTGGTATAACAAAATTCACAATTAGAAAGGCAGGTGTGCAAATAAACAAGCCTCCTCTTCCACCCTGTGCTACAATTTTATGAAAAAAAGCATCCTAAACTCATTTGATTGAAGAGTTAAAAAAAAAAAAAAAAACAAACAAAAAACAAACAGATGTTTCTACAGCATAATGTAATTAAAATGATAAAGGACCCCGACAGTCAAAAATCCAGAGAAAACTGCACACCTACTAAACATTTAATTTCCAGTTCCGAGATCATCACCCAGCAATATCAGTAGACAGTGTAACTTTTCATATGTTGAAATCAGTTACTTTATCAAACACCATAAATATCTGATTTATCTAGGTTGAAAAAAATTGTTACTCACATGCAAACTGAAGAACAGCTTCCCTGCTTAATATACTACCAAACACGTTGGTGGTTAAACACTGATACTGTCCAAAATCCTTCATCTCATTGGGGTTACTAATGATCAAACTTCCTTCTATTAGGCTGTAGCGATAATCACTTTCAATGTCAATTTCAGTTCCATTTCGAAGCCATCTTAGGATAAAAAAAAATATATATTACACAAACATTTTAGGGACAAAAGAAGGCTCAAAGATTTATCTATAGAAAATGAATGCATCAGCTAACACTAGGGATGACTGCTATTCAAAGCAGACTGTGCAGTACTCCAATGCTTTGGCAAAACTTTGAATGAAGACTGCACAGCGCACATCAGAAAACTTGTAGAGGGTCTGATTTTTCATTTTGTTTTGGAATTTCAAAACTATGATTATGTCCATAAGCCAAGAACACATAATATGCCTATAGTAAATGAAGTTTCAATTCATATTTTATCATTAGACCCATAAGTTTTTGTTTTTGTTTTGAGGGAGTAAGAAGAACAGATATTCTCTAGTGAAAAGCCTCATTCATCTCATTCATCTGTGAAGTCTGAAACAACAAAGCCTCAAATAGCTTACTAGGAAAAGAGAAAATATTTCAGGAGGCATATCAATAGATTTCAGTGCTCAGGAATAATCTCTGGGGAGCATGCATTATCTCAAAGAATAATAATTCATATAAGAAAACTTCTTTAAAACAGCTTTCATGTTAAGAAAATTGTTAAAAGAATGATTCTGATATTTCAAAGGAGATACAAGCAGAGTAGCAGGTATCAGAAATCTCTATGAAAAGTGTCACATGGCATTCCTATTATGAGGCGCAGATACTTCCTTCATTACTAGCTCATAATCACAGCAGTTTCAAAGTTTACACAGGAAACTGCCAAGCACTTTTATGTTTTGCCAGAATTCAGCAAACACTGGAAGAACTTGACAAAGTCTGGACTCCAGAGGCAACTTGAAAGGAGCTGAACGATTATCAATTCACCCTGTACCGTTAACATTCATGGTGAATGAGTTATTGGCAGCAGAACTTGGCTGAAGTAACTCTGAATTTTTCATAATCCACAAGTCAGAATTGTCAGAGTTAAGATGGATCATTTAATCAAGACTGAACTTTTGATCACAGAGGAGTCCTGCCTTACTCAAAATAAGAAGTAGAACAATGGTAACATTGTCTTCATGCTGCACAGGACATTAAGTAAACATTTGTAGGATTTATGAAATTTTTAAAAGGAGACACATGCAGCAGAGCTGAAAAGAGGAATAAATTATTATCTTGGACAGTATATTAAACATTTAAGATCTTAAACAAAATCAAAGAAAATAAAACTTACACCTAAATTTGATCTTGAAATGATGAACATTCAGATAAAAGTCAAAATTATATGTTGTGGTATTCCCAGTTTGGACACAAAACAAAATAGTTCAATTAGTTTATATTCAGTCAACTCCAATGCAAAAAAACAAAACAAAGCAAATAAAAAAAAAAAAAAAGCACTTTCGTAACACTACTTCAGTTCTTAAGAGCTTCATATCTACCTGGCTATGTGTTCCAAGGAATTCTGAATGAAATAGCAATTTTGCTGATGATACAAAGCTGGGAAGAATAGCTGACATGCCAGAAGGCTGTGCTGCCGCTCAGAAAGACCTGGACAGGTTGGAGAATTCAGCAGAAAGGAACCAGATGGGGGTTTAACAAGAGCAAGCGTAGAGTCCTGCACCTAGAGAGGAATAACCACATGCACTACTACAGGTTGGGGGATGACCAGCTGGAGAGGAGCTTTGAGGAGAGGGACCTGGGTGTTCTGGTGGATGACAGGCTGGTCATGAGCCAGCAGTGTGCCCTGATGGCCAAGAAGGCCATTGGCATCCTGGGGTGCATTAAAAAAAAAGCATGCCCCGCTGGTCAAGGGAGGTGATCCTTCCCTTCTAGTCCGCCCTGGTGAGGCCTCACCTGGAGTACTGTGTCCAGTTCTGGGCCTCCTAGTACAAAAAAGACAGGAATTACCTCAAAATGGTACAGTGGAAGGCCACAAAGATGATAAAGGGCATGGAACACCTCCCTTGTGAGGACAGGCTGTGAGATCTGGGTTTGTTCAGCCTTGGAAAAAGAAGACTCAGAGGGGATCTGATCCATGTCTATAACTATCGAAGAAGCAGGAAACAAAGGGATGAGGCTGGACTCTTCTTGGCTGTGCGTGGTGATAGGAAGAGGGAAAATGATCACGAAATAATGTGCTTGAAGTACTTGTTAGTTGAATTCTTCTGGGACTACATAAAAATGATTGGACCAAGTTAGAAATGATATCATGGATTTTTTTTAAAGACAGTATCTTCACAACAATTGTCCTTACCTATAACAAGGTTATGGTGCCACCCTAAACGATCTTTAAAAGGCACCATTCTGCCCAAACCATCCTCTGATTTTAGTGTTAATGAGCTTGTCTGAGAGGTCTGAGAACAGGGCTTCCCACTTTCCTCAAGAATTTGTACCTTTTCCCTCATAGGTGCTTGCTACATTTAGTTGCTCAGTAGCTGTTTAAAAGACACTAGTTATGGTTTTTTTTGTTTTTTTTTTTTAATATCAATAAGTAATAAGTAATACATTATAGAAATAACACAGGAAATATCAATAGGGAGGAATACAAAACTGATTTTCTTCTCAAACTGATGAGTTCAGGCAATTCTAGTCTGAAGAACTTCTGAATCATTCCTAATCCCATGTTCTAAACTAACCATATATATCTAGTCTGAGAAAGTAGTACCGTAATGAAATCAGTTTAATGATTCACATCAGTTGTAATGAGACAGAATCCTTGCTCTTGCAAAATGTGTATCTAAAGATGGTACAGCTCTGAATTTTTTTACATTAATATGCAAGTTTCATTCAAATGAAGATTCAAATAAGCCTATGTGGAATTCATCCAAAGTGCTAAAGAATCCGCAAGAAAAGTAATCTTACTAGTTACAAATGAAACACAGAACTGATGATTTCTACATAAGGCAAGAGACATCAATGGAGTCCTTATTTTCTCTCTGTAGGTGAAGATTGACCTGTGGAAACGTAGACATTGTCTGGAAAAGAGTAATTAACTGTATGTTCTCCCGAGTCTTCCACACTACATGTAATTTGTAAAAATATGAGAAGAGTCAGATGTGAAAAGTGAACAAGGCATCTACAGCATACTACTCCCACTTGTGGGTAGGCATCATCAGTAAACATTCTTAAAACTATAACAAAATTCTAAAGCGTGTACCTGTAAGTGGGGGTGGGATTTCCATGAGCTTGACAATTCAGGGACACTTTCTTCTCTTCAGAATCGGTGGGAAAAATCACATCATCTGGCTCTTGAACAAACACTGGACCATAATCAACACTTTCTGTGGAAACAGAAGTGATACTGCTTTGAAAATCTGAAGAAGTTAACGCTTTATAGCTTTCATAAAGTTTTGATATGCAAAATTGTCTTTGTTCAGCAGGGATTTAAGCTATGTTACTTCAGATGTAACATTAAAAAACAATGATTAAAAGAAACATATATACAAGAGAATAACCTTTTTAATTTCACAGTGAAATGGTATCGTATAAGATAAAATCAGATAAAATAAGATAAAATGGCTTACTTCACAGACACATTTCTGTCCAAAACTTAATAGTTGGTTATAAGGGTAGATGATAGCAGATATAGCTGCTTTAAATCAGTGTCAGACCACCCAAGACAGGGAGAAGCCAGAGCCCGCTAAAAAAGAAATATTTGCTTACACCTTTCTAAAGTTCAAGACTTACCAAACACTCCAAAGTAAGCAATCTCCAAGTAGAGATGCTTCCCTTCTGGCTGCCATCTCTTAAATGAGGTTAGGAAGGGATGGGCCCTCCCAGTTGCACAGGTGAATAGCTTCCACCTGTGCTCCCAGCACTAACTACACTCCTTTACCAGGTGGTCAGTTTCTGGTTCAGGCTGTGACCTAACAGTTCCCATACAGCAGGTAAAGAGAGTTAAGAATGAGCAATCTCTGCTTATACACAGTAAGGTTAACAAAAATCCTCATCAGCTCATATCACAGAGAACTGAGACATGGTTTTCCCCTTTAAATCAAGGAGTTGCTAAGATAAAACATTTGTAAAACTAATGGTAGTAACTGGTTTCTACTAGTAAATAATAAAATATAAAATAAATAAATTAATTAAAAATAAATAAATAAGTAAAAAAGGGATTTGATTTAGTAGCTTGGTGGGTAGGGATGGTGGTGGGAGGATGGTTGGACTAGATGATCTTGTAGGTCCTTTCCAACCTTATGAATCTATGAATATATTTGAAAATCTAACATTTTATTTTCCTTCACTGTCTTTCCTAATGTTGGTATACATTTATATTCACATTAGATTTCTGATCAAGAAAAGCTGAATATATAGCACAGAATATACCCATGAGTCCTGTTCGTTGATAGTGTGTAGAGGGAAGTGTGTCCTTCAGGAAAGTGAAAGGCTGTAAATATAGCATTCGCGGTATGTAAGTCTGGAAAACACTAACGCTCGATATGCAATAGGTGACCACAGAATTCAGATGAACTCAGGCTCACTACAAATTCTTTAGTCATTTAGACACAAAATACTCATCAAAATTAGAGCACGAGCCTAGAGTTTTGATTGAGCAGGGAAGTAGTCACTATGCCCTGCCACCTGAAATATGGGAGGAACAGAGTTTTACCTCATTTTATGGGTACAATGCATTCTATGTAGTGCATCTAATAGGAACAATAATGAATCTGCACGTATATTATCAGAACAGTCATCAACCTCAAGTTAAGAAATAGTATGAATTGTTTAACAAATGCAAAATTAAATAGTTGTTTTAGATGTAGGTGCTAGCCCATGCAGATCAACAGGTGCATGATCAGAGAGTAATGATGAAGACTAATGATTTTTATCTTCTCCCTACGAGTGATCCAGTAGATAAAATATTTTATTACACTCTAAGATTGCTGGAAAGGAAAGAAAATACTGCAGTGCTAGTTAGGTGATAGCATCACTCTTGGTACAGGTGTTCTTCATAGAAATACAAGAACCTCTTGGACAGAGACCAGTGTTCTGAATGGTCGCAGCCAATTGGATACCTTTGTTATGAAGTATAAAAAGATTGTGTTTTCCTTCTGTTTGCAGTAAGAGAAAAGTAACAGAGAAACTTCTGTGCATGCAAGTCTTGTTTCTAAAAGATGTAAATAGGAAGTTAGTTGCTTATCTGTGTTTCAGATGGAGTGTGGAATTCTGGCAGAGATTATTTGGAGTCTCAAACATGATGTAATAAAGAATTTTAGCTAAACTGACTAACCTACTTCCCAGCAAAATCATCTGTACTGCACCAGAATAGTTGAAGAAATAGTCCTATTCTGAAGAGACCAAAGTGTTTAATGAAAAAGCCTAGTCTTAAAGTTTAAATTATTAAACTTAATAATTGACTGATTAAATAAAAAGCAGCGGGGTAAGGTATGTGATATGCAAGAAGTCATAATGCACAACCTAGAAATACAATCTCTATTTAAACTCCAGTGACAATCTAGAAACTGGAAATCCTCAGCTCTCTAATCCTCCTCTGTATTTCAAAAGCAATAAAAGGAAGTTGCAAAAATTCGGGTGCAAAAGTTTCCTTGAAATATTTTCAAACATATGCATACATTCATATTTAACTATTCTATGGCTTATAGTTAAAAAGAAAACTATTAATTTTCATAAGCATAATGCTACTAAAAGCTGAAATAAGATAGAGCCCCGTGAAGTCTTCAGTAGTTGTACCAATGATGGGCATAAGTTCTAGCCAACAGTTAACATCTCTGCTGAAGATAATGGAAAATAACCTCTTTAAAATTTACCTAGATCACCATCTGAAATCTCTATTCCAATTTCTGCATAAGGAGTGTAAAGTTACATGGAAAGTGTGAAACTTAAGACCATTTCTCAGTAGCCAGTGCACACTGCTAATTTTGCAGCTTCATGGTGGTATGAGATTCAGGATTGCAAACTGGTGATTCAATTGGCTTAAATCTTTAAAAACAAATATATATAAATATTCAAACAAATATATATATTTTTTTCTAGAATAAATTGAAAATATGAATGTGTAATGCACAACTCATACTACAGAGACTTATGTTATTGTAGAAAAAGCATCTGAATTTTCAGGAAAATTTTAATAGGCTTTTTGCTGTCTTTTGCCATCCTACCAACTCATCAGATTTTATTTTAAATAGAAATTACTCACACGCAGTTTTCAACATTTTCATACTAAAGAAAATAACTAAAGAACCAATAACTAAAAAAATCTTGATGTATAATTTTCAATATTCAATTTATTAGTAAGAGATTACAGTTTTTTTCAGCCTTGAGGTGCATTGAGTGACTTCAAAATTCTGGAAATTCTTTCATCTTCTTAGTGCTTAATAATTTTCAATTGCATTTCACCATATCTTCCTCATCCGTTATCTTTGTCTTATTTTTTCTGAGGCAGACATCATCTCTGAAAGAATAATACATAGACTAAAACCTGAAGTGTTCAGAGAAAACCTGTCTGTGATCAGTATTGGTGTTAATCAGGGTTCTTAAGAATGGGTCAATTTCACCTGTCACTGCTCTTAGGGATTGGAACTTTTGAGTAGATATCAATTTTAAATACTTTTAATTGAATTGCCAGTCCTGGTGCATTATTTGGGAATATTCAGTCATCCAGGAATTCCAAGTTGTATTTACATTAACTTCAAATACTTAGAGCTTGATTGTGTTGTGTTTGAGGATTCCAGTCTGATGTGGATTACTACATTAATTTCACCTGATTACAACTGGGAATTTCTTAATTTCTCTTTTAGGAGTATTGCACCACATGTTAAACACACATTTAATCACCATTAAAAACCTAGATATAATATTCTCAGTCTCCAGCATAATTACATGTTGATTAATATTCACAGAGATTATGTGTGCTTTTACACTTTGTATATGTTTGTCTCATAAGTAACCATAGCAATGGTTAGATTCTTTTTAGATAGCGATTTCTGAACAAAACAAAAGAAAAACAGTGTATGCCAGCCCTGCCCTACTTTGATGTAGCAGCTACAGATGATGACTGACCTCCCAGCCCCTGTAGCAATTCTGTAGGGCCTCTTGCTGGCAGCTGGACCATACTCTGTGCCTGTAGATGAGCTACCTGCCCACAGGTGGAGCTGGTGGGCTTCAAGGTGTTACAACATTTGATATATGTATATTTTCTGAATCCTTCAGGGTTTTAGTTTATGTTGAGAAGCATCAGCTTTTTTCACCCATGCTCCTAAACAAGAGTCTTGTGTGTATGCAGGAGGGCTTGAACTCCACACCTTATTTTTTTTTTTTTCCTACCTTAAGCAAGACTGTAAAAAGATAGTCATATTTAGCATACATACTAAATATATTTCTCAGTTTACAGTTTTAAAGGTAACCATTCCTGTTTCTCACCTAGACTTTTATTATAAAAGCTACCAGTTTCCCATACCTTACTTAAGTACCTTACTTAAGTACTCTGAGATAGCAGATACTGTAAAACCTACTCTCCTAGGATTCTTTATAGTTGCAGAATATGCTATATTATTCACAAAATCTTCTTTCTTTTGCTTTGTAGCTACCAATTCCTACTTCTTTGGTCTCCTGAGTAAGAGTATAGGAGTACCTATACGTGCACGTGTAGGACTGAGTTGACTGTACAAACTAAATAATTTAGAAAAATTAATATTAAAAGATTTACTATTCATCGTTAATGTTACTATCATTTTTGAATAAATAAGAAAAATTTCAAAGGGAAAAATACATAAAAGGGACAGGCATTTTATTATTTTGGATTTCAAATTTCAGTATAATAATTTAAAATATCAAATTGTGCTCTAATGCAGTTTCAAATCACTAGTTTGCTATTTTCATGTGACAAATACTGTATAAAACAGTGCTTCATAGCAGTATTCATGGCATCCTTAAGGCTAATCTGAAGCATCTGAAGGGAAAGATTCCCAGTTCTACTTTGTCATATTTAATTAAATTCAAAATTATGTCTGAGAATCACTGAAGAAAACTGATAAAAAGATGCTGCTTTTGAAAAACCATGTTGGCCAAATATAAGCATGGGCTTTTCAGAGAGGTAAATTAGGCTTACCATCATGTTTGAAGGCCTCTGAAAAGTGATAGAGGTTTGTTGGGTAATGATAAGGTTGTGCAGCTCCTCTCCAGCCTGGTGAAGGTACGCTTCCTAATGAAGAACTGCTTAATCGTGGTCTGTTCTTTGAATTAGATGAAGCTAAAGATGAACTACCAGATTTGATTCTTAGAATAGCAGCATATGAAGTAGGGAGGCCAGGAACAGCTTCTGGAAAAAAAATAAATACCAAAAACAAACAACTCCAAGAAGTGAACATTCAATAAAGGTAAGCAGATTGTTTAGTTATCTAGTATAAAAGGTATTAACAAGGATGGAATTGAAAATATCTTTTTATTTTATTGGGCATGTTAAAAATTAAAACCAATAATCAAACAAAGAAACAAAAAACCCAAAACAAACTAGTCAAGAGCCTTTAAATATGAAAGGAATGTCTTAAACTTCCTAGACTACAAGTTAGACTCAGATTCTAGACAGATATGGGTAGCAGTGTAGAGATCTAAGAGAGAAAATTCCCCCCTCAGATTTAAAAGAATATAAATTTCACATGTATATTAAATTTCTTAGTTATGGTAATATACATTTTCTATATTTTTAATTATTTTTCTTTGACACTATGGCACTAGTAGGAAAGTGTCTATGAAGCCATCACAGTCTTAGATTACACTGTATTTGCAGTTCAGAATCACCAGCAGGAGGTAAATATGCTCCTTATTTCCATGCTACTCTGCAAGTCAGGTGAGTTAGCTAAAAAGCCCAAGAGTATGTTTGGAGAAATATCTCTCCCATAAACATGTATTTGCCAAAACCAATTCTACTTAATCTCTGTAACTCCTTTTTTCCTTTCTGCTTATGCTTAAAATGTCACAGTCTAGAATTAAGGAGTAGTGCCCAAGTTTTGAGTTCCTGCCTAATGCCAAATATGAGAGAAATAAATTATATCGTTATAGTAGATTACAAATAATACTGCAGGAATCAAGTAAGTGGAACTCCCTTTGTAATCAACAGCAACAGCTGGAGAACCAAAGTGTTAAGGAAAGAAGAAAAGTTAAAAAATTCACTGATATGGATGAGCAAAGAGAGACAGATTGCATATTAAGCACCTATGAAGGAACTAACTTTTCATGGGACAGTAGAAATGATTGGCATTAAAAAAAGATCATTTTTCTGTTATCTTAGTTTTATAATATTTTTCACTTTGCTCTAGCATGAAAAATGAAAACTATGAGTACTCCCTTCAAAAAACTTTGGAAGCATACACAACTGAAATAAAATGTCCTCAATGTATTAGTCCATGGTCACACTAGTGAACTTTTAGAAAAATCTTCCAAGCATAAATAGCTTGGTTTATTTTTTATTCATCATTATTACAGACGTGTGCATTTTACTTCATAAAAATTGTGACAGTGAGCTTCTAGACTCTTTCAGATTTTGGAAAAGGTTGTCATCTCTGATCAGACATTAAAATATACCAACAAGTACAAGAGGCTGGAATTTAGCAAAAGTAGATAAACAGTTCCTGAAAATATCTATCTTCTTCTATGCATTCTGCAAATGCGTAGATGATGTTGATCTGATATTGAAAATTAGGATTTAAATACAAGTGTTCCCAGTTAGATGGAAAAGACAAAAATAAACACTCAGCTCAGCTTGATCTTTTTGTTTTGTTTGCTTATACTGTCTTCATAAACTATTACTTTACAAATGCATTATGCTTCCTATATATTAAATCATCTTTCCTGGCCCACAAAGACAGGAAAAATAAAGCAGAATTACAGAGTTGTTTAAGTTGAAAGGGACCCTTAAAGTCTATCTAGTCCAACTCCCCTGCAATGGACAGATACATCTGCAGCTTCAGACACTCTCCGCCCGGCTACAGCTCCTGGCCCAATTGGAAGGGACCATCATTTGGCATAAAAGGAATTTCCAACCCTGCAGCCAGCAGTTCATGCTTCTCTGTAGCCTTGATCACCTCAGAAGATGAAGAAGAAGAATGAACCCTCAGGACATCACAGGACCCTCAGTGGTATCGTGGTTTTCTTCTCTTTCCTTTCTTTTCCTCTCTCACTCTCCTGTATTTTAATAAATAAGGCATACTCTTTCTCTATCAACACATTGACTTCATTCTGAGTCTTAATTCGAAGGGATTGGCATCAATCTAATGAAAAAGGATACATTTCATCTTGCAACAATAAGGCATCCACCACCCCTCTGGGCAACCCGTTCCAGGGTCTCACCACCCTTACTGCAAATTTATTCCATACATCCAGTCTAAATCTCTGGTTTAGTTTGAAATATTTCAAGCATTTCCTCTTGTCCTATTGCAACAGAACCTGCCTAAGATACTGTTACCTTCCTTCCTATAGCCCCGCTTTAGATAGTGAAATGATGCCATTTTCAGGTCTCCTTGGAGCCTTCTCTTTCTACAGGCTGAACAGCTCCAGCTCTCTCAGCCTGGCCTTGTAGGAGAATTGTTCCATCCCTTGGATCATTTCTGCGGCCCTCCTTTGGACACACTCCAACAGCTCCATGTCTGCCCTGTACTTGAGGATTCCACATCTGGATGCAGTGCTCCAGGTGAGGTCTCACCAGCACAGAGCAGAGGGACAGGAACACCTCCCTCACTCTGATGGCCATTCATCTTTTGATCCAGTCCAGGATACAGTTGGCTTTCTGGGCTGCAAGGGCATGTTTATGGCTCATATTCAGCTTGCTATCCACCAGTACCATCAGATACTTTTTCTCTAAGCTGTGTTCTATCCTTGTACCCCCCTCCTTGTACTGATAGTGCCAATTACCACAACCCAGGTGCAAGACCTTGCACTTGGCCTTGATGCACATCATGAGGTTCACCTGGGCCTGCTGCTTGAACCTGACTAGATCTTATTATTAACTAAAATGCAGTAAGAAACTATATATTACTGTAAATCTTGTAACATCATATTTGGAGTATAGATGACAAAAAAAAAATATGTAATGTGGTTGTTATTCAATTAATTCCTTAAAATTTTGCAGTATCAAGGTATTTTAGTTTGATAATAACAGTTTTGCAGTAATTATTGAAAATACTTCACGATTTCATACAAAAATCCATTACCATTAGAATTTCTCTGAGATTAGAAGGTCATTTTGCTTTCATGTTTTTTTTTAAACTTTTGAGTTATTTTGGTCTCACCAAGTACTAGTTTATCTTACAAACAAAATCATTTTTGGTTTTGTAAATATAAATTATTTTAGATAAATGATCTGCAGCAGAACTTTTAACACTTAAACTTATTATGTGAAGTGCTTAATGTTGAGTGGATATCTTCCTCGTAATAAGAGAACAAAGAATGGGAATTGTGAACATAAAGGAAAGGGACTCAACACAGTCTACATCAGAGATGGAAATGCTCAGTTGTGAATGTGGCAGTCCTGGTAGCAGGGTAGTTAATTAATTCTGCTGTAAGAAGGCACTGTGCACTGTGGAGATCCTCACATCCTCACAACTCAGAACTTCTGATACCCTCCCTGAATATGTTGCAAGATATCTGAAAATGTGAAGACTGGTATGCAGTCCTATTCTTGTCACATGGAGTTCTGTCTATATTGTACCTGGAAGAAAAGGAAATAAGGCACCATAAAAGAGACACTTGCTGTGACAAAATACCACATCCCTCTGTCTTGTAAGTATACACAAACCTTTCTGTTCCTTGTCCAAAGTGAGAAAATGATTTATAGACTACCTGAGACAGATAAGGAAGTGAAAAGATAGTGCTAAGTTAAGAAGTGTGGTTTCACAGAGCAATTCCTATTTATATTTTTGTTGAAAAGTAAACTATCATATATTTCTAGTAGAGATAAACATTCTGTTCTACAGAGTCCATTTCTACAGGTGGTTTCTGACCTTTCATAGTACAAATTTTTCCTTTTGGTGAAATTAATAACAAGTGTGACACAACACTCTAACTCAGGTTGTTTCATCAGACTCATAGGGATAATGCATCTGAGAAAATTATCTCTAGTAAAACAGATCCAGAAATAGTCAATACAAATTATAAGCAAATACTTCTTGTTTACCGAAAGCCTGAAGCCTGTGATCATTGCTGACAACTAGCATAGAAAGCAGGCATACCTGAAAACTTAATCTCCTTCCTAATCCAAATGTTTGCCTCCAGAGATTTAGATTTCTAGTTGCAGTGGCTTAATTAAAACATATTTTCATTGGGGTGCTATTACAGTAAAATTATTCTTTTAATTTGGTTTGGATTAGACTTGTGAGGTTTGGGAGAATAAATTTACTTTCTATTACTTATGTACATAGTTAAACTGCTAAAGCATAAATGTTACCCTGTAATGCATTTTTACCAGACAATCCTTAAAGGCCTTCAAAAACTTCATTGAATATATTTGAATAGCTTTTATAACTCTGGTGCACTTGAGCTTCACAATAAAATTATATTTTCCCTAGTCTCATTCTTAGAAATAATTAAGAATTTGGGACAAAGCATCTAAGGGCTTTTCAGCTGAAAGCAGACCCATCTAAGGAATATCTAGGCCCTGTGAAAATGTTAAGCTAGAAACAAAGCACGATAAAATCAGCATCTTACATTAACCTTCATAGTTCTTTGCACTAGAATTATAACCACCTTAACAAAAGAAGAACAATTTTAAGATAGACTTTTTTTCCTATAAATACACATTTTCTTTCCAACATCAAACTATGATTTGAATGAGTTTTGGCAACTTTTAAATAAATCTGTGTCAAATTAAATTATTCACACATCTTTTATTATTTCCAGCACATGCTGCTGTTTAGCATTTCTTTGGTCAGATTCAAGAAAAATCAGTACCACAGTAATAGAGAGATTGTATTCTACTGATTGAAGACATACATATATATATTTCTGTTAGAAATAGAAGAACATAATTCCTAAAAATTGCAATTTCTACTTTCAGATATGTCAGTGTGTATTCAAATTAATTTCAAATGTGTTCTGGGAAAACTAAGGTTATTGAGAAAGGAGGGATCTTTTTCAGAGGATGGAAAATGTTTATCTATGTTCCTATTGAATCATATAGCACAGTCCATAGGTACAAATAAGTACATCAGTACTTCTTTAATGTTTTATCTAGCAGATATGTGCTAAAACATGTGCCAACATTGTTCTATCAATAATGCTATGTAATTTACCAAAATACATTATTTCTCCAAATGAAGAAAAATGATGGAGCAAATTTACCAAATCTATCACTCAATATTCCTCTGAAAACAGTCTTTGTAGTTACTGAAAGTTACGGAGAGTAAAATCTAGTGTCTATTGGGATGGATGTCTAACTCATGTATTTTTTCAGCTATCAGATTAAGATGGTAATTTGTCTTATAATACTTGCAAATGTGACCTTCTTTTCTATATTATGCTACCTACCATCAAATGCCACTAAGAACGCTAACATGTTGTGTTTTTCTTTTCATTGTTGCTTTTAATTAAAATTTTCCAGTGCAACTATTCATTCTTCAAAGTTTATGAAAAAAATGTGCCTTCAGTATGTGAAAGTTGTATGTTATTAGCATTGCTCTCTAGTATTTTCAAAGCAAAAATATTTTCTGTTTTGTTCTTTTAATGTGCATCTCAGCTTGAGCTCTGCTTGGCCACTGGAGCAAAAGGGAACAAGAAACTTCTTACAGATATGTTAACAGTAAGAGGAGGACCAAGGAGAATCTCCATTCTTTACTGGATACAGCTGGGAATGTGACCACTGAGGATAAGAAAAAGGCTGAGGTTCTCAATGCTTTCTTTATATCTTTAGAAGTCAGACCAGTTATCCTCAGAGTACTTTACTGTCTGACCAGGAAGTTTTGGATGGGGAGTAGAACAAATTCCCCATTATTCAGGAGGAAACAGTCAGAGAACTTCGATTCCACGTGAACTACTATAAGTCCATGGGGTCAGAAGGGTTCTATCTGAAAGTGTTGAGGGAAGTGCGGGAGGTGATAGCCAAGCTATCACCATCATCTATCAGCAATCCTGGTCAACTGGATTGATGCCAGAAGACTGGAGGCTTGCCCATCTATAAGAAAGGTCATAAAGAGGATCTGGAGAACTACAGGCCTGTCAGCCTGACCTTGGTGCCAGAGAACATTATGGAGCAGATTGTCTTGAGAGAGATCACAAGGCATGTGTGAGACAATTGCCAGCTTAGCCAGAATGGGTTCATGAAGGACAGGTCCTGCTTAACCAACTCAATCTTCTTCTATGACCTAGTGACCCATCTGGTGGATGAGAGAAAGGCTGTTGATGTGGTCTACCTTGACTTCAGCAAAACCTTTGACACTGTCTCCCACAGTATTCTCCTGGAGAAGTTGGAAGCCCATGGCTTAGACAGTCACACTTTTTCCGTGTAAGGAACCATCTGGAGGACTGGTAGCAGAGACTGGTGGTGAATGGAGTTAAATCCAGCTGGCAACTGGTTACAAGTGGTGTTCCCCAGGGTTTGGTGCCAGGGCCTGTCCTCTTCAATATCTTTATTGATGACCTAGATGAAGGTATTGAGTGCACCCTCACTAAGTTTGCAGATGACACCAAGTTCTCTGAAAGCATTGGTCTGCCTGGGGGTCGGAAGGCCCTACAGAGAGATCTAAAAAGTTGGGATTGCTGGGCTAAAGCCAATGGGATGAGGTTTAACAAGACCAGGTGCCAGGTCCTGCACTTTGTCAACAACAACCCCAGGCAGTGCTACAGGCTTGGGGCACAGTGGCTGAAAGACTGCGGAAGTAGTAGACCTAGGGGTGCTGGTTGATGATTGGCTGAACACGAGCCAGCAGTGTGCCGAAGTGGACAAAAAGGCCAATGGCATCCTGGCTTTTATCAGAAATAGTGAGCCAGCAGGAGAAGGGAGATGATGGTCCCTCTGTACTCAGCTCTGGTGAGACTGCACCTCGAGTACTGTGCTCAGTTTTGGGCCCCTCGCTGCAAGAAAGACATTGAGGCCCTGGAGTGCATCCAGAGAAGAGCAACTCAGCTGGTAAGGATCTGGAGCACAGGCCTTATGAGGACTGGCTGAGGGAGCTGGGACTGTTCAAAATGTATTGTGGAGAAGTGAAGGTAAAGGGTTCTAAATTTTCCAAGGCAGGAATGGGGATGATTTATAAGCTGCAAGTTCTTAAGGAAAACATGTCAACCTTGATAAAATCCAAGATTAGATGGTACAACTTTCCTTGAGGAAAAAAAAAAAAAAATGCCTTTTGTAATGACATTGGCAAGAGAATGATGTAAATTTTCAATCCAAAATTTGTTTTATGTAACTGTTACTCAAAAACTCTTATCATAGATTTTATGAAAGAAAATTTAACTCCAAACAATATCAACAAAGGTTTTAAATCTAGCATATTCCACGCAGTTTAGAATTTATCAATTTTTTAATACTATAAATGCATATATCAGTTTATCAATTTGTGAAATATTTCTGCCACTTTGTTGAATAAAAGGGAATTTAAGGTCAGTTTCATCTGAAAAATGTTTACAGAGAACAGTATGGACAGATGAGGGTATCACTATTTTCATGTACCCAAATGAGATAATGTACAAATTAGGTTATTGTACATATCTTGTGATTTTTGACCTTAAGAAGTAATAGTACTTAGGGTGTAATTTGAATGGATACCTAAAATTGATTTTTATTTTAGGCCAATTTTTTGGTGCATTTTTTTCACCTTATTCAGTTAATTGCCATGCAGCATTCTTCAGCTCAAAGGTGACTTGTATTCTGTATGCAGCTTTACTAATGTAAAATTCATAGACTAGCCAACACTGAACGCTTATAATTGAAATCCTAACTTACTTTCTCCGTGGCTGATGAACATCACAGTGAGATGTCAATTTTGAATGTGAAGGCAAAACCAAGTACAAAAGGTCAAATATTTCATCACAAATCAATTAAAGTAATTAGATGGATAAAAATCCTTATTTATAACTCTTCCTTCCTACATCAATCTGCATACCAACGTTAAATGGACAATAGTATGTCTGTGCACAGCAAAGGAGACATTTGAAATTTCCATTGTTTATGAAAATGCTTAATTAAATTAGTCATAGAACCATGAAAACTAAAGCCCTCTAAATCTTTAATAACCAATGTATGAAGGAAAATATCTGATATGAATTTACATGTATAAATCTCTTTTAAGAGAACAAACTGCTACTTAGTCAGAAAAGTGTAATCTAGCATGTTGCTCAAGTGTCAGAAAGATTTTGAAAGAAACAACCTGAACTTAGTTACTTATTTAATAGAAAGTTCTGGAATCATTTTAAGAAGGTATTATTACTTAATACACATTGTAATGGAATCTTTTCATATTTGAATGAAAGATTATGTGAGATTTTTCATTAAAGTACAGAAGTACTGTACAAAACAATAAAATCATAATGCTTTTTTTGAAGTAAACATAGACAACAATAGTTTGTAATAAAAATAATACATTAATGCCATAGAAAAACTAGATTTCAACAGATTTATGTAATCTACAAATTAAGGTTTTTTTGTTTTGTTTGTTTGTTTTTGAGAACTAACAGCTGTGGTTAGTTTAAAATTGTTTTTCAAAATATTTTCTTATGAAGTAATATGGCAAACTGATCATAAATGGCGCTTCCATCAAAACATAAAAGCAATATTCTGAAAAGACTTTGGCAAAATGAAGCCATAAGAAGGTGAAAAAACGGACTTCTGTTATGACAAGTTGAAGTACTGCAGCAACATTAATGGTTCTGTTTGCATACAGAGAGATGATTTTGAAAGTTTGATTGATAGCTGAAGGTAAGAAAGAACAGAAAATTGGCTATAAATCCAGATAATACTTTAAAGTATTAGATAAAATTTTCCAAGGATATAGATGTCCAGGATTTTGAAAAGATGATTTAAGCACACAAATTTTTTTGAAGTACTTACGCAATCACAAAAAAGTGATGCTAAACACAGGTTTGAGACTCAAGAGAATTGCATATTGCAAGATAGAGCAAGACATACAGGCAGCACTCATACACACTTTGTAAACTACACATATACTACTGACCATCAGTAGATTGAAACAGCGTCTTTACAGGTATTACAAAAGCACTAACATGACTTGCACAAATATGAATAATACAAGAAGTCTGATCTTATTCTGATTTGCTGTCCAAACAGGGTCAGACCTGTCTAGTAGATCTGATATGACATCCACACCCACACTCACTCCCTCTCCAGTAGCTGCTGCAGACCCACAGTCTCACTAGTAACCAACTACCTCCACTAGTTCCAACTGTTCTTCTGCTGACAATCTCATGGTCTCTTCAGTACACAGTTCCCAGATCTATGTCTTGTGGAAACCAGCTGTCATGGTTTTATGATTTTTGTCATTGGTATTCCACATCATAACATCACTGAAAGTTAAAGAGTTAATGCTCCAGCTCCATTGATCATCAGTAGATCTGGGTACCTGTCTCAGAAGAGAAGAACTACATTCCCCAGAGGAGTTTGTGCTGCTTTGCATTTTACTGTTTTCTGCTCAGAGGGAAAGATAAAAACTGTTTGCATGTCGCAAGACACAGGCTCTTTCCATTTTGGATTGACCCAGCAGCAGGTGCTCCCTAGCCGTCTTGCCTTCAGTGTTTAGTGTAAGGTCTTCAGTTCTCTAATACACTCTCATTTTATTTATTAGCTTCAATTCCAATTCTATTGTGTTACTATGCATTCTAATCTCTTATTTTGTAAATTAGCTTTCCTCCTCAGATCATTGCTGCTGTTCTGTTTTTAGGCCAATCTCTCTTTTCCTTTTTCCCTTTCCCCCTTCCCTGGGGCGAGGATCTGTTGGTCCTCTGCCCCGGTTTTCATGGATCTGGGCTGAACCAGCCCGTAAACTATTGACACCAGCTCTCATACTGCTGATAGTCTAGCTTGAAGTTCAGTAGTCTTTTACATACCCAGAATACAGATTACTCTCACCCAGGGAAGTTGTTAGGAGTAAGGTATAATAAGAAGAGACTTCAAAGGAGAACACTGGACTGGTAGTTGAGGCAGCTGGTCTTTCCCTTTATTGTCTTGGTGGCCTTTTGTTGGATTCTCTCCAGGATATCCATATCTATCTTGTACTGCGACACTCAGAACTCTAACTCATACTCCAAGTACAGTCTCAGCTATGATGTATAAAAGGGATGGATTACTTCTCTCAGCTTGTTGCCAATGCTTTGCCTAATGATATACAGGATAATGTCAGCCCCTTTTGTTGTAATAGCACACAGATGGCTAGCAGTTAAACTTGGTGTCCACCTGCACCCACAGGTTGTGTTCTGCAGAGTTAATTTCCAGCTGATTGCTACCCAGAATGTCCCCAGGTTCAGGACCTTACACTTCTCATTGAATCTGATGAGGTTTCTGTCAGCCTGCCTGTGGAGATCCCTCTGGTTGGCAGTGTGAGCCTCTATCATATCAACCACTTCTCCCAGTTTTGGTGTCACTGGAAATATGATGTGGGCTCGCCCTACCCAATCACCCAAATCATTATTGTAGATGTTAAACAGAACTGGACGTAGTACTGTTCCCTGAGGTACACCACTAGTTACTAACCTCCAGATAGATCTTTTGTCCTCACAGCTCATATAAGCACAATGCATTTTCCTAGAAGGCATCTCAGAGTAATAGCCTCAAACGTGTTTTTCTCATTTCATTTTTAGATTGGTTTCTTTTCTTTATTCACTATAGTGAATCCTAGGGAGACTAGGCTTCCTAAATGTAGCCTGAGGGAATGTTACCTTTGATCTTAGTGAAAGTTATTGGGCACTTATGTACCTAAATCATGTATAGAATTTGGACTAGATAAGCCACAGACTATTTATAATAATTTTATCTCTTTGGTAACTTTTGGTGAAGTATTCATTTTACGTGTCACAAATGTCAATAGCATGTGGATGCCATATGTATTTATATGGAAATTTAATATTATTATACTAAAAATATATTTCAAGACTGTGTAAAGTAGTTAGCATCATTAAATAAACTGGTCAAGGTACTCCATTGATTTCCAGTGACTGGGAGTAATAGCTAATAGACTAGAAAGAAGACATGAAATAATTTGCTCAGTAAAGCTGACATTATAAATATTTTACATTCTTTGCATGCAACTTAAAAGATTCTGTATTAGAAACAGAATTCAGAATAATTTCCTACAAGATGTTTCAAGGAGAATGGAGGTCTAAAATCTCAAATAAGGACTCACAGTCAAAATGTCTGAATGAATTTACAATTAATATCATATTGCTGCCCCCTCAAAATATACCCCATAACATCATTCTATCCAGTCACAAGTAGTGATGTGCTCTTTTTTAGGCAATTCAAAGATTTATTACAGCCCCAAACAAATTGTTCTGTGTATATTACCCAATCTTTCAATAATGTGACTGGGAAGAATTCCTATTAGGATCTAAAACATGATATGATAATTATCAAGCAAGAATGAAGGCATGTTTTCTTATTACTAACAGCTAAGACAAGTCAGAAGAGAAAATTATAACAGAAAACAAAGCTATTATAAATTTGCATGCATGATTCTAGTAAAATGTATAAATGCATTAGAACCATCTATGTGGGAAACAAATCATCTGCAAGCATTGGCACTGTAACAGATGTAATGGGATTATAGTTGGAACCAACACTAAAACACCATGACAGACAAATTTAGCCCCCATATGTACATCAAGTGAATAAGCAATGAAAATTTAAAATGCAGCAGAGAAAAATCAGCACAATTGATTTTAGAAGTCACCACAAAGGACTTTTCTGAGGCAGTGAGAAACTATTAAATTTCAAAGCAGTGTTAGTTTGCCAAGCACTTAGGGGATTGCAAATGGGCAACAATAAGAAAAAGCTTGTAGTGTCTTGAATTTGTTTTGACTTTATTGCTGATTTACATTTTGAAATTAGTTGCCATTTTATAGATGTGGAATTCAGCAGAAATTTCTAATGGAGTAAAATTTTTGAATTAATCAAGTCTGTCTAAAATGTAGACTACTTTCCAGGAGATTTTATAAAAGTTCTTTTAGGAACAATGTAATTTAGAGCTGTCATATAAGTAAATTTTAAGTATGAACAAAACAGAAAATAAAGTTTTAAGACATCTAGTTGATATATATAACTGTAAACACAGTTGTTGTGACTGTTTTGAAGCCTAAGGCTGTAACTTTCATTACAAAAACCTTTCTATGAAGAAAAGATATTGAATCAATAAACATTATCATTTAGAGGGGATTTGTCTTCTGGGGGATTTTGTTCTCAGCTACACATTTGCATTACTAAATTATGATGAATGTCAATCATGATAATGGAGAAAATTATCTTGACTTGCCTAAAATTTCCTTTATTTTGCAATAATAAGGCCTATTGCTTTTCTAGGAGGCATCAGCACAGAATCAAACAAGATCCAGTGGGAAGGAAATATTTTGGAATACTCTTGAGGAACATGGTTTCCAGAGATGACCTGCTTCTACACATTTTCCTATGTTGTACCTGATGGGAAGTAGTTTGAGGGAAAAATGCAACAGTATCTACTAATAAGGCATATAGGTAATTCAGCTTGGGAAGAACACACCAAATTCCTTGTATGTCAGTGTCCATCTCTAGAAAATCAACTTCATCTAATTCTACAGTGCATACCTTCAACTGAAGTCCACAGATGTGTCACATTGGAACTTCTGCAATACTGTACACAATAGCCACTGAAGATACCATCCTGGCACTTTTGACTCTTTTTAGCAATAAAAACCTGTAAATGTTATATACTTATTGTGTGTGTAAAGAAGATTATGTAGTTTGTGAGTTAGATTGTAAAGATTGCCCAAGCATGCTTTCAAAATTTTATTCTTGCATAAAGGAAGTTTTTGTTTTTAACACTTATTACTTTAATATTTTAATTTTAAACTCTATTAAATCTGTTGGCTCTTCTCTCCTACAGTGAAATACCATAAAGGCAAATCTAGAGAGATTAGAGTATATTTTTGTCCTGCTGCCTTTTTTATTAACTTCACATTCCTTTGTATAAATGAGATGAGCTAGATACTCAAGATTATTTCCCATTGGCCTTCCATGAGGATGATCAAGAGAAAGATTGTAATGTTATTGTTTGTTTATTTTCATTTTGAATTTTTACATCCATAATCTCCTCCAGATTTTGTTTTTTTTTAATCCCGTTGTTCACTTTAGCACAAACTGGCTCCCTCCAAGGAGGAAGCATCTTCCCAAAAGCTCTGATCACTGTTGTATGGAATCTGTGTGGAACAGATTCCTCTGTTTTTTGTTGTCAGTGTGGGATACAAATTCACTTTCAGAAAGTTATAACAAGTGTCAGCAGGGAAAAACTGTTTCTTTCTAAAGCCTTTTAGAAAAACTTATGCTGAATTTCTCCATTCTCCATTCTTTGTCTTTGAACAGCGAGCTTCAGGGAAACAGAAAGCTAGTGCAGATAAACTTTGTGGTCAAAATACCTGTTCATTGCAGAAACAGAACTAGACATTGTTTTTGATGAACACTCACTTGCTAAAGCATCAAAAGAAAAAAAAGAAAAGAAAAAAACCCTGCTACTACCTCTTTAAGTTCTAAAAAGAGATCATGATGCAGACTGAAAAAATAGCACCTACTCTCTTGTTCTCAGTTGTATAAAACATTGCTTGACCTTTGAGTGAAAATCTTGTTCTAGGAAAGTTTGCAGAACTGTGAAATCTGAGTACACAGAACAATGGTGACAATTCTGAAATTTACCTATGGGTTGTGTAAATGTTCAAAGGTCTCAGAACAGAAATCTCTGATTAGACAACAACATCTATTATTTGATATATAGAGTGTAAAGGAAAAGAAAGATCTCTTACTTACATACTTTGTTACAATCGGGTTTTCCATCACTTTCCCAGGCAGCTTTCCTTGTAAGATTTCTGCACTGTTTTGCTTATACAGTAACATGGAAAGCCCTAACATGGCTGCATAGTTTACTGGCAACAAAATGACTTGCAATTACCTCTGCTGTCTATTGGAACTCACTTTTGTAGAGCCTATTGAATAAAACTAACTCTTCAATTCTTTTGCTCATCTAACCCTGTACTCCACATATAATTACTGACTGTGAAACATAAATAGTGCAGTCAAAGAAAATACAAGGATTTCTAATAAGATGGGCAGGTCCCAAAGATCATACACAACTTTGTTGACTGTCTCAGACTTCTGGAAGAAACAGTAGTCAGTGTAAATTTTTCTGGAAACTTGTGGCTTCCAGAGACTGCATTAAGTCCAGATACAAGATGGCACACAGGAGGTCTATAGAAATCCATCCCAATTTTAAAAGAAGTCTTGTGAATACATCATTAATTGCTCTCAAGTAACAAGCTATTGATTTCATTAATACTAGTTGATAGCTTTTCAAGTCTGGATGGAGTACAAGAGCTGTATGCTATATGGACACCAGGACTAAAAGTCTTTATGTTACCATTTGTTCATTCTGGCATCATTTTCTGTAAGTATGAAAAAAATATTTTGTTTTGTTTCTTTGCACTATTATTATTATTATTTCTGTTAAAATGGAGTCTGAGATTCTCTTCTATGATTATTTTGCAGGTCTTCAGTTCTGTGGGAAGCAAAGCAAATTTCCTCACACTCTACATATCTGAAAAATAGCAGCCCAGCTGATTATAGGAAAATGTGTTCCTCTTCCTGCAGACTGTTCTTGCAAGCCAGGATGACATAATGAGAAAATTAAAAAATTGCTATTAATAAAGGTATATAAAAATATATATGTAGTTTGAAGGAAATAAATTTCAAAACTTTCTCTTTCAGAGTATGAATTATGGTTGGTAGGGTTGTCATCATGTAAGGAGATGTTCATAAAAAAGTAAGGTCACCTTTTCTGTAGAAAATCTTAATAGAAAAGGATATGACAGAAGAAAACCATTTCTTTCAATAACAATTTACACAGATTTCCTGTAAAAGTTCATGTGTTTTACCATTTTTTATCTTTTTTTTAAAACATTATTCTGTCAATAAATATTTTTTTTATCAACAGAAAAAAAAATTGCAAGCACATAACAAGTTGGACTGAAATTTTATTGGAATAAATTCTTAACTACAATGAGAGGGTGAAAAGCATCTTAGAATACCAAGAAGCTTGGCTAAATTTACATAAAAATCTATATTCATGCTTATTTACAGTTTTTAGATTATATACCTACAAAGTATAAAATTGCTTCTAAAAGTCAACAGTGAAAGCATTCCCTTGCTCAAAGATACTGTTTAAAAAGGCACTGCTCCAATTTCTGTTTTGTTATTTTCAGAAGTGGAAGAGGTAGTAGAAACAGCAAGAATACTTAGAGTACACTTGAATCTGCACTTCTGAAAAACATAAACTGAGTCTGAGTTAAACATCCTATACAAAAATTTTAAGCGCTAAATTACTATTAGCAGGTGAACTTCCTATTTGGCTTTGTTCTTAGACTGTTTATCTTAGAATAAGACAGTGCATGTCGTTGTCTAAACACTAAAATGACAAGGAAATTTTATTGCTTTTAAAATCTTTTTTTTCTTTTTTCTTTCTAAAATACCTCTAGATATATCTATTTCACTACACTTTACAACCATAATAATACCTCTAGTAATTACCATACATGTTAACACAGAAATCTTGTGATATAGGATTTTGTACTGAGTGATGGGCACTTCATGCACATCCATGGAAAATCAAATTTATGTGTACCCAAACTGCATTTTCCCTTCAGATAAGAGACTTTCACTTCGTGGGACTGATGCATTCTCTCAACCCTGACATACTGTGAGCCTCTGAAACTCTTCAGAGCTCTTTTACTATAGCAATTTTTTCCTGCCAGGAGTCTATGTAAAAAGTTGTTGGGTTATGACACTGCTCTGGAAGGGTCTGATCCATGTCAGCATGTTTCTGACTCTCACAGGTTGATAAAATTCTCTCTAGAGCAAAAAGGGATCTCCATATCAGGCACAGAACCAAAGACCAGAAATATTTTTTTCCTGAACATACTGCCTTCAGGAAACATTTTTGAAAATTAATTTAGATATTCAAAATATTTTATTCAAGCAGCAAGCTTTTTTTTTTTCAGATGAAGAGTACTACTGACTATATGAATTTTGTTTGTATACACATATGTAAATACACTAAGCATATAGGTTTGTGAGATAATGATGATGCTAGAGAAAGAGGGAACAGGGATAAAATCATCTAACTGTTAAATAAGTATAATCACCAAAGCCATCCTTTCTCATTTCTTAAGTGAAAAAAAGTATATATATATATATATATATATAAACTATATTTGATAATTTCTTTTTTTGGACTTTTTTTGTCAATGTCTTAATTACTGAGTGTTTCCCAATTAAACACATTTTATTATTCCATATATCCACTTTTTCACATGACAGCTGTACTTCAGTGAGAAACAAATTTGAATGAGCTTGAAATTAACCAATACTTGCAACTGACTTAAAAATAAGCAAAAATATAAGTAACCTGAAGAGTAAGTTTGTGTATTTTTAGATAGAAATTTTTTGTAGCCCTTGGGGAAGAGAAAGGAAGAGATTTATTCCTCTTAGTTTCAAAAATCAGAACCAGAGGCACCTTATGACTCATTTACTTCCACAGTATAAAGTCAACTAAATAGTATTGGAGTCACTACAGGCTATTTTAACTGTCATAAGTGGAGAATCTTCACAGAAAAGACTTTCTGAGAGATTTATTGCATAGCAGGCCTGCTTTATCAGTGCAGTTATGAGAGTTTGGTGTCACACACAGAATTAACAGAGACTACTTTCCTTGTCCTGGATACATAACAGCTTGAGTTTTTAATGTGTCTGTCTGTCATTTGTGCGATAAAATATTAGATGCCATGATATTATTGAAGCAATTAAGTACATTCATCTTTTCCAAATTGATTTCAATATGATGGAAATTGACCTTTTACCAGCAAGCAGTAATCCCAGTGTGCAAGCTGAAAATAGACTTTATAATTACAAGGCCAAGTAAAAGAGTTTGCTGATGCAAATCCCTCTAAAAGTCAGTGAAACAAAGACTGCTCCAGCTCTCTGGGCTGAGTCCATGTGTTATACCATAGGAATGTAGTCTTCACTCAGCATGGTTCCTCACAAATCTTGTGGCATTTTGTCTTCTACACGGACCTTTGAACCATGTAATTCTTTTCTTAGGATGGACTAAGCAAGATGATGGAAAATGTCATACAATTCTGTTCCACTATGGATTTTGATGCAGTAACATGGTTTTTCTAAAATTTCTCCTCCTAACTCTACCCATATAGTAGGCAGTGCAAACTGGTCCAGAATAGCATTTAGAAACACAGTTTATTTTAAAGCAACACTTATATTTAGTATTTAGGTTTAGTTTAACAGGACTTCCTGGGCCAACACTTTTTTAAGATACTGCAAAAGACACTACACTTAAGAACAAATTTACAACAGGCAGAATTTCTTAACATAAATAGTCAGTAATCCACTGCCTTCAACAGCATTTGTGCACAGCAGGGGAAAATGTGTTTAGTCTATCTTTTGCAAATTTTAATTGTTTTATTAGTAAATATTTTCTCTTATTTAACAATATTGTTTTGAGTAATTTGCATTACAAAGGACTATGATCCAACTTCAGCCAAGACCGCATATTCCAGTCTGTCTTAATGAGGAAAAATGAAGAAAATACTGGGTAAAACCACAATTAATTAAATTTCTTTCCTTCTCACACACATTCAGTACAATTATGAAATAAGAATGCATATTTGTGAGTAGTTTACATTCTGGAACATATAGAAGGACTGCTAAGAAAGAAATTCCTCCTATTCTGTTATGTGTACCTACAATTTCAGAGGTGGATGTTGGTGATATGGCAGTAGATGTTGAACCTTCCTGCCAGTATTCTATTATATTTTGTTGCAGTGAGACAGGTGGCAGCAGGGGGGCAGTGTGACAAAATGCTATCTGACATGGAAGTGCATATGAAGCAAAGGTGTCATTGAATTCCTCCATGTGGAATAAAAATCAGCCATTGACATTGATCAGTGTTTGCTGAACATTTATGGAGAACAAATAGCTGATGTGAGCACAGAGAGGCAAGTGGGTGGTATGTTTCAGTAGTGGTAGCAGCAACATGAAAGACAAGCCACATTCCAGACAGCTATGCACAGCTGTCACACCACAAAGTGAGGAGCATCTCAATCAGCTCATTTGCCTAAATCAGAAGATTATGAAAGGGAACTGAGAATGGAGCTGAATATTGGCTTCAGTTCATTGGAAATGATTGAGACAGCCAGATGTGTTCTGTGAATACTCACACAGGAACAGAAAGAAAACCACATGCAAGTCTGTCACAAGCTTTTGAACAAGTATGAGGCTGAAGGTGGCAGTTTCCTGGATCACATCATTACTGGTGACTAGACAAGGTGTCACCACTATAAGCCAGTGTCAATGGAGTGGTGATGCGATTTCCTTATTGAAGAAAAAGTTCAAGATGAAGATCTCAGTAGTTAAAGTTATGTGGAGGTTTTTTTCTTCTTTTTTTTTTTTTTTTTTTTTGGCATAGGAAAGGGCTGATCTTTCTGGATGTCCTAAAACCCAGACAAAACATCAAAACTGACTAGTGACTAAGCTTGAAGGCTGCAATTTCCGGAGTCAGGCCAGAAAAGAAGATGACTTTTCTCTTGCAACACAGTAACACCAGGCCCTGTACCTGTTCGAAGACTGCGGAATAAATTGCCAATCTTTGCTGGACAATCCTACCACACTCACTGTCCATATTTGTCATCTTCTAACTTCCGTCTGTTTGAGCCGATCAAAGATGGACTGTGCAGACATCTTCCTACTGGCAGCGCCATCATAGCAGCTGTGAAACAGTGGATTACCCGTGCTCATACAGATTTTCATGAGAGCAGCATGCAGGTTCCTGTTCATTGCTAACAAAAATTTATAGCTAATAGTGCTGACTGTGCTGAAAAATAATGTTTTGTAGCTCAGAATTTGCTCCATCAAAGAGTGATATTGTTCATTTAGTATTTGTTGTGTTGTCCAGAGAAATAAATTGGAAGCAGAAATTTCATTTAAAAAAATGGAAGGAAATATAGCATATTGATTTAAAACTAATAGGTGGGAACTACCAAATGCTACTGAGAAGGCTGTGAATGTATGAAACCTGTAGCAAGTTAGACTTTGTGACTATTCCCAATGCAGAAAGGCCCACATACTATTTTTTTTTTCCTCAAGGAACACAATAAGTAACCTTTTGAACTTTGCCAATAAGTGGTGGAATCAGGATTGTTAAAAGTGGATGTTAACTTGAGAATATACATTCCAGGACTGCTGGCTACTGAAGTCAGAGCTTCAGGCTAAATAAAATTTTAAAACTAAATCAGAGAACCTTTGGAAAATGTATGTTTTAGCTGCTGCCATACTGAAGTAGTAGAGGGTGGGATGATGATTTGAACAAAATGCTGAAGTAGGAAGATTTAATGGATTTTACTTATATATATACATTTATGTATTTTTTTTTTACTCAACTAGGATATCAGACTATATTACAATATTCTTAATGTGCAAGTTATTCTTACCTGTATATATAGTACAGAGCAGCATTAACTGAAGACAGTGCTAGAGGCCAACATTTCAAGGACTGACTAATACTAAGTCTTTGGTCAAGCAGTGAGAGAAATTGCATCTGTGCCTCATACAAGAAAAGGATATACTTTGTAGGGGAGACAGCAGTCAACATAAGGAAATGGCATAACAGAAAAACTAGAACAAAAAAAACATGTATTGCATTTTTCTCCATCTTCCTCTTATGTTTCCTCCTGCATTTGTCATGGCTGACTGGCCTAACAGGCATTCAGATTCATTGGTGCAGGTAATGGTCTGCAAACCCCAAAGAACTGCCAGTTCCTGCTGATTTACACAAGCAGCTTGAGGGTGTTTTTTTTGTTTGGTTGGTTTTGTTTTGATTTTGAGGTTGTTTTTTATTTGTTTATTCCCCCCTGTGATCCTACTCATTACTCTAGAAACTTATTTAGTCTCATAGATGTCACATATTTGCAGTACAAAGACCAGTGAAAAATGGTGCAATAAGAAATGGTAATTACAGAGTCAGGTACATATTTTGTCACTATTTTGATGATGGATCTCACACACACTCTTCCACATAATTCTCCCAATAAAAGATAAGCAGGCTATCACCAAAAAATCCCCCCCCTTTTTTTTTTTTTTTTTCTAATTTTGACTATTTCTTAAGTGTCTACACTCTGAAGTTTCTGTGCATTTAGAAAGTTTTTGAACAAACTTAGAATACCACAAAAAGAAAATGGTCTTTTATTGCATAATATACTGTCACGGATTATCTGCTGATATCTCAGAGCCTGTGCTATACAATGATTCATGTTTTCTTCTGGACATGAAATGATAGACTATCTTCAGCCCATGTAACCTAATCCCTCTGAAGAGAAAATATGGTAGTTTCAACAGTAATGGATCTTCTGCTGATTCAGTATTATGATAGAAAATGAAGGGAGGTAAAATGTAGTGAAACAGGTTAGGTTCCTGACTTTCACTTTGTTTATCAACCAGTTTGGATCTCCATGTCAAAATATGAATTTTTGAATTATATTTTTTTCCCACAGGAAGAGGAGAGCAAGAGAAGATTTATCCTGTCTCTGCGTGCCATTTCACAATATGGAGCAGTCCTTTCTTGTGGGTTTATGTCAATTTTAAGGCCATGATTCAGGTAGTTTGTTTCCATGTTAGAATCTTTTACAGCAGAATCATTCAAATTAAAAATATTGCATCATTTCTGAAAAATGCCTACGCATAATGATAGGTCTTATTTTAAAGGTGTTTCACAGGAATCATCTCTGAAGAAGAATGTGGCTATAGACAAGAAGTGTAAACCAGGACTCATGTCAAAATGTTAGATCAGGAAGTAAAAGATGTAATAAAGCTCTGCATAACCACAGTTTTCTGTACTGGAAACACTGCACAGAGATGGGCAGCCTTCCAGAGAGTGGCTTTTCATCCTCAAAGGAAAATTCATCATGTAAATTTGACAGAATGCTGATGTTTCAGAGAAGAATCTTCTCAGACAAAAAAAAATAACATCTTTTATAACTGTTTTCAGTGCACTTCATTATGCCAGAAGGAATACTAGATAGATAAGCAAGTAAAAAGATACAGAAATATAAAATAAGGACAAACATAGTTTAAAAAGTATTATAAATGTTCATTCGGTGATAGCTTTCTCAGTGACAGTTTAGAATTGAACAGTGACTATTCTAAAAAGGAAAATAAATTTGTCAGAGTACTTTCACAAAACCATTTTGAGTTCCTGAATTTTGCTTTATGCAAAGGAAGTTTTCATAAATTACACAGCGTATAAAATCATAAAAGCAGGAATATTTCAACATAGGGAATGCTTTAGACAAACTCCCAGGTCTAACAGTGATCTGTTTGTTATCTTCTGCAAGTCCCTTAGCATCTCTTTGCCTCAGTCTACAAAGCAAAAACAATGATTGTTTAAGATCTTTACCTGTAAAATTGCAATGAAAATATCCAAAGAAATTTAGTCAGAGGTTGAAGTAAATAAATCTTAATAATTTACAAAGAGAACAGGCTTTTACTCTATTTTGAAAACCAAAAAATAACCCCCATGCTATTTCTGCTTAGCATGCTATTGATAAATTGCAGTATTCAATATTGCAAAACTTGGTTTCTCATTCAAAGGAAATTTGGATATTTCATGAAGTAAAAGGTCCTAATATTTCACTTATCTCAAGAATGTTCATCTTTTATTCTATAATAACTCCTATGTATTAGTGACTTGTTACTGTTAGTGACCAGTTTAAGTCTGATATTCTTTTTTAACTAAGATTCTGTAAACTAAATATTTAATAACTGTAAAATATTGCATATGTTTATGAATTTGTTATGCACTAAGTTTACAAGACTTTCCAGCAAGTACAATGGAGAAAGCTGAAATAATCTTCATGAAATCTTGCTCTAATTGTTGTAATATTAAACCTTTGTTATTATAAGTAAGTATAGAAATTTATCTTAGGTCACTGCTTAAAGCAGTATTGTGAGCTCAGAGAAATTCTATTTCAAGATTAGATAATAGATCCTGGAGAAACAAGTGAAAGGCAGTCTTAAAATGCACGGGCTAGAGGAAAAATAAGTTGAGATTACTTTTGCTTGAATTCTAATATGGTGCAATTGGCATTAGCAGTCTGCTATATTAAATGCTCTGAACACAATGAAAACGAGACTATGTTTTCAGTATTCATACATCTTTTTTTTGTTTTTGTTTTATACTCTTTTATACTAAATATATTTAAAAACATTAAATTATCTTCTAAATCTTTTTCATAAAGCCATGCTGAGATCATTATGAGAAAATACTTTAAAACCAAGTGTCACATTGATGATAGCAGAGCTGTCAGAAATTTCAGGTTATAAAAGGCAGAGGTGAAGCATAGCTTCTCCTATTCAATTGTAAAGCCTATGTATGTAAATAACTATTTCCTTTTGTTTTGTCAACTTTTATCCAACACTGTGGATATGATTAAAAGATGGCTACTGTTTACATTTGTTCTGGAGCTTGGAAAATTAAGAGATGTTTCTGTTGAGACAGATCAGATGAATAATTTCTTTTCCCCAGCTATATTCAGAAATAGGAATTATTTCAGATATGGATGATTTCAGAAATTTGACAGTGTTGCATGGAGCTAGAATTCTGCTTTCTAGACTATTCAGTATGAGTCAATTTGAATTTTCCCAGGGCAAATTAAAAAAAAAAATCTAACAGAGTTGTCAGACACTGGAATGGGCTGCCCAGGGAGGTGGTTGAGTCATAGACCCTTCAAGAAATGCTTAGATGTAGTACCGATGGACATAATGAGGAAATATTGATGGTAGGTGTACAATTGGACTGAATGATCTCGGAGGTCTTTTCCAGCCCTTGTTGACTCTATAATTCTGTGATTCTATGACTGTCATCCTCACTGCTCAAACTCAGACCAAAAGTCTATATGAATGTTTAGGCACACTTTACACAGTAGAGAAATAATAATTTCAAGATGAATAAGAATTATTTCCTATGAATAGGACAGATGAAGTGAGGACTGTAGGAAGTACAAGCCTTTCATGACTTCTTAGAGCAGAATGTTCAAGAAATCCACTATTCTTCATGTAGATTAGTTAAGTTTTCAGTAAGTTCAAGTATTGCTTAAGAAAAGTGTATTTGATATTTTATTTGCATTGAAATGTTCAAACAATTATTGTATTGTATATCGTAAAAACTTGGCAACCTAGTGTTATGCAGATGTATGTATGAAATAGAGTTTATTTCCTATTATTTTACTATGATTGGAAACTAGAGATCTACATATTTTCCTCAAAACTCAATGTTTTAGAAGAAGTTCCCTGTTTACTTGTATTTGTCAGTTTTGTATTACATAGGGAAAAGCAGTCTCTAAGAGTCTAGAACCTCTCATTAAAACACAATTTTAAAAAGTTTGTTTGCTACTCTGAACTGTGTCAGTGATCAACAGCAGCTTAGAAAGCGCAAGCACACCCATGCCCTGTGAACCTCACACAAGATCACTTTAAAAGTAACCACAAATCTTTTTTTTTTTTACTGCTAACACTTGGAGAGTAACCACAGATCTTGATTTTACTGCTAATAAAAAGACTTGGACCAAATAAGTAAGAATGCCATTAAACCTGACTTCATACACCAAATGAGATCCAACTTTATTATTTTATATATTATTTTTTCTACTGCTGCCATTTGCAAATCATAAGCACTAATGCTGAACTTCACAGAAAATAACAGTTGCAAGTACATTTAAAGTATTGTAAGTATTTTCAAGCCATTATTTCACATATAAACTTACTGTTACAGTCAGAAAACCTTTTCTATAAGGCCAATATCATCCTAATTATTTAAAATGTCACACTGGCTACAACTATCATTAAATATTTATTCAGTTGTCTCATACAAGCATTTATGGGTATCACTAACTTACTATCTCTTTTTTCCAGTCTGTAAATATCCTTATATACTGAAAGTTCGCAATTTTAAGCATGTGGGTATATAAGATGTAGTTTTTTGAAATTACCCTTAAAGCTGGACTTAACTTATTCACTATCAAGTTTTTATTGAATAATGAATTATTTTATTGAATAATTCAGGTATCTATGTCATATGAAGTTAGCATCATTATGTGCTGCAGTCTTTTAATCATATGCATGAAATAACATTTCTAATTTACAAAGACACAGTATCTTGGACTGCTTAATAAAAGATAAAAGACGCTTAACTCCAACCTCACTAGTTTTCTATGAATGTATGGACCCCTTTTTCTTCAAATTCTAGATTTTTGGCAAGATAAGTAAACTTTTTCAGACACACTTTAGAGATGAAGCAACATAAACGTTCTTTGAAAAATTTATGCAAATCGTGGAGATCAGAGGCCACCACTGGTGCCAAATATCTATATTTTCAGTGGCTATGAATGAAAAGCAAAACAAAACAAACCAGGAAAGAAATAATGTACCTTTTAGGAAAAAAAAAAGAAATTGTTTCAAATCTACAAGGTTAGTCACACTACATTAAAGTCTTCCTTCTATAGATTTCCATTGAGGAGACATAGAAGGTGGGGAGTGAGAGGTATGCAGAAAATGTTAGTTCAGTATCAATAAACAGCATAAAAAAATGTGACCTTACTTGGAAGAAAAGCAAAAAAAGAAAAATTATACTTCAGAGTGGTATTGAATCTTTAGTTGCACTTTTTCTTAAGATTTACCCACTGCTATGAAAGTACTGTGTTCTAGCTTCACCAGTTAGAAATTCTCATGAATTTTGCTATTTTTTGAGAAGGTTTCAGTTTTATCATTTGTAATTCTGAGATAATCTTCACATTTTTCTCAAGAGCATGTCTTACACTACACTGTCCTCTAAGGAAAAAGAAATAAAACTTGTCTTCTGACATGGAGTGTAAACGTATGCTTACTCTTCAAACAAAATGTCACAAAAAGACTAATGCATCTTAGTCTGTTTGGGGCTCTGTTGAGACTGGTTTAAACACCGCGTGAAATGCAACCTTTGATTGCATCCATAAATATATCAGTTCTTAAATATTTTTTTCATTTTCAGCTTGGTGAACCTTTATGTCTAACTTAAAGGCTTCACTAAATTAAGTGATTAGGGAATCACTCATATTAAAGGTTGCTTTTTAAAAAATTATTTATTATGTTTATATTCTACATACAGTAAGGGTTTAAAGTGGTTAAAGTGTATTTTTCTATTTTTTTTTAATGGAAGTATATTTTTTAATGGAAGTATCATTGCATTACCTTTAAAGTCCTGATTAGCAAAATTATTATAGGCATAAAAGTAATTTACTGCTTTCTAGGAAGAGGCTGGCCTCATCTCACAGTATGATTTTTTCCCTCACTTGCAAAGAAACTGGAGAACTCTGATCTGATAAACAATAGTCATACTCAACCATCTGTCCCTGTGGTGCTAAGTTTGGGGGTACAAACAGGAAATTTAAAAATAAAACCTTGAGACTTCAGAAGATAACAATTTATGCCCAAAGACCTCCTGAAGCAGGTGTGTGGCCTGCTGTTGCGAGTAATTATCAACTACTATTGTTGAAGCTGGCATATTGCCACTTTTCTAAAAGCAATTTTTTCTCCTGGTGTAGACTGAAAATATTCTTTCTTTCCAGTTCATTTTTTCTTCTATTTGCATAAATATGTTTCACCTCCAAATTAATCATCTCAGAAAGGCTAATAACCTCTGAAGAATTACCAGTCCAGAAAGCATTCAAAAACACCAAATGAGATGAAATAAAACTCAGTATCGTGCAGTACTTTGTTTATTTCCAACAGTACCTATGATGGACTAAATTGGGAACTTTTCAACTCATGTATCATTATTTGTAAAATCTGATAACAGTTTACAAACATATGTACATTTATAAATGAAATTATAGTATTAATATAAAATCAAAATGTAAAGTTATTTTGTCTTTTATTCAAGACCCCATTTCTCTAACGGTACAACTAGCTGGCACATCACAATTTAGAATTGTTGTTTTAAACATAATGTTTCTAGTTTGGAAATGTTCCCTCATAAATAGATACCAGGCAGATTTGCAGGTTCCTATGCATTGTAATTAATCTAGCACCAGTAAGACTTATTCCTAGAAATACCATAGGAACGCACAAATACCCAAATTCACAATGAGGAAAAAAAAAAAAAAAGAGAAAGGAGAAAAAATATGTTATATCAGGCTTTGTTACAGTCATAGTTGGAAAGCAAATAACTAAAATTAGCTGATCACTAGCTGCATTAAAACAAACAAAACCTAAAAGCTAATTAGTTATTAAAATTTAAAATCCATTAAAAAACAAACAAACAAAAAAAAAACAAACCTCCAATGTGGAAAAAGGCAAACCGCACTGCATTATTATTTTCTTTGAACAAAATTCTATCCTCAAATATATCTCTGTATCTCTATTTACTTATGAAGAAACTGTAAATGCTACCTGCAATGTGTAAAGTATAGATAAGTTTGAAATTCAGAAAACTACATTTCATGACAAATAGTGCATTTATTGTAATATTAAAAACACTTGAACTGACAGGACATCACTCCTATAGAAAAGAAATAATAAGATGGGATTCACACAACCAAATATAGTTGTCTCTATTATACAAGTGATTCAGAGTCATTTCATAGTGAGTGAAAAAAAATCAATATATTTCAGGTGAAGAGAATAATTATCTCTCACTAAAGTGAATGAATTGTATTTGTAAAGTGCTTTTTTTTCCAGAGATTATGAGCAGCACTGAAGAAGACTAGCTTAGGAATGAAGATCTAAATATGAGTAACATAAATTGCAAATGTCAAGTCTAGTTCTGAAACTGAGGTTTAAAAAATGAGCTTTGTCATCGTTTTACAGCATGAATTGTGTTTCTAAATGGTATCTAAGCTAAGATTGTATTTATTGTATAATTTTTTAACATATATTTTGAGCTTATCATTCTATACAAACTGTCATCATGTCACAATTAATTTAATAAAGATATTCCTAGCAATGAAAAGTTTCTGGAATTCAGATTATAACTTTTTAGATATGATGATAACTGCAATCCAATCTTGAAGTTTGGTCTCCACATATCCAAAAAGACTTGGTAGTATCCATAAAAGGAGACCATCATAGAGAACAAGATGTTCTCTATGGATGTTTCCAGACAGAGGAATTAGGGTTACCAGTACAGTTACAATTAGAATATTAACAGAGACCCATTAGAAATGGTATAATATACTATACTATAGAATAAATAAAATTAGAATGGAAATAACTTGTTAAAATACTTTTGATAAACTTTGTGTGATTTCTAAAACCAAAGGAGACTTTCTTGTGTAATGTGAATTTTATTACAGAAAATGGAACAGCAAGACTATTATAATACTACATCATTTTGACAGGTCATGAAAGAATGAGAAAAATGTAAAAAGAAAAATATTTAAAGATTGTATTTTCGGGATAAAAAATGTCTACAGTATAACATTTTCAATATGTAGTTCCTTAAAGCACACAACAGATCTAATTTCTTCCTGAGCATCAAATCTACAAGCCGTGTTGCTTCGTACTCCTCTGTCAAAAGTGATTAAAATATATAGAAAAAGAAAACATGCTTTTTCATATGTAAACATATATTTTTATATAGATACACAAACACATATATTTTATACATCATATAAAACAATAAACATATACATTTTTTACATATTTATAATGTAAGAGTGTGTGTTGTGTGAGGGATATATGAGGCAGTGTGAGAGATGGCCACCAGAGTGGGGGATATGATTATCCCCTTCTGCTCTGCCTTCATGAGGACCCATCTGGAGTACTATGCCCCCACCTTCAGCTCAGGAAAGACATGGAAGCTGCTGGTGCAGGTCCAGGAGAGAACCAGAAAGATGATCAAAGAGCTGGAACAACTCTCCTATGGAAAAAGTCTGAGGGAGTTTAACTTGTTCAGACTGGAAAAAAGAGACCTCATTGTGGCCTTCCAGAGAATGACTTTTTATATGGTCTGAATGTGATAGGATAAGGGAGAATTGATTTAAACAAAAATATGAGAGATTTATAGTAGATATTAGGAGGATACTACTACTGAGATGGTGGTGAGGCACAGGCTGCTCAGATAAGTTGTGGATGTCCCATCCCTGGTGGTGCTCAAAGTCAGATTAGATGGGGCCCTGGACAGTTTGATTAAATGGGTGGCATCCAGACCACAGCATTTGAGTTGGAAGAGGATGGTCTTCCAACCCAAGCCATTCTATAATTCCATGACTCTGTTGTGTGGAAGCTGAGAACATCTGTTCATTGAGGTTATTCAGCCAAAGATTTATGATATTCAGAAAGAGATAATATGTAAAGGTGGAAGCAGAAATGAGAAACACACTGAAACACAAACCTGATAAACATAGGGTAAAGATCAAAGTCTTCAGTCACTAATTGATGGGCCATTAAGAAGCTCGTGGCGACTGTGCCTTATGACAGGCATAGAGGAAAACTGAGGTGGGTGAGAGGGCTCAGGACACATGGATAGGTATTGAATGGTCAGAAGGGATCATACCAGTATTTGGTGGTCTACAAATGTGTGTGCCTGTGAACCTGCAGGCTGTTGTGTATATGTTTTCAGAAGTGAAATTCTTTCTTGACAAGTGCTGGTTGATCAGGAGGAATTCCTGACTCCAGAGCTGCTGTAGGTGGGAACTGTAACAGCCCTTAATACAGAGGGTCAGAGTACTTGCTGATCAAAACCTTTCTGGAAACACGGCAGTAACATACCTTAAGATAAATATATTCAAGAAATAAAGTGTATTTATTAAAAAAAAAAAAAAAAAAAAAAAAAAAAAAAAAAAAAAAACATATAATGCTGCCATGAAGATAACTCTCCTTTAGCTAAGTAAAACTGCAATCCCTCCTAAATACAGTTTTTGACAAAACTGCTACTGTACACTTAAACACAGAAATTTTTGTGTTCTGAGAGGTTTTAAGGGTTCATGAGTCACTTGTCTCCTATTGCTGTTTCTTTTTGGAATGGTTGATTTTACAAATGTACAGAATTGAAAGGCCAGTTTGAAGAACAATAACAGAATGTGATTAATGTTGGGGAAAAAAACAAAAAAACCCTCTAAGATAATCTAGTTCAACAGTACACCTACCACCAATATTGTCCACAAAAACATTTCTCTAAATGCCACGTAATATTGCTTCGAATGGCAACTTTAGCACAGAGAAAGAACCTGATTCTTTTCACTTAGCAGCAGTGATGGAAGACTTTGAAAGCTGGATTGCATCAAGGATGACAAAGGTTGACATGGAAATGGATGACATCTCAGTGCACACAGTTCTTTGAAAGCTTCCTGAATTCATTCTTCTTGCATATCCTTCATGCATCATGTATTGAACTGAGTCGTGTAATTCTGTATCTGCACACATCCATGACTTGCATAACTATAAGAATAACATTTAGGTTTAATGGCATTAGAACAGTCTTACGCTGCTTAAGAAAAAACAAGATCACATATTTCTTTTCATTTAACACTTTTTTTTTTGTTTGTTTTGTTTGCTTTTCTTGCTAGTTCGCTTGTCATCTATTTATTTGTTTGTTTGTTTGTTTGTTTTGTTTTTAGTTTTGGCTGAGGAGCAGCTGGGGTCCCTGAACCCACATTATGATCTGTCAGTAAGGAGACCTAAAGCAACATAGTCTGTATGTGAAGAGAGAAAGCCAAGGGAAACAGTAAAATTCATTTCCTTCCCCTAGTTGATTCTTTCAAGAGCTCTTGCATATATTTCACTCAGTTTTGATACCACTGGTATAAGAAAGAGTGACCAACTGGAGGGTATTTAGTGAATGCTGCTGAGGTGGTGGGAATAAGAGTATCTATCCTATGAGAAAGCCTGACCTCTCAGCCCAAAGAGACAGCTCTGGGAACCATACAAGAGCCTTCATGCCTGTGGGGAATTCACTGAGGAGAGACAGGTTGGCTGTGAAGGGCAGGATGGCAATACAATGAGAACAAATTGATAAGGCATAAGTTCAGACTGGATATAGGGAGAAGCCTCTTGGCCCAAAGGTTTGGGCTACTGCTCCTGAGGTTGTGGAGACCTGACTGGATAGAACGCTCTGAGCAGCGTGATCTGATCATATTGATGAGCTTGCTGTCAGCAGAAGCTTGGAGAATAACTGATGTCCCTTCTAGCTTGAATCATTCTGTGACTTGCAGCATCAGTTGTAGTACTATAACCAGACAAGTACTACACCCATTTACTGTTCACATTACAGCCACTGCTAAATTAAACGATCAATTTCCCTAATAAGTTATTCCAACTTTTTTGTAGTTGATTAAAAATACTGGAGCAAATAGTTACATAGCTTTGTATGATTACTTTTATTCTTCTTCAAATGATTTATTTTATTTATTTGAATAAAGCCTGATATTTTTGCTGGCCTGACCGAAGTCTGTCCTCACTGGAGGTCAGTGACAGTTCTTTTCATGACCCAAGAGAGTAGGCTCAAGTGTGAAATGATTTATAATACAACAATAATTTGTAACAATAACTCTTTGGATTGTATGCCTTAGAATATTTAAGCTTTCATCCTCAACTAAAATGTAACATTTGAACCTATTTGTAGCAGAATGCTTTCATTAACGGTGACTAAATGCTGCTGTTGTGAGAAAAGACAAGAAAGTGATAGAGCAGATGCAGTGAACAGAAATGCAGGTGCATGCGTTGTCACCTCAGCTTTTATTAAAATAACGTAACATTGGATATTTTAATCCCAGGACAAGAGAACAACTGGCACAGCAGATCTACAGCAAGAACAGTACAGGTGTGTGTTTTGTTGACTCATCTTTTTGAGCAGTGACAATGGCAAATAGGGTGACATGGAAAGGACAGCAAATAACATGATTATATAAAATTGCACATTACCTTTCTGTATGCAATGATGTGGGGAAAAACAGAACCTGTGCTTAATATTAAAGCTACTTATACTTTAATAAAAATTTTCAGGGAAGAATTATTTGGCGTTGAAATACAGATCATGAGTAGCCAAGCTACTCATGAATATGATTAATAATTTCCTGAAATTTTTATTCAGATTCAAGTCCAGAAGCTGAACCCTCTGCCTGGCATGGCAGTGTAAATGTGAGGCCCATATTGTTCTCCTTATTGGTTCCCTCAGTTTTTCTGGTCAAAGCTTCTCTTACTAATTAACTAACTATTCTTCAAGTGAAGGAAAGAAAACAAGAATTAATAAAGTTCTTCACAGGAATTAAAATGTAAAAGCAATATTAAGCACTCCATTATTGTCTGCAGTCTCCCAGAAGATGGACACTCTACTGGCTATTTTTCCACACAGACTGTTAGTTTGTGAGAATATTGTAGGTGGTTTGGGGATCTAAGCCTACAGATCTTTCTGTTTGCTTTATTGCAAATCTTCAGAATCCTTTGGTACACCAAGTCCTCTTTTCCCTATCACCAGCAAAAGTCAGACAAAATCTATTTTGAAAGATCAAGGTGAAAATGTTATCTGAATGTGGTTTACAAAGCATGGACAAAATGTTGTGATTAAAAACATTCTGCTGCTGATTTTTTTTTTAATTGATCCCTTTCATTCCAAACATTTTCTTCAGGTAGCACTATCTCCTCTTATTTATGACTCTTGTTGCTTAACAATTAATTAGCTTTATTTTTTGGAATTTTAATTTTTCTGTGGATTGCTTGCTTTGGTTAAGCTGCTTTATATGCTATTTGAATTAAATGAATGCAATAAATTGAAGTAAGTGCTTGATGTCTTCACATTTTTCATGCAAATTAAAGCATTTGATGTATTAAAAAAATCCTTTAATAATTAAGACTTTTAAAATTTAAAAAATGTTTTTTTTTTCCTTGCTTCCAAAAGTGGTTAACACTGATTTGATGCTAACATATCATCTTCTAGAAGTAGTATGATGTCAAACCAGACAGAGGAGGTTCTGGTGGATGAAATGTTGACATGAACCAACAGTGAGCGCTTGCAGCCCAGAAGGCCAACTGTATCTTGGGCTCCATCAACTGAGGGGTGGCAGCAAGGAGAGGAAGATGATTGTCCCTTTCTGCTGCGCCCTTGTGAAGCCCCACCTCTAACAGCGTATCCAGGTCTGTGACCCCCAGCACAAGAAAGATGTGGACCTGTTGGAGTAGGTCCAGAGGAGTCCACAAAGATCATCAAATGATTGGAACAAGTCTCCTATGAATAAAGGCTGAGGAAACTGGGATTGTTCAGACCACACTGTTGCTTTCTAGTACCAAAATGGAACTTTAAGATGGAGATTGGCTTTTTAACACATTCTGAAAATGATAGGTCAAGAGGGAACATTTTTAGGCTAAAAGATAGGATATATAGATGAGATTTTAGGGGGAATTTTTTTACTCAGAGGGTGGTGAGGGGCTGGAACAAGCTGCCCAGAGAAGCTGTGGATATTCCATCCCTGGAGGCATTCAGGACCAGGTTGTATGGGGCCCTGGACAGCCTGATTTAGTAGATGACAACACTGCCCATGGCAGGGGGATGGAAGTAGGTGATCCTTAAATATTCCCTTCCAACCCAAGCCATTCTATGATTCTACTGTTTCCCTGGTCAGCTGTGTGTGTGTAAACAGACAAAAAATATTAGAGAAGACAAAATCATCTGTATGTACAGTTAAATATTGTTATTAAAAACAGTCATACTTAGATTACGAATATATTTAACCAAAATATCAGCTTAACTCGTTGTGCAAATATCATTATATATAGCTAAGTAGTTAGCTTGTCAAGATCTATTCAATCTGAAATCCAACACTTATCAAAGACCTTACAGTCAGCATGGATTATTTTAGTTTTCAAATACTCCAAAGTTGTCGAATTTGATAGATATATTATCTATCAAAGGGAAGGAGTTGCTGGCTGGGGAAGACAAAATCTTTATGCATTAGTTATTCATATAAAAATGATTAAGTTCAGGTTTTCGCTTACTACAGACTGAACTTGGAGGCCTTGTGTAGCAACCATTACTGTCTGTGATGCTGTTTGTGAGACATTATATTATGGGGTGATGAAATACTGGAAGCTATCTATTGGAAGCTACCTGAAGCGAAGTCATCATGCAGTGGTGGAGTAAACATTCCTGAGGCATATTAGAAAGTCAAATAATAACATGAAAATAAAATAAAATAATAAAATAATAAAGAAGACCTTCACAGGGGAGGTGCTCCAGCCTTCTGACCATCTTCATGGCCCTCCTCTGGACCGGCTCCAACAGCTCAGTGTCCTTCTTGTGTTAGGGACTCCAGAACTGGACTCCAGGTGGGGTCTCACAAGGGCAGAATCACCTCCCTCGACCTGCTGGTCACACTTGTCTTGATATAACTGGGATATGGTTAGCCTTCTGGGCTGCAAGAGCACACTGGTGGCTTGTGTTGAATCTTTCATTATCCAACACCATCAATCCTCTTCAGGGTGGCTTTCAAGCCATTTTCCTCCCAACCCGTATTTGTGCATGGGATTAGTCCAGCTTAGGCACAGGACTTTGTACTTGGTCTTGTTGAACTTTATGAGGCTGGCACTGACTCGTTTCTCAAGCCTGTCCAGGTCTCTCTGGATGGCATCCTACCCTATAGCAAGTCAATATCCAGCACAACAGGCTGTTATGTACTGTTATATTACTGACAAGCACAATATTGCGCCTCCCCACAAGCATTTGATGTCAGTAAATGGGTAGGGTTGGATGGCTTTTTGTTTTCCATTTTTATTTGCCTACAATAAATCGAACTCTTAAAGCCTCACTTCTCTAGGGAATTAATGTACTTCTTTGGAAAAGCATTTAACCTCAGGATATCAAGTATATTTTTTGTTCCATTTGCAATATATGCTATGATCACCTGTTTTTCTTGTTGTTGTTGTTGTTTGTTTTGTTTTGTTTTGCTTACTGGATCTATGGGATCCAGGTTCTCCTGTCAGAAAACATGCAATGTATAAGAAAATGTCAGTTCCCAGTGAAGAAGTCCATAAATTTTGTATATTTAAATTGTATCCCCATAACTTTAAAACTTAATTAATCTTATTTATTTTGTTTTGCTTATATGACTTCGCTATATTACTTTGACATAATTATTGAGAAGCTGATACACTTAAAGAGCAACTGGAAGCTCGGAATGCAGGAACATTTTATTCACGTATTTCATAGTGATAGGACAGGGTGGGAATGGCTTTAAAATGAGGCAGGGAGATTTAGGTTAGATATTAGGGGGAAGTTTTTCACTCAGAGGGTGGCAGTGCACTGGGACAGGTTGCCCAGATAGATTGTGGATTCCCCCTCCCTGGAATCATTCAAAGCAAGGCTGAATGAGGCTCTGGAAAGACTGGTCTAGTGGATGGTGGCCCTGCCCATGGCAGGGGGGGTTGAAACTAGATTATTTTTGAGGCCCTTTTCTACCCAGGCCATTCTATGATTCTATAATTAATTATCTATATTTTGATCAGAAAAAAAGATATATTTAAAATAAAATTGCACGTTAAATATGATGAATTGAAGAGTCAAACTATATAGCATATGCTTTTTTTATGATAAAATTTGAATTTACTATGTGTTCCTTAACAACAGTTTGGATTATGCTTGGAAGATCTGTCTCCTTCTCCACTTCCTCTCTACTTCCTTCCAACACCAAAACTCCAAGAAGTACACATCAGTGATGAAAGGTCAAGGAAGATGCCACAGGCATGTAGCTGTTTGAAAACACAGTTTTTGTTTCTCAGAAAGGGTTGAGCTATTGGGCTGTAAATCACCAGGAAAGCACTTAGATCTGTCAAGAGCCTGTAAGCACCTATTAGAGGTCTTTTAGGAATTCACCCTGCAGAAAGCCCAGGAGGATATAAAGGAGCAGGGGCTGTGCTCATTTATCCTTACAGTGGGATGGGGCTGCCTGTGCCAAATGGTTGTGAGATGAGCATTGCTTGTTTGAATGCAAATAGATCTCAATGAACTCCCATGGGAATGATGTGTAAGGTTAAGGAGTAGTGCAATAGGAAAATAATGATAAACATACTGATCCATTACTTTATGTAAAGTATCATCACATTTAGCAATTCTGGGCAAAGCATATCTGCTTTTCTGTACACTTAACTGTTCCAATGATCTGTTGGACATAGACATGAAATGATGTCATGAGAAAAATTCTGCTTAGTCTTAATAAAAATCTAAAGCATCAGTGCTGCAACTATATTGAGAGTTACAGGGAGTTGAATGGAAACTTTTCCTTTTAAAAATATGGAACATGAAACATAGCATCAGTTGGCATAACGCACTTAAGAGACTTGAAACACCTACATTCAGTGTCTGGATCTCCTGCTGATGGTCTGCTGATCCGATGGAAATTGTTTCATACTAGGATGTTGTCATGGTTTTATAATTTTTTGTTATCAGTATTCCACAACATAGCATCGTGTAGTGCACAGGGAGTTAAAGAGTTAATGTTCTAGTTCCATGAGTTGTCAATAGTTCCAGGTATACCTGACTCAGAAGACAAGAAGAACTACATAACCCACAGGACTCTGTGTCTCTGCACTGTTTTCTGTACAGAGGGAAAGATAAAAACTGTTCACTTGTCACCAGGCATCTCTCTTTTCCCTTTCTGCTCTCCCAGCAGCATGTGAGCTCCCTCATCGTCTTGCCTTGAGTGCTAGAGGAAGACCTTCATATTTTTGGATGCTCTCTATCTCATATTATTTGACATATTAGTTTCAATTTCAATTATATTGTACTATATTGTGTTATTTTGCATTCCAAAATCTTATTTACTAAATTAGCTTTCCTCCTTGGATCATTGCTGCAGTTTGGTTATTTTCCAATTTGGTTATTTTCCCATTTTCCTGCCCTATTTCCCCTTTTCCCTTTTCTAGGGGGTGTGAGTCCATGGGTCCACCCACCCCGTTTGTTAGGGAACCAGGTCAAACCAGCCCATAAACAGCTGACAAATGCAATTAGGAAAAAGACAATAGAAAGAAAATCCGTAGGCCAACTGATGTTACTAGAACTACTCAAGATTTAGAAAGTTTCAGTATCAAATAAAATTCAGCTCCTAATTTACAAGTAATGGTACAGACCTAAATTAGTGTAGGTTTCTTCACTTAAATTTTCACTTCGTTGTTAAAAAATGAATAAAGTTAATAGAATTATATTATTCTATAAATCTCTGTTGAATATATTTATCCTGCTCTACACTCTGTAGTTTTTTAGGTATATTAAAACAAAGAAAAGTACTGAAGAAAAATCACTTGCCCATAAAAAAGAAATGTAAACTAGTTTTAAATGCACATCATGCTTTTTCATCTTTGACAGCAGCAGTATTTCAGAAGATACCAGATATGAGGTATTTATGGCAGGTGCATTACTATTTAGAAACTAATCTCACACACATGGCTGTTAAAGTGAAATATGGATTTTAATAATCCAGCTTGGTGAGATATGTAAGTCTGCCTGGTGGGGATGTGATTAGCCACAGTCTGCAAGATTAATTGAGATACACAGTGCAAGATTGCATTTAGTGAACTCCAAGTCAGTCTGATTATGCAAGAAACCACTTAGTTAGGACTGTATCTTTATGGATATAAAAACAGATAAATCACAAAGTCTACTGTGACAGCTGAGTCAGAATAGAAACTATTTAAGTCAGTGGGCCTGGTGAACAGATCATCAAAGTAAAATACCAGCCATTTTGTAAACAGGAAAAATGAACCGCCAACAGCAACAAAAAATCCCGTGTAGTTCAGATAGAGGAAAAAACGTACAATAAATGGGGTTTTAAATGTCTGCCATCATGAACTTTTAAAATTGATGGTACAGAACTTACTTTCTGTTTTAACAGAGCAATATTCATTAAGGAGACTACTGTTTTTAAATGGAAATTTTACTTTTACTTTAGAGTTTGAAATTGCATTAAGATGAAATATGACGAACTCAATGAAATACCAATCCAGATGGTTTGATTACTTTAGAATGGCAGTAAAATTAAGTACTTTTAATTCAATATCATTATTTTTCCATAATGAGTATTTACTTCCCCTTCCAACCCATTGCATTATTGAAAACACCAATTTATAATACAAGAAAGGAGGAGTACAGGACCATTCTTGCAGAAACCACTCAATACTTTTCTACACTAGCTACCTGTAATTTGGATTATTAACCTATTCTCTCCTTGCCTAAGTTTTCCTGTCTGTGAACTCATTAGCAGCTGACAGAAATACCAAAGGGTGTTTAGATACTACTGTTTTATCTTCAGCGTTAAATGAGCATCAAAATTAGAAAGCTCTTTGGGAGAAAATTTCTTCTGAGACCTGGTAATAACTTCAAAGGATGACAGTTCTGAAGACAGCACCTACAATCATTCATGTAAAAGTGTAAACTTTTCTTTCATGCTCCCAATTTCACCTTCATGGGCTCCTAGCTGCAAATTTACTAACATCTGATGTAATTTAAATGATAGTTTTGTTCATTCTCTCAAATTATAGTGAGCCTGGTACAGATTACTCAATCTACTGTACTAAAGACGAAGACAAACTGCACAATGAGAATTGTCAGAATAAGGCAGTCCAAACTGTACTTCATGCACTTACTTTGCCGTAGCTTTATTTTGGTTTACCTTACATTATTCATATAATTATTAGTAAATGTAAGATATTTTATTTAAAAGTACTCAACTCTTAGTAGTTTGAACATCAACATATAACTCTACTTTGTGAAAGAATTTTCTGGATAAGAAAAACTTTTGTGTAAGTATGTGCATGTTCCAAGGAAAGGACACTGGACATTTTCTCTCCAGTACACAAACCATACCATATCTAAGTTGGATTTAGCAGTTCTCTACAGTGTGACAGTCAGACATTCAGTTCTACAGCACAACTTTCATTTTTCTTATACAGTACAGTTCCTCAAGATATGTTGCCTGTAGCCCTTCAGGACATTTTCTCCTTGCCTAAATGTTTTAGGTCACTTCTCAGACAGAGAAATAAACAGAACAAGGAAACAGCTACAGATAACATTGATGTAAGGATGGACTAGAATGACCAAATCTGTGACCTTATTGATTACCAGCTGATGGATTGCCACCTGAGGAAAAAGCAGAGCCCTGAATCACCTAAAGAAAATACTGTACAAGATATAATGCAGGAGGGCATCCCCAGTGAATGGGACTAAACTATACTGGATTTGTTAGGGTTCTAATGTCCTAGTTCCATGAAGTCCTTCAGGGATCTGTCACTGAAATAGATTTTGGGAAAAAAAAAAAAGAGCAATTTTTGTAATGTAAAGTAAGTTGCCCTGTTCAGACTAACAGAAGCTTATCAGTTGATACTATTTGAAGGTATTTTTTGAAGGCATTGAGAAAAAAAAAAGAAAAGCAAGACAATGAACAAACAAAACTGTTCAGTAGAATACATACAAACTTTAACAATGTTACATATGTGAAAAAATTCTTTTGTGTCCTATGTAAAATCCCATTACACTCAAAGTTTTTTCTATTTTTTTTTAATCTTTCACAGCAAAGTGTTCTCTGTACATGTGTTTACTCTAGGATTAGGATATAATATTTATCTGCATCTCACTGAATGCTCAGAAGACCTGAGAACCGTATAAATTCAGTTAAGGTCTTGACTTGAAGTAAATCAAAGAGTACACATGAATCTTTTAATTGAAGTGATAGCTGCTTTACTGATGAGATAGATTCAAATGTCTCATACAAGTGTTTGGTTTTGTCTCCTATTTAGAAAGTTAGTCAAAATAATTATGTCGTGTACAACATTTCTTTATATTAATGAGCAGGATTGTCATTAAAAAAAGACAAAAGTTTCACAGACAGATAATAACATTTTTTCTTTCCATGTATCTCAAAATACTTTAAATCTGTAATTAAAGTAAAAGAGAAAAATTCATAAAGTCGCATTCCATCAATTAAGAGGTTTTTAACATCGTGAAAATTCTGTGTCTGATTTGAAAAAATTAGAATGTTTGCAAATTTTATGCAGTATGCAAGAAAAATAACACTACTATGCCAGCCAGTGAAAGAGCTTTTATGGTTCAGAAGCATTCCATTGATACAACATGTTTAAACAATGGAAAATAATTTGGTTTACATTTCACTCTTGAAAAGCTTTATTCAAAAATCTGACTTTTGTTAACACAGACTTTAGGTCTGCAAGACTGAATGAGTTATCTTTAACTTCCATTCATATTTCTTGTCATAGGAAGTCTGTAGAACATTAGTATAATATTCTCAGGGTTATATATTTTCAGTCAAACAATTTAAATTATGTAGTTATTTGCTGTAGAAGAAAGAGGTTCTACTACAAATTAATTTTAAGAAAAATAATAAAATTTAATAAAATGAGTTGCTGATGATATATATGTTTGGAATAGCCTAATTTGGAGTCTTTTCCATGAAGACAGACACTGATCTAAATACACATCAGAAATGTCAAAACAGCCCTATGTAAATACAGCCACTGTGTGATTTGATTAATGAAGGTGAAATACTACCCATAGAATAATACGGGAATATGGTGGGGATGCTCCTTAAGTTATGGTTTTTGATACTTTGGACATAAGAACCTTGCTTAAAACAATGGAAAAAGAATGATGAAACAGAGACAAAAGTCTGGATTATTTATCTCACCTCTAAATCAAAACTTTTAGTCAACTCACTCCTTTATAAAGTGGTATAAATGTTTAAAGTTGTTTATTTATGATGGAATTGACATTTAATGAAAGGAAAAATATCTTTTCAACAATGTAATTTACATAAGTGTATGTTTAGATAAACATACGCAAGCAGAGATTTATTTTAACTTTTGAAAAAGGCACACTGAAAAGACAGAAGACAATTTAAAATGAAGTTGATACTTCACAACTTAATATTCCTTGAAGAAACAATACTTCCTTCATTCTTCGTAGTGATTTGAGGATAACTACAAACAAGGTAGGCAAAGTTCATTCACAGTGATTACCTGGTTACTAGCTTAAGCTTTCCCTTATCTGTAATTACTGTTTACTTCATAGAGTCAAAAGCTTAAAGATGTAGACAAATTACAACATGTATTAAATATAACAGCTCTGGTTTCTCAACAACATAATGTGAAATTAGAAAAGGAAGATATCATTCATTTTATTAATAATTAAAAGGGAAGAATAAAATTAATACAAAACAAGTCTCCTTTGTCTTGTTTTATTGTTAGAATGGATTTATTTTGACTGGCATGATTTTGCACTAAGGTTTCTTTTTCTGCTTGTCTGTTTAATTTTTAAGGTATGCTTAAAAATAGAACTAAAAGAGAATATAGTTGATTCCTCTTTGATTTAACAAGGTTGAAAAATCTCATCCGTTCCAACTATTCTTTTAGCTCTGATTTTTATTTAGACTCAAGAATTAAACGCTTCCACTGCTTGTGAAATCACGTAACTATTTTCTTCTTCAGCATTTCACCAGAAAGTAGTGTTTTTTATCAAAAAACAGCAGAACTGCAATTTCATCTCTATTAACAGATTAATAACATGTTTACAATTCAGTACTTGTAAATGCTTTTTCTAATATTCATGTCCATATTCTAGTAAAATAATAAATCCACATCAGGTACTATTTAATTTCACTCAACATTCTCAAAACTTGGAGTAGGTGGTTTCATTTTTAAAGGTTTGTTCGTTCGTTTCTTTCTTTTTTTTTTTTTTTAATAAAATACTCTTGTGTCTTCCACCTTTCATTAGCAATAGTTTCGCTAGGACTATAAAATTATTTCCTCTTCAGATGTCGCATTCCAAAAAAAAAAATTACCACAAAACTAATTGGTGCTAGATTTCTGTGAGTGTCGGTATCTATAATAGCACCTTGACTCACATCTTCAGTTAATCTGGACATCCTGCTGTTCTTATTTTTTTTTAAATCACAGTATTACATAACATGAATTAATATGATATATGTGTATAGTATATTTTCTGTTCTATGGGTTTGTTGGCACATACTTTATTATACAGTACAGGTTCACTTATTTTGTAGACCTCTCTTTCCATTTTCGACAACATATGAAGTTACCTCAAAAGAACAAAACAGGAAAACCAGATGGAAAGAAAAGGCTAGAAGGAGCATTTATGGTTCATTCTCACCCTTACTGCAATATCAACTGCACCTAAACATTTCTGACCGTGTTTGGAAACAATAATTAATATACTACAATGTTCTACAGCAACTTTCATGTGGACAATTAAACATTATAAATTGAAGTTTTCCATAATGTCTATTATAAATCTCTTCTGTTGGAATTGTATCTTTTGATTTGTATATGCTGTTATCAGTGGACAACTTATTTTATTTCTTCTTTGCAATTGCCTTTTATTTAAAATGTAAAAGAGCCAATCCAAACTGCTCTATACTTCTCAATTTTATGTGCTTTATAAGTATTCTTCCTACCATTCTTCATATGCTTGTTTGTTTGTTTGTTTTTGCTGCTACCGTTTTCTAAGTCCTCTTCAGCTGAGCACAATGCTCCAGAGAAAACTCTTAAATTGGAATCTAACTTTCCATCTAACAAAGAGCATTATTGTTTACATTTTGCATAATGACCATCTCCTTCCTTACGTACAATAGTAATTAACCCTTTTTGGGTTTCAATCCTTAGTAATTTCCCTTGAAAGACTCATTTACTTCCAGGTGCATCTACTCCAGAGGAATGACCATCTTGGGACTGGTCAAATGTCCATTTAAGCCAATAATTCAAAAAATGGCCAAAGATGGATTCCTATGGGTGAGAAAAAGGTTAATCCTAGCCTGTTTTATTCATCTATTTCTTTCACTTATTCTTTATTATTTTCTTCTCACTAGTGTCACTTGCCATCTCACAAAACTTCTCCTTTTTCATTTGAATGAAAAATTAAAATGAAATATCTAAGACTTCACTGGTAAATTTGCTGCTGCTTTTCCTGTCTGCTAACGAACATTTTCTTTTTCTTTCTTTGTTCTCTACATATCTCTACTGAAACAAGAGCAAAAATCAATCAAGCAGTAGCAGGGTCCCCAGTACAAAAAAGACAAGGATCTCCTTGAAAGAGTCCAGCAGAGGGCCACAAAGATGATAAAGGAAGTGGAACACATCTCTTATGAGTAAAGGTTGAGAGACCTGGGTCTGTTCAGCCTTGGAAAAAGAAGACTCAGAGGTGATTTGATGGATGTCTATAAACATCCAAGGAGTGGGAGGCAAAGGGATGAGGCTGGACTCTTCTCTGCAGTGTGTTGATAGGACAAGGGGAAATGGCCACAAACTGAAGCATAGGAAATTCTGTACAAATGTGCGTGGGAACTTCTTCACAATGCAGTGACAGAGCACTGGCACAGGCTGCACAGAGAGGTCATGAAGCCTCCTTCTCTGGAGTCGTTCAAGACCTGCATAGATGCCTACCTGTGCAACCTTGTCTAGGGAGCTGCTTTGGCAGGGGGGTCTCTAGAGGTCCCTTCCAACCCCTACAATTCTATGATCCTGTGATTCTGTGATTACTGCCATGAAAATTATCACAAATCTCCATCATGCCAAGTAAGTCACAAGTTAAACTTGTTACCAAATTTAGACTCTCAGCTTCTGTTTTTTCTATCTATTTATGGCACCTGCATAGATACATTCACATATGTACACGCAGGCAGCATCTTACAAAATTGCTGTTGTCTCATCTTCAAGTGAAATTGGGTAAAATTTCCCCGAATCTATGGAAATGTTGAAATTTTCTGCATCAGAACAAAAGAGAGGAAAGGATTTGAATTAAAAGTAATAAGCTATAGAAGTTGTGGTACTGAAGGTAGTTCATTTGAAATGTGCCTGGATCCCAGGAATTCAATGAATTTATACTTGCTTCAGGTCTTCTAACAGAGCTAAATAATAAGAGAAGAATGGAAGTTCTGTGTTATATACCATTGAAAATTTGAAGATTAATTAATACTGTTGGTTCAATGAAGTTTTGGATTAAATAAAAACAACACAAAAAGAAAAATAGATTAGGAATAAGTTAATAAGAATGTTCTGCATGCAACTGATGGAACAGAAGAGACTGAGAAATGAAATAATGAAAGAGATTTAGCTCATATTCCTATGTTAAGTTTGTGAAATAAATCTATAAAAAGATGGAAATCAAAGTTACTGTACATACAATATTTGCTTTCTGGCTACTACATCTTGAATATGAAAAATAAGTTTAAATGCAAAAGCAAAATATAAAGACCAATTCACTAGACTTTGATTTCTTGCTGGGATCTGATATGGTTACTATTATCATTGTTTCCAGTAATCAAAACACTCATCATTCTGCGTTGTCAGTACCAGCTATTGTTTCTTTCTTTTTTTAAATTTTTCTTTCTTTTTCTTTTTCTTTTTCTTTTTCTTTTTCTTTGTCTTTTTCTTTTTCTTTTTCTCTTTTTTTTTTTTTTTCTTTTTCTTTTTTTTCTCTTTTTATGAAAATGCATTTAATTATTTATTAGAAAGGGAACAAAAATTGACAAAAACCAACCAAACAAACAAATAAAAAATAGTGGAATAATTTCTTCCTGCACCTGCCAGCTCGACATCCCAGGGTGCGGCAGGCCTGCAGCTGTCAGCAGGGTCAGCTGCAACTTCCAGACCTGTGGCTGAGCACAATATCATTTATTTGATTTTGACCTCCACTCAAAAGAGAGGCACACCTTGCTGCAGTGAACCAATTGCATTCACTTGAGTGTTGCTCATCTAAACTTGAATTTATAGTATTCAAAGTGTCCAGAAAAAAAGAAAAGAGAGATTTTGCACAAGCTCGGCTCACTTTGCTCTCAGGGACATACACTTCAGGGAACCATGAATGCTTTCCCATTCAGCAGACCTCAGTCTGGCATCAAAGCAAAACCTGCTATATCCTACTGCAACCAAAGGAAGAAAGAAAAACTGCCTTGTCCTAAAGAAAAATGTTTTTTCTCAACTCTACAAATTATGAATTTTAAGGTGCCATAGAGGAGATACAAGAAAGGATATCTGTAAGCCTCCATTCAGGGAGCAGATTTGGGGATTTCTAAGGATGTGTTTCTAATGCCTCAAAAAGAAGAGCTTTATGTACAGCCAATGTGTTAGAAGTAACAACTCATATTATAATATTAGTTTTACTTCATACGCTTTTAAAATTGGCTACATAAATTCTATCTGAAGAAAGCATAATGCTCAGCTCAGTTAAAAGGTATCTTCCTGGTTATAAATGAGAGAATTTGGAGATAATTATTTGCATGTACTTTTTGACAACAACCTGATGAAGTGGTTTCATGATGAAGCTTGCCTTTTAAAATTATATATATCTGTCTCCTATGTTTTTCATTCCTGTATATATGTGATTTCTTTTTCCTTGCAGGAATAAAAGGAATGAAGAAAGCAACAATAAGCTTGAAAAAATATGTCTTTTCAATAATCACTGGAAAAAAAATGAATTTCTTTCTAAAATGTATACACGCTCGTGGACAAATCAAAACTATTCTGTTGTAAGCTAATTTCAAACAAATTTGTATAAACACATTTAGTGCCTACTACTGAAGTGTTGATGAGCACATTCCATGTACAATACTACTATCTGTAATATAACCACTTGTCCATTCACAGTTTGACCAAACATTTGCATTTTATCAGGACATTTGAAATTTATGTATTGCAAAAATCTTACAAAAATTGGTAGTGGCATGACAAAACACCGAGATGAAAATCATAAAGGCTAAATAAAAAAATAATGGGTTTCAACTAATTATTCTTGGTGTCTTCTGTTTTCCATCTGACCCATTTTCTAAGGTACATACAGAGATTTATAGAACAAAATTGGTAAAAGTGTATGAAAGCTCAAGAGAACAAATCATTAGTAATATGACAGAATACCTCCTTTAAGCCACGAATCACACTGCTATGGAGAGATCCTGGTTATCCTTATCATACAGTGAACACTACTGCTTTTGTTCTTGGAAATTATTCAAGCCCCAAGTGAGATTCCCTTCATTTCTTTTTAGACAGCCATAGCAAATTCATCATGTATTTGGGCTGATTCCTTTAGATCTCTTCACTGTAAGTGGAGAAAAAGATGCCTTTCTAGAACAAAATTTGCCTTATCTTGAAGAATAAGATGAATGTTTCTGTGAAAATGCTTCCTTTTATTGCCATGAAAAGATCCTGAAGTGATCAAGTGAACTGCATAACTTCATAACATAGAATTTAAATAAATAAATAAATAAATAAATAAAAGTCAAAAACTCATTTGATTTGCCACTCTTTGTTTTGGAGACTCCGTATACGAAATATGTAGGTCTTCACACTCAGTCAGCTCCTTCATCTCACATTTCCACTTCTTGGAAGTTTTAAGCTAGCATTCACAGTTTAATTGCTTGAAGATATGATAAAAAAAAAAAAAAAAAGACATCTCCATAAGGTAAACAAAGTTTGAATTCAATTATTATTTTTCCAAAACGATAAAGCATTGGATATTTCAAGTGATTTTGAATACACATACTTGAAACCTCATGATTTATTTAGGAGTATTCTCTGGAACGCTTTAGTCTTGACTAGTGCACATTCATGCAGTCACCTTCAGTCTGAAAATGGCTGATTGTTCTAATTAAGCAATCTTGTGCAATTTCTAGTCTTTCAGTTTATTTTATATGGTGATTTCTTAGTAGTCCAAATAAGTGATTACTGAATCCTGTTCCATGCAACCTCTTCTATGAAAAAACAGTTTCCTTGGCTATAAGCCAACCTACTGATTCACTGCTTCATTTCCCTATTTCTAAATCTGCAGTGCCAATATCTACAACATGAACATTATTTTGAGGAAAAGCGAAACTGGAAACAGAACACCCAATTCAAAATGAAGAGCCACCCACAGGATTAAAATCTTCACAAAGCCTTCTCAGGGAAATTCTCCAAACATTTTCATGAATGAAAACAGAGATTTGAAAGACTTCCAGTGATGTTACAGCTAGATGGCAATTAGATTAGTTAGATTTTAATAACTAAAATTTCTATTAGGCAAGTATTAAAATCTGGTTTGTAAGTTATGTTTAAATTGTCTTCTAACTATTTGATAACCAATTGCTGCAGTTTAGAAGATAAGACAGTAATTTAGCTTATTTATTTATTTGTGAAACAGATTCAGACACATCTTGTAAGATATATTTTGTAGTCATCCAATTACTTAAATAATTTCAGTATGCACACAGGAGAAGTGAAACAGTGTATACCATGAAGAATCATTTACTTTATGGCCATTAACCCAAATGGTATGTCATACAAACTGTGAAAACACTGTGGCACCAAAGACTTGTATGAAAGTAATTCTATTATTTGAACAAAATAAGATATTTCACAGTCCTTATTGTAAAATTTAAGAACTTATAGTAAGGAATTATGCAATTTGAAAAAATGAGACTGCAGGTAACAGTTACACTTTGCATAGCCCATGATCTCCTCAGGTTTATTCGGTACTTGTCTTGTTCTGGTTAAAGTTTTGTTTCAGTTTCCTGACCTACAACAGTTAATGGGAGCTGAAATTCTAAACAGTTGGGCTTATGAACCTTGGACTAATAATATTTTGTTGCTGTTATTGCTAGAATTTCAGTCACAGTAATAATAACTAATAAGTATTTAATAATTTTGATGAGAAATTATTTTTGAGTTTGTTTTTATTACTAAATTCATTTATTATAGAAAGTACAGCCTGAAACTTTATTACCAAAATCTGCACATCTTTAAACCTTCTTTGTCCAACATTTTCCATATCAAACCATATTTTTTAAATTAGTCATGCTCTATTTAGTTAGCTTTCTTAAAAGTCATAGAAATATTACTATTCAAAGAATAAGAAGAACATATACTCTAATTATATACTACAGTATATAAAAGTATATCTCCAATAGCTTTAAGAAGTAATGAATGCACCCAAAATGAGTTCATTGTAATGTGACACATTTTTTCATAAGCATGCCACGAGCACCAATCTATTCCATTCTCACTACCCGATTTTTAGAGGTTTTATACTGAAATGGATTTCCCAGTACGATTCATATCTCTCTGAGAGCTATTCATAGTTATTCACTGTAAATATCTCCAGCAGCCCTATTAACTTTAATGCATTACCTCTTCTATTTATTGCAACTTAATGAACGCATAATAATTTTAGTTTAGGACACCATTAGCAGGATAGATTTTCCAAGATCCTGTAGCTCAGCAGATGCACTATCATAAATTACCCCAAAGCTACATGCTTTTTTTATGACGGTCATAAGACAAAATTATTAGAAAAACCTTTTTTTATTCTCCTACACACTTGGCATTCAGAAAGGCCGCAGATTTAGTAAAAATATCTTGTCTGTATGGTATAATCAACATATGCTCCACAAATAACCAGGAAGTAATGTGGATATAAAAGCAGACATACAGCATTCTTTGAGGTAGGGCAAGTAGACAAGAATTAAGGGGATATACTATCAAATACGAGAAAGCTGCTTGTGTCTGACAACTGGAATGATTACTTTACATTGTATTCATAACAGTACCTCTTTCCTATTCCAATTATTTGAAACAACACTCAATAAAAATGAGACGTGTCTTTGAGGGCTTGTTGAGGTTTTACATGAACAAATGAAATGGTATTTGTGTCACCCACTTCACATTTATAAAGAGAAAACCATGAAAAAGAAACAAGTGAGTGCATTTCAGGGAAATTTAGCTGTATAAAATATTTTCTGAATCTCTCCCACACTTTAAAATTAATGCTTGAAACCCTGGAGAACAGTTTAAGTAGCTGTAATATGCACTTGGGTAATTCATGTAAATCCTACATATGAAGTGTTAGTATGACAAACAAATCATCTTGCTTTGATCTACTTTTAAGCTATTAAAAGAAAAAAAAATCAACCAGTTTTAAAAGCTAAATTATAAATCCGGCAGACATCAAAATAAGTTAAAAGAAATAAAGGCACCCAAGAAAACCCATCACTTCCTACTGTGAAATGTATGTGAGCATTGGACAACTGATATATTGCTGGCTGAACAAACTGTGCTATATAGAATTATAAATGCAGTGAAAAACATTAATTTTATTTGGAAAGGGTTCTGGAGTTGATTACTGATCCCAAGAAGAAGTAGGATAGCCTTACAAACCAGGAAGAGAAATGCAATGCTATAATAAACAAAGTTGATTTTTTTCAGTACAGTGTCTTAGTATGTAGTTTTTATCTCAACTCATGAGTTCTACTTTGTTGTTTTTTCTCAATTCTCTCTCACATCCCACTTGGGAGTTGAGATGATTTGAATGAAGAACTGTATGGTACCTTACTACCTGTTGGGATGAAGAGTAACACTATGAAGTAACGGTTTAATATTTTCAAAGTTCACAAGGAGAGACACGTGAACATATCATATCTTCTATTTTTAAGGAGAAGTCAGATTTCCTATGGAAACTAAGGAATTCATCTCTGGTTACAAGTTCGCAGTATATTAGTGGTGCTCAGGTCAGTCATTTTAAGTCCTCTTTGAATTGCATTTCACACTGGACACAGCATGATGGCAGCTGAAAATTCTAGAATGTAAATCAAGTAAATGAAACATACAACTCTCATGTTACATTTTGTGAGATGTGCTAGGCTGGATGGCTTTTCACTACATGTCATTGGTTTTTCTTTGTACAGCATGAAGTGATGTCAATGACATCATAACAAGTTTTCTAAATTAGGAGTGAGAGAGCTCAGAATTTTTTTTTTTAATAACATGAAGAGTACTTTTCAAACAGGCATTAAAGTACTTTAGATAAAAATGAACATTTCATAATTTGCTGTTGAAAGACTATGCCTTGGTTTAATGTTTTTAGCTTTCTGTTTATGTATGCACTCACAGTACATGTGCACATTGCACAGAAGAAAAATACACCTCAGCAATTATACTATCTAATCAACTTCTTCCTGGTGACTAAAGAAAGATTATGGAAACTTTAATTCTTTAAAAAACAAAACAAGCAAACAAAAACCTTTCTTCTATTGAAAATATAGTGGGATAATTTTTCAATTCAGTTCACTATATTTTATGCATAAGTTATAAGCAATAAATCACATGATGTATGTTTACACCTTAAAAATAATATTCTGGGTGAACTAGAAACCTGAAGATTTATTGGTATTGAATTTGTCCTTTGCAAGGAAGTTCTCTCTTTAAATAAATTGCAGACTTTCTTTTCAACAAGAACTTCTAGAATTTCAGACATCCTAGCCATATTAATGCTCTTCTGAATTAATACGCAGAACATTATATGCATGCATTGTTCAGACATTTTGCTCTACATAGCAGTACTTTTTAACTGCTTTAATAACTGTTACATGCAAGTTAAATTATCAGTCTTGAATTCACATGTTCTCATTAAGTTAAACAGTCCATTCCAGATTTAGAAATGGCTCTGCTTTTCTGTTAACAGTGCTAGTGGGTAGTGTGGTATGTAACTTTGGCGAGTCTTAGACATATTCTAAGTCTGAGAAGATTACTAGCACAACTAGTGTGTAGTCACTGATGGGTCTATGGGCAGGAACATGAGCATTTGCAAAGAGTTCAGGTCTTGAAATGATATGCTGATGTCTTGTGTTTCTCTGCAGCAAATCATTATTATAATGGTTGGACTAGATGATCTTGTAGATCCTTTCCAACGTAATGTATCTATGAATCTATTAAAAAGATCAGAGGAAGAGCAAGAAAGAGAAGAGAATGAGATTCCTCAGCTATCACTGAACAGTAGGATGAGTGATGTTTCAGGAAATCGTGATTACAAACACCTTGTTTGGAAAAATAAAGCTATCTGTAACTGTATATAGTTGAAAACAGTATTTTTGCACTGCAGAAAACATTATTCCTGGAGCTCATAAATTATGAACAAAAATTAAAAGCAATAACCAGATTTTAGACTTTTTCCATCTTTTTTTGTTTGCTCATTCTGTTTTGTTTTCATTGTTTGTTTTTAATTCAAAAAATGCTGAAGAAATAAATAAGTTGTAGTATAATCAATGAAGCAGGAATTTTTGAAGCAGGAATGAGATGTATGGAAACATCAAGGGAAAAGTGTTCAAAGACTAGAGCTAATGGATGAATGATTTTTAATTGGAATTGAAGGAACACAAATAAACATTGTCTCTTTTGTAAAAAATGGAATTGGTATATCAGAGATGGCTAATAAGGGTTATTGTATCACTCAGCACTGGACTTAGAACTGAAAACATCTGGATGGGTCATTCAGAATACTGTCACAGATGGAATACTATATTTAACATTTCTTCTCTTGTTCTTCTAGACGCTATGCTACTATAGCTTAAAAAGTAATCTGCTTAATGACACTTCTGACTGCTGTCCTGCTTGATGGTAACCCAGTGAACTGCGTGCAACTGCTTTCTTTCAGGGAATGTGTTTTGCTGAAAGCAGCAAAATAACTCAGGTAGAAGTAAAGAAGCAAGTGTAGAACAAAGTGCTTACCATCGAATGCTGTGCTGGGGTACAAAGTGGTCTGACATAAGCCTGAGTAATGATTTAATTCATCCCTTCAGCATGCAGGTGTATCTGTTCTATCATCTAGAGGACATGCTAATCACTAACAAATGCAAAGGAGCTGATGTTAGGAGATAAGTAACATGCACCTGCAATTTAGAAGGCAAATCAAAGCCTTGGAACAGTAGGCAAAAGATGTTGTTATAAAATCAGTTTAGCTCTAGAAATTAGGAAATTTATTCATATAACACAATAGTTTAGTCCTTATCTTTTGATATTTTACCAATATTTTGTTAGATATTTTGCTAGATATTTTATCTAACAACAAAAAAAAAAAAAAAGAAAAAAAATCCCCACACAAAGGTTTATAAACAATCTGAAATCTTTATAATACAGAGATCTCAAGACTGTTTTGCTATAAGAGAGAAGTGGAGTGTTGTCAATAGATAGGTCTGACAATTTGGCTTCTTTTCCTTTTGATTTGCATTTCAGAAATGTCTAACTTGTTTACAGAAAACAAAATGCTGGTGTTGCTTCATGTTTTCATCCTTTCCCTGTAAGATTAATTATTTTGCATCTACTTTACAGAATATTTGTTTGCTTTTGTTTGTATGAGAGTGCATTTACAAATAAAGAGGAATGAGGGACTGAGACTAGGAAATTGCTATCATTTTCCTCCTACCACTAAATAAGCTCTCTTCTGAATGTCAAGTTAAAAGGCCAATATCTAATATAAGGTCTTCTTTCTATAATCCTTAGGATAAGTAACTCTCGACTTCAAGTGAGATGGTTTCACAATTCAGTGCTAGTTTAATGTGAAGAATGGCTGAAGAATTTGGTTTATTCCTAAAAACAGTAACTGAAAAAAAAAAACAAACACCACCAAAGTACAGATTTTAGTATTTAGTTACTTATTTATTTTCTGAACACCTACTTACTGCAAATTCCAACAGGACTCTCAGAGAAGTTGTCACAGCATTGACAAAGCTCTCTGCTAGTGCTCTCTACGTGACTGTTTTGTGACTTGCGATATAAGTAACATAATTATATATATGTAAAATGTATATGAAATGAGTTTGATCATGAGTTTCATCAAGTAAGATTTTTCACACTATTTAAGTTTAACACAGTGGACACATGAGTTTTAATTTCACATCCAACTCTGTTCCGAGCAACCCAACACTCAATAGGCCTCTTGGTGGAAGAGAGAGCTCTAAATAATTTTCCCTTTGGTCAAAGAACATGTGCTGCCATTTGCCAGCCAGTCTTGAACTGATCTCTGACAAAATTTTATTTAAAATTCTAGACTCGAGTTTTTAGTACTTCTATGGAGTAAGCTCTAGGGCTTAATATGACTTTTTTTTTTTTTTTTTTTTCCTCGTTGAGATTACATTAGATACTGCAAAAAAGCCATGATTGTCTCCAGTATTTTCAAATATTAGACTTCTGTGCTCATAAGTTTTGTTTATGTAAAATAGACATTTAGATTTGTACAATAAAGAAAATAATGTATCTCTTTTTAGCAAAAGATAGTCATCTGAAGAAAGCAATGCAACAGTTTATTATGTAGTTGCATTTTTCTCTCACTTTACTTCATGACAATTTGGAGGCATAAGGCAGACATGCTCTTGGAATTTCAGTACTTTGTTGCAGGTGGCTTTTCTTTCAAATCAAGGTATACTCATCCCTACCCTGCAATCAATTTTGTTTTTCTTTAAGTGACACTTCTGCTAAGAAGAGCCTATATACAGTGTGCCAAATGCTTTAGTTCACTTTCTTTCTAATTTATTTCCATCTCAGTGAATACTGGTGAAATGTCACTTTTTTCCCACTCACAAAGTTTTCTCCTGGTGCATGTTGTCTTCTTTGTCTGTTGTTTGACTACAGTCCTTTTATTCGGGTTAGTACCAGATACTATGAGTTCTGCAACTTAAAATAATGGAATAATGGAACCCTTAGGGACATTTATAATCATCTAGTTCAATTCCCCTGCAATGAATAGGGACAACCACGGCTAGACCAGGTAGCTCGGAGCCTGACCCAGCCTGGCCTTTAATTTCTCCAAGTACATGGCTTCCTCTACATCTCTGGGCAACCTGTTCCAGGGTCTTGCCACCCTCACTGTAAAATACTTTTTCGTTATTTTCAACCTAAATTCACCGTCTTTATGTTTCAAAACCTATCCCCTTGTCCTATCATCACAGATCCTCTGAAAGAGTTTTTCCTCTTCCTTTTTTTAGCTGCTTTTTAGATACTGCAAGGATGCTACCAGGTTACCTTGAAGCCTTCTCTCCTCCAGGATGAACAGCCCCAGCTCCCTCAGCCTGTTCTTGTAGGAGAGGTGTTCCATCCCTTGGATCATTCCTGTGGCCCTCCTCTGGATGCATTCTAACACGTCTGTCTCTCTCCTGTACTGAGGACTCCACACCTGTACACAGTTCTCCAGGTGAGGTCTCACCAGCACACAGTAGAGCAGTAGGATCATGACCCTCAACCTCCTGGTCATGCTGCTTTTAGCAGCCCAGGATCCACTTGGATCCACTTGGATTTGTTGAATCTCATGAGATTCATCTAGGTCTTCTGCTCAAGCCTGTCTAGATCTCTTCAGATTGCATACCATTCCTTGGGCATCTCAACCACACCACACAGTTTGGTGTCATCTGGTGCTGACAGTGTGCTCAACCCTACTGTCAGTGTCAATGATGAAGATATTAAAGAGTATTGATCCCAGCACTGACTCCTGAGGGATAGCACTCATCTCTGACCTCCATCCAGACACTGAGCCATTGACCACCAACTTCATCTAGACAAGTAAATCGATTTTCTTCTGTTAGAGAACTTGTCAGTTTGCAGTGGACTTAATACTTGAGGCAATCAGTAATATAATGATTTTAGGATTTAACAAGTGATTCATAGACAGATGTCTCAAGAAGTGAATTGTGAGTTTCCCTGACTGTAGGAGTGGGATGTGTTTAATGTAGTATCATGCAAGTCTGTTATATCAAAGAGTCTATCTTACTGTAGCAATTACTTGATGTTCATGAATTCTCCCTTACAGAGACTAACATTATTTTGTTGTTAAAATTAATATACTACTTATTTTATCACAATGCTATAAATACTGAAAAAATAATGAAAAAAAATGTGTAATTTATTATAATTATCCTAAAAACAGCCAATTTATTATATTTAATAAACAAAAAATTACCATTCCCATATTAATATTTAAAGCAGAGTAAACGAGAAAACTATCACAAGGCTGTCCAATGACATTTTAACAACCACAGACATACAGCAATCTAACCTATGGCAGAAAAGCATTGTTTGCTGGGCACTTTTTTGTCATTAGCCTTTAGAAAAAAGGATGTCTTTTGATCTCTTTCAAACTGCCTCTGACTTTGTGCGACCTTCAGCAAGTCCCATTACTCGGGTGTGCAGCATACATAAAAATGAGTAAACTGTTTCTATACTTGTTCTCTTGAGGTTTGTCAAGCTTAATTAGTGAATTTTATAAATCTTTTTCAGACTTACAAATATAAAGTGTTATAAGGACAAAGTTTTATTGCCACAATTCCCTTGGGAAATGAGTTTCTTAGAGCTGTGGGAGATAATTAGTCACATTTTGCAGGCTTCACCGCAGCTAAAACTGTCATTCAAGTAATCTCTTATATTATATGAACAATAATTATCTTCAAAAATTTGTCAAGATCAGATGTGGGTCTTGGGTCACTTGGTCTTTTCCCATTCTTCCACAATTTGGAATTGGTTACGATTTGTTCCAGTTCTTTAATTTTCTAATGATGATAAATTTTCACTTCATTTCTAGAAAACTACTTATAATGAATGGATAGAAAATAAGCTCTGCCTAAAAATTCAGATTTATTTAGGATTATATCTCCCAAATTGTTGAACAACTGTAGTCCACAGAAATATAAACATTCATTTAAAAATACTTGTAATTTAAATAAAATAATTGTCTGTAGGTTTTCTTGGCTTATGGCCTTAAGGCTGCCGTAAGCCCATGGCTGGCTAATTGAAAATATATTCATTCATTTTCTTTGAATATCCAGTGTTACCCTTGTTCATTATTTGGAAGAATATATCGGACACCAGCGTGATTCAGTGGAATTACAGAAGCTGAACTCCCCATGTGGCATCAATAAAGGTAGTAACACACTTCTGAAAATGTATCTTAACAGACACTTTTTTTTTTTTTTTAAGTAGAAGCATAAAGATCCACATAGAATTTTCATGTTTTTATTTTCCTGATGTCTCTATCTCTTATTAACTTTTGTGAACTTTACCTCTTAATGGATATCTAAATTGCCTTACTGTTTCTTTTTTTTTTTTTTACAGACAAACCCATCTAATTACAGAAAGCCATCAGCTTATAGACACAATTACTTTTACTGTCTCTTCATTATTTTTCAATTTATTTTTTTCCAAAACTTGATCTCATTTCACAGATTCACAAAATTGCACGGGTTGGAAGGGTACTGTAGAGATCGTCCAACCCCCTTCTAAAGAAGGTTACCTACAATAGGATAGGAAGGTTCCATGGGGGACTAGAAAAGGAGACTCCACAATCTCTCTGGGCAGCTTGTACCAGTTCTTCTCTGTTTTTGTATGGAACTTCCCATGTATCAGTTTCTGCCTCTTTCCCCATGTTCTACAGCTTCAGGATTGCATTCCACTGTTGTTTTTTTTTTTATTTCTGTCATTAAGATCTGTGCTCTGGAGAATTACACTAATTGCTTGCAAAAAAAAAAAAAATTCCTATGAAATGAGTAATATTTGTGTTAATGTTCCAGTCATGTGACTTCATCAAATTTCTGTTGAGTCAACTAATTCATAATTGTGATCATAATCGTAATGTACGTTGCTTCTGTTTACATTTCTTACTTTAATAAATATTCATATGTGATGTTCATTGATTTGATTTACTACTTACTTTCTTCTCCTTCATTACAATGGATAATCCTCTCACCTTTTGTTCACAGCCCCTCTGCCAGGTGATTAAAAAGATAATAATTGTGCTGTGACCTAATCTAAAGTTTACAGTTACAAGTCAATAGAAAAAGCATCTTTTTTTTTTTTCCTGAAGCAGTTGTCACTCAGCAACCTCATGGAATTTTATCCTATAGAATCCTAGAATACTTAAAGTTGTAAGGAATCTCTTAAGACTATCTCCCCTGCAACGAACAGGGACATCACATCTAGATCAGGTTGCCTAAGGCCTTTTCCAGCCTTGCCTTGAAAGTCTCCAGGGACGGGGTATCAACCACATCACTTAAGCAACCTGTTCCAGAGTCTCACCACCCTCAATGTGAGATATTTTTTCCTTATATCTAACCTAGATCTACCCTCACTGAACTTGAAAAAAAAATATGGAATGCTTCCCAAATTTGTGTGTCATCTTTGTGTAGGGACTATGCTAGTCTTCTCTGCATTGTTCCAATTCTAGTATGTTTTGCTGAAGCAAGAACAATGCTATAGGAAGTCTCTACTTGGAAATAGTACCAAAACATTTAGGCCTAGGAAAACAAATGTTAATATTATCTATGCCTAGAGGATCAATTTCTAGTAGTATCTCTAAACGAGAAGCATGGAACAATAGCCTATATGAAATCTGTATTATACTTTCAGTAACAACCTGAATTTGGTCTCCCTATACCTGCAGCTTTTCAGCCCTGGAGTTTACTGCTATTGCTCATCAAAAATTTGGGCATTCTAATGAACCTGGCTGTGAGACACCGTCTGTGCTTTGGGTCATGCTTCTTTGGGGAAGTCTGTTGTCTGTTGTGGACTTACAAAGAAGTATCCTGACTAAAGAAACCCCATCAGCAAGATGTTTCTCTCACTCTCTTTCAGTAGTTCAAATCATACTGAAGTCAGTCCTCTCTCTATTTCATTTAAATATCTACCTGCAATCACATATAAAACATTCAGAAGGAGTCCTCTCAAGTCAAGCAGCACATAAAAGAGAACGTGTACTCTCATGTGTAGTCACTATCCTGGTACCATGTAAGACAAGATGAAGAAATTAATTTTGTCTTGTAGAGAATATCTGATTCATGTATTCCAAACTGTTGTCTCTCGAAAAGAAACACATTTCATATTTTTATAATAATTAGTGCCATCGTTGAAAACAATATTTTAGTCAGTCAATGGAAAACAAAATATAATGTGTTGTGCTTCATTTTATCAGTCTTACTGGTTTTACATTACCAGAAAGGAACCCCACGGTAAGTCGTATCTATAGATCATATAAAACTTCTTTATTTCCTTGCAGTAACAGGACTCTCTGAATATTAAAAGACTGAAAATCTTTTACATGATGCCAGCAAAAAGCATGTCAAATATTACTGTTTTTTTTTTGTTTGTTTGTTTTGTTTTTTAAGATATAACAAAATTAATGAAGTATTCAATCTGTGTTATATAAAAGATTTATATTTTTAGGAACAGATATTCTGTATTGAATCTAGCTGCTTCATATACAACCCTGGAAGTTAGGTCTCAACCCACTGCACAGAACACAGAGGATGTTAACAAGAAAAATACTGTGGATCTGTACAAAGAAGTGTGTTCCTAACATTTTGCTCCCCTTTTCTACTAAATATTCACTCGTACAACTCATCCTAGTGAGAGAAAATGAGAGGGAGGCAATCTGAAATGTGCTTATCTGTCTTCCGTGTAAGTGTCTTTTCCTTGTTCTCTGCACATGAAAAGTATTCAGTTCTATCTGAAAAAGTATCCACAGAGATATAAACCTAGGTTATAACACTCTGCTCACTTATGTTTGTAAATCTTTCAGTCAAAAACTGGCAGCATAGTTGTTTGCACAATTTGAGCTGATAGATGATGTGCTACTGGCATCCTGAAATGTAGCATTTTGATAAGCATGCCCAGGCTGAACTAAACAGTTCTTTATCAGGGTAACCTAAATGGGAACCTGCATAATATATCTTCTCTACCCATTTGCTTCAAGACTGTCAACAACTCCTGACTATTCCAGTTCATCTTTTAGCACTGTGAGATAAAAGTTATTTCTCTTTCATATTTTTTTATTACTTTTTTCCTTGATTTTAATTTTTGTTTTCTCTTTCTTCCCCAAGACATATGTGTTTCAGCACAACATTTATATAAAATTTTTTTCTAGAGCAATAAGACAGAAAGTATAAAATATAATCAAGTTCTACTGCATTTTATACCTCTTTGTTTCTTTCAATTTGAAGTTAAATGTAAGCAGCAGATGATATTTGAATCACTGATGGGCACTGACTATTATTTTGCAGTTTAGGTATGGTCTTTGAACATATTGCTGAACAGTGTTTCCTGTCTAAACTGGTAGATATCAGTATTCACTTTCATTATCAATATAGTCAATGTTGAGAATTAAAGCAGATTATTTATAGGTTTCCAATTATATTTAATCACTGGATCTGTTCTTGAGGTGCTGCTGCAAACACCATGGCAAACCTGCTACACAGCACCTCTATCAGTATTTTTTCACTTTTTTAACTGATATGAAAAATTTATTCTCAAAGAATTCTTAACATAATCAAAATCTGTAGGTATAACAGACTCTACATTAGCTCCATACAGATTTTAACTTTATTTGGTTAGGATTTCATTTCAGCCCTTCACCAAAACCATCAAAACAAAATGTTGCAGGGCAATATGTTGAAAAATATGTTGAAAAACAGATTTTTGGTAAGGTCATATACATATAAATATGTATAAGCAAATAAACAAACAAATAAATAAATATGTATACACATTTATATACATATATATGTATATACATATTCATTTATTTATTTTCAGAGACAGACACAGCCATTGATTTGTGAAGATTATGTATAGAGGGCAGAACTTGTTACAATTCTTTGATTCTTTCTGTTCAGAGAAAGATTTTGAACAAAAGTGTGTAATCTTTAGGGAAGAATTGCAACTGATAGTCAATAAGATAAATATCTTCCAGTTTATATCCCACAGGATGTCCTGTTAAAACTGATTACAATGGGACATGAGATGGAGATACTCCAGAATAAATATTTCTGAATAAATTGCTTGCCAAGTTCCATGAATCTTGAAATCAAACATAATAAATTTGTATACCATGGATAATGTTGGCGCTTTAGTGATTTCAATTACTATTTTGTTTTTCTCTGTCTTATTCATTTTTAGTTTAATTTTCACTGATCTCTGTTTTTCTTCACAAAACCTTGTAATTTTTTAAGAATTGAAATATTCTTTACATCTTCCAGTAACCCTGGTGGTTAAGAGAGAAGATTTAATCTCTTTGAAACTTTTTCTCGAGCACAGAATAATAATAAAATATAGTTGTACTCATTTACTTAAATTAAGTAACAGTAAAAAAATTCCAGAAATTTCTATGCAAACTGTAAGAACACTAGCTTTTAAGCTGATGCCCTGAATTCTTTATGAACAGTGGAGAGAAACTTGACTAAAGATAAATTCAGAGAATAGTCAAAGCGAACTGACATACAACAAAACCCCTTAACATAAAAAGTAAGGCAACTCAGACAGTGGAATGAGCTGTCATTCTTGATGTAAAAGATTTGCTGGTGCATCTGGGTACAAGCATCTGTCTCTAGTTGAGAATGAAACCATAAACTGTATTTACAGAACAGTGATGAATCAGTTCTCCCTTGTGAAATGAGACCATGAGGAAGAAATAGTCTTCTCTCTTTTGTTCATTAGGAAAATGAGAAAAACTTCCTTGTTCAGACCATGTTTATTAGTATGGGAAACCAGGGAAAAGTTCTGTTCTAGTCCACCGAACAACGGCTTTAATTACTACAACTTCAATATTTCTACTTTATGTCTGACTGTCATTGTATTTATCTGGTAAGCAAGTCCTGAAATCTTCCTGCTCAGGCTTCATAGGCAAGTTAATACCTCTTTGAGAAATCTTGATATGGCTTTGATGTCTATGAATTACCTACTGTTACTCCATTTCACATTATGGATTATTGCGTAGCATGTCTACTGGTAGAAGCTTAAGCACATGGGGAGCATCCAATACAAACTGTATGGACAGAGAGTGTGTAAGTATTCGGAAGTATTAGCAAAGACTGACCTGGGGTTTCAATGTTCATTTTCTGAAGTTGGGTACCTACAAATTATTATGAAATAAACTGTCATCGTTCACATTTCTTTCTCTGTTTTAGAAAATCAATTCCAAGTTTTAACTGCATAAAAATATGTGCTGCTAACACTGAAATAAACAAAGCAAAGCAAGCAAATGCTTTTAACTGCTAAAAAATTCCAGTTCCTGGCAATGTACTGCTCAGATAAAAAAAATTAATAGTGTAAAACGTTCTAGGTAAAAATAAATATGACAACCACTTGGATTTGCTCTGCAAATTTTTCTTTTTGTTTTGTTTTTAAACTTCTATTGTATCAGATGACTTCTATATAACAGAAATACCTAATGTTATCAGTTCTTTGTTTATATATTTTAGCTAAACTTTTTATCGTAGATAAAAATATCAACATAAGTTTTCAGGGTAGCTATAGGTGTGGTAAAGGATGCTTTCTACTCAAAGTTGGATTAAAGAATGTATAGCACTTGTAGGACTTGTTTCAAATGTCAACAAAATTCAATCACATTTGAGCAGTCAAATGTAATTTCATATTCCTCACTGATACACAAATGTGAAATTTAAATTGTCACTGGATACTATCTATTCTTTCTTGTTTCTTTTTTATTTTTCCCCATGAGGTACTTCACACTTTACTAAATGATAGCTGTATTCCAAACAGAATTAAGAAAGTGATCAATATATCATAATATAATTTTCTAAGAGTGACTGATTCAATTAGGCTGCTGACTCAGACTATCAGAAAACAATGAATGTTCAAGATTATTCAGAATACTAATGTGAATTTTGCCTGCTGCCCCTTATCTTTAATTAAAATTAAAGCAGATTCTTTCATCCTCTTTATCATTACAGATTAAACAGTTTCTGACTGACATCTTGGAAGACTTATTTTTCCTTCTTAACTTTTAGATATATGCCAGCCTAGTCACAAATTTAGACAGCAACTTCTTCAGAGTATTTGCAAGTCTAAACAGTGTTGATAAGTAGAATGAGCTGAGAATTTTCTCTACTTCCAAGAACAACCTTTTCCTTCCTTCATTCCTTCTAGTTTAGAGAATACAGACTTTTGTGAATAGCAAACGGTTGATATAAATCCTCAATGATTATGGAAGTCATGGCAACTGAGGATAGAAAAATGAATGTATTAGTTCTAAACTTAAATCTTATGACAGATTTACACTACCATTTAATTAGACAGTATTAAGTTCTCTCCATTACTTCAATATGTATTTAGAATTATGAGAAAATTCTACTCTATAATGCATTTAATTATTTCCAAAATCTGTTCTTCACCAGTATCCCATCATGTACCTATTATTGATTTTATGATGAAATTTGGCCAATATTTAACATGTTCATACAGAATTTCCATCCCACATAATGACTACAGATACTGCAAAAAGAGAGGTTACCCATCAGATATTTTACTTTGATTTTCAAGACTTTTGTAGACCAGTGCCAAGGTAGACTGCCATTTCCAGAATTTTTTAAATAAGTGCTACAGAACTATAGCCTCCACTCTGAGTCTTAGCATGAGTATACATGGCATGATGCATTACAAAAATATGTCATCTAATACCAGATTTTAGTTGTGCTGGTCTCTTTAAAAGAACAGAGAAAAAGTTATATCTTTATATTTCTTGTTTTTCTTTTCTATCTGCTCTTTCATAACACCAAGAGAACACCAAGTGAAACCAGTTAATGACTCATAGTTGCCCATTCTTTGATACATCTTTATAACAAAAATTAAAGCCTTAATATTTTTGGAAATGTAGTAAAAGCTGAACTTAAGTCAATCCACTAATTCATATTAAATTGGCCTCTAGAAAATGAAATTTGTATTTACTAATCAGGTAGCTTTTAACAAAGCAGTGGTCACAATGTGAAATAAAAATGCTGAGGCATACTGAGTCCAGAAGAGCTAATTTATATCAAAAGTAAAATAAAAAAATAATCAAGCAATATCTTCATAAGTCTACCTCTCCTTATGTTTTGCTGTGGGATGATTAATAGAAGATGTGTATTTGTATGTTTGTATTCTTCACATCTGAGATTCCCAAAATAGATAGATACCCCCATGTTTCAGTATCTCCACAACATTCACTCATCCTCTAATAGCAGAAGGATGTAGAATGAGAAAAATTATTTTTAATTTAAGTCCTTCATCCTTTCTAAAAGGTACTTTTCCTTTTTTCATATTATATTGTAAAACAAATACTCTTTCTTTAAAATAAAGCAAACCAAACAAGACTACTTCAAGTTTTCATTAGAGATATTTCCATCAGTTGCTTTTGTACTTCCAAAACCTCCTTATAAGTGACTGTGGCTATGTGAAATCTTCAGCTCCTCAGAAACAGCTTGAGAAAAACAGAACTGGAATTCACAGAAGTTTTGCACATATTCCCTCAGTTAACAGTGTGATACTTATCCTTCTTAGGGACTGATATTTATAAAGCTTTTCTCCCTCCTCATCTGTTTTCACAACTAAATTGATTGCATATGAAATAGAATAATGGTCACAATTTTAAAAGCTGTCACTTTTTAAAATCACCATCTTCCACATATGGGCTGCCACTCAGCCAAGACCATTCCTGACTGCCAGTTTTAACAAGGAAGACATTCACATTATGCTATATTGGTTTCTACTGATTTACTAATTATTTTGGCTGGCACTATTGATTCTTCCATCAAAATGAGCAAATTGGACTGGACAAAGCAGTGGAAAAATCTCTCTAATTATAAACAACATTTTAACAACACCTCTATTGGGAATAATCATTGCTAACAATTCAAAATCCCAAGAGAGGAAAAACAATTTCTATCTGTTCCCTACCGTTAGTGTCTTGTTCTCTACTTGCTTACACAAACTTTATTCTTTTGCAAGGTCTGGAATGTTTCATTTTTTTTCAGTCTCAGAACCTGAGATAAGACTTGGGAGACCCAACGTGCCTTTTATGCACAAATCCCTACCAGAAACTGTCAGTACTGAGAGCAGACAGAGCATCAAAAATCACAGAAACAATCTAGAAAACATATTTATGTTATCCACATTACTGCTGTATCCAGTCTCTTCGCAACAGTTTATTTTAGTAATGCATCATGCCTGTAAATGCCCATCTGTAAAATCCTATTCCTCTTTGTTCCTCTCTCCTACATTACAGCTCACAGCTCAAATATGGCAGCTGCATTCAGTGCTTCCTGTTTCTCTTCCTTGATCATTTGCCTTTTTTTCCCCTCTTTTTCTACACATTTTCATAATCTGCCAATGTTTTCCAATATGATAACTTCCAAATTATAACTTGACATGTAGAAATGAATGCAATAGAAATGTGGAATGAACAGCTGAAAAGAAAGGGAAGACAAATCTGGAGATAAAATAATTATAATAAAACAATTTGATCGATTGTATTAATGTGAAGAAAAAAATTGCTGAGGAATACAATGAAACCACATAGTACTAAGGCCTCAGTACTGTATGACTCCTGGTGTTTTCAAGTGACAAGCTACAGTAATAAAGACATAAATGATAATTAAAATACTGATTATATAAGAAAATCATGCCTCTGGAGTGATTACGACAGGCGCAGAAATATATTTTGATGGCTTGTATATATGTCACTATCCATGGAAAAGATGGAATTAGATACAGTTTGGCTTCTTATAGAGATAAACATAGAAACTTGCTTTCAAGTATTTTATTGCTAGTATAAATATATTTTACCTGAAGTTTTGATTAAATTTAATCCCTCTTTCTGTCTATATCACAGTCATGACTGAGACTGAGAAGAAATTTTCCAGCACTTTCCATAAAATTATTATTTATTTCCTGAAACAAACAATACAAAATGACTTGTGTTTTTACTTTCTGCCTAAATCCTTCCAAAGAATATAGCAGTACTCAGTGCTGTACTATTAGTGTTGCTTATGCTGGGCATTATATAGGAACTACAGGACTTAAACCGCCATATGTCAGGAGGCCATTATCAATTTATGCATACACTGATTACTACCTGAAGAACAAGAAAAATCTGACTAGAAAGAATTAGTACAGTTTTAAAAGTTTTTAAAAGAAAACTGATTTTCAAACCGTTAAGCCAGCAGTGGTGAGCAAGTTTGTTTAATGAAGTAAAATTAGGCTAGAAAGTAGAATTTTACTTTCCATAATACAATTTTATAACTGTTGTAGAGGGCCATTAGAAATACTTAGATGGATACTTTCTGTATGAAAACATGCCACACAGTGAATGAAATTATTTCTCATTACTTTTCTTACATGTATGCTGAGTTTTTAAGCTTATTTAGCACCCTCCATCATGAAATGCTTTATTTAAGTACAAATTTGTACTCTAGACAGTATCAAAGCAAATCCAGAATCTGCAAAGGGAAGTAAGGTAAGAAATTAATCCCTTTGAATAACAGAAAGAGCTACTTGCATACAGGTAATTTATGAGAAATGTTTTATGGAATACTCTTCATCCAAGAATGAATACATATATACATATTTATAAATAATGAAAACAGCTGCATTGAAATACAGGCATATTGAAAAAAAAAGACTGAATAAGGAACAGCTTAACAACCCCTTTTATTTCTTGGAGGAAGCTAACGAGAAAAATACTATGGAATAAACCAGCCTCATATTTAAGTCTGCAGTTTATATTCATGTGGTTAGTTTTGATGAGAATTGAAAACAACAGAAACTCTATTTATATATATGCATATGGATTATTTCTGCATGTGTCAAATGCAATTATCCATGCAGATTTTCTGGAACCTATTTTGTTTTGTTCTCAAATTGAGATCATGAAGATTCAGCCCACCTGACTATATCCACTTGATGTATCTACATATGAAATGTGGTAAATACAACTTCTCTTTCAAGTTAGAGACAGGAAGACAACAGTCTAGAGGGTAGAATTACTAATCCAGGACAACCAAACTTGTTTCTTCATATAAAAATCTTTCTATTACTAAGAGTGAAAGAATTTACAATACATTTTTGAGAGGAAAAAAAGAAAGGGAAATTTTGAAAGTGATACTCAGTTATAAAACTGCAATGACAACTCACTGTTCTATTTCACCAAGGAACTGGATTGGACATCTAAAGACAATATGAGAGAGAATAGTTTTCACAGCTGGTTTCTTCCCAGATATGTGAATGTAGATTAAACCAAAGATATTCTCATCTGCGATCCCAGTCCAATTTGATAAACCAGACTAAAAAGATAAATTCATCCATTAATCAAGTGCAGACCAACAGTTATTTTTGTCCATTTGTGACCTAGCTTACACAGAGACATACATCTTTATAAATGATAAAAAATAACACCCTAACAAATAATGATAGTTTCACTCACCTCATCTTTATCTATAGTCTTTTGAAAAAGTCAACTGCAGCATTAAAATGTCAAGATGTTTGCTGTTATTAGTGAAGCCAAAAATAGATGTTTTAAGAATACAAAAAATGAGGGCAGCAGTATTTAATAAGATCTCTGATGACCTGAAAAAGCCTATTTACAATTCTTTTGCTGTGTACTCGAATAAGTCAAAATAAAGCTAATTTATCTTCAAAATAGCAAATTGCTTTTAGCAAATGGCCCACGAGGGGGCAATAAAAACATTAGAGAATCTTTGATGCGGTAAATAATTAAGAGACCAGTCAAAAGTTTGATAGAAAGTCCCTATTGTCTGCAAATTACAAGACCTCAAGGGTACTCCTGCAGATAAGGAAATGTACAGCAACACAGGAAACGACTAAAGTGCCAAGTCCAACACAATAACATCAAACATTAAATATTAAGCAAGCCCCAAAGGAAGGGAACTTTATATCATGATCTAATTTATTCACTTTATCATGAGCACTTTTCTATGTCAGTGGTCCAAATCATAAATTCAAATAATGAAAAAAAAATATCGTAATAACCTAAAAAAGGAAGTACATTAAAGAAACGTGTACATGATAATAACCTCTTAAAATGACCAGTGAAGTCAGTAAATGATAGTACTAGCCAACATAATTAACAATTCTGTAAGTAATTTTTCAACTAATGCTTGACATTTTCTCTTTGGTTAAATTTTAAAGACAGTAGACTCACACAGAAATGTTTTGATTTCATTAAACTACAGTAACCTACTGAGCAAGAGTAATTTATTGTCCTAAATGAGGATTCCACTATGAAAATTTTCACCAAGCAAAGGCTGCCCCTGTGACAAACTCCCCCATTTTCATAATTCTCATATGATGTCATAATGTATGGAATGCTTCTTTGTCCAATTTGGGTCAGCTGTCCTGGTTCTTTCCTCTGCCAGCTTCCTGTGCACCTTCAACCCCCTCCACTGGCAGGACAGTATGAGAAGTTGAAACACCATTTGCTCCGCAAAGCACTGGTCATCAATAACTAAAACTTCAGTGTGGTATTGACATTGTTCTCTCCAAAAGCCAAACCATAGCATTATACCAAACACTATGAGTTAAAAATAACTCTGTCCCAGATAAAACCAGGACAAAACAAACTTCTGTGTCCTATATAAGGAGATAAGGTTCTCATAGTGTTTGTATGGAGCTGGCTGGGAAATATAGCATGAGCTTTTCCTTCCTCAGGAAGAGGCAAATCTGATTGAAGAATTGCTTTCGCTTCAGGACAAAGGGTCTTGAGGGAGGATAGGGAAAACCAATGTGCACGTCAAGGGCTAAAATAATCCCTAATTTGAGTTTTATATTTAAGGAATTAGTAGAGCAAGAATCACCTAAATGGAGAAGCCAGGCTAGTGCAACAGTGGCCCAATATGAACTGGCTTTGACATTCAGTAATTCAACAGCATATGACTCTCCTTATCCGAAGCATCTGTCTTATCAGATGGAAGTCAAGTCATGGAAATTTTACAGATATGTTACATGTTTGACAGAAATGGCACATAGGGGAAGGGAGTGACAGATACATACATATCGAAGGACAGGAAGTGGGTGGTGGTTAATCAATATGCATTAGACATCACAAGTATGAAGTGCAGCATGGATATGCCACTGAGCATAATGTAGATGGTAGAGATTGAAAGATGAAGATTGCAGTGAGTTTAGATGGAATGGAGTTAATTTTCTTCATAGCAGCTCATATGGTGTTTTGTTTTATTTTATTGTTTATGTGTAAGCAAAACAACACTGGTAACACCTCGATGTTTCAGGTACTGTTGAGCAGTGTTTGCACAGTGTAAAGACTGTCCCTGATTGTACTCTGCCCTCCCCAGTGTATAGACTGTGCCATGCATGGAAGTTGTTCTATTTTGCAAATGTAAAATAATATTTTGGGGTATTCTAAAAAGCAAGTAAACGTAACAACGTAATCAGCTTCATTAGCCATTAATCAACAGACAATACACAAATGTTATACTTTGAGAAAGCACAACATATTTATATCAACACAGGATACAGAAGGGTTGAAAAGAGCTCATACACGTATATCTGCTAGATTAGCAACACTACTAAGATTTTGGTTTAGAAGTCCACTTTATAATGAAAGTCATGACAATCTTATTCCTTGAAAAAGTACTACTTTAAAGCTAGACAAGACTCCGTAATGAAGACACACAGCTGTACTGGTAACAAATTGTGAAAAGCTATAATTTTCAATAGATCTTGTCTTATTAAGGAAGTGGAAATAAGCATTTGTATGCTGTCATAATTCTTTAGAGGTAGTTACATTAAGCCTGGCCCATGCAAAACCTAGGTCTGAAAGGATCCTACTTAAGAGGCATATAAAATCAAAAAGTAGATGAACACCTCTTACATCTGCTGGCTAACCTTATCACAAATTCCATGTGAAGTTTGATGAACAAACATTACTATTTTAAGGGAATAACAAGGTGCTATGTCAGAGAAATTAATAATGTAACAATGCCCCTTTTGCAAATTTGAATTGAGAAACTTGGCAGAAACATTTAACAGGAGAATTTTGAAATGGTAACTAAAGCATCAGAACAGGAAAATGGTTTGAGGCAAAAGAAAAGTGATGATTGCTATAAAAATAGGTTGATGAGAAAGCAATAATATGATCTGCTATACACAACACTTGAAGAAAATAAACTAGGAGATTATTTTTTTCCCATGAAGGTCCAAAACCTTCAGAATGATCTGAAAAGGTAAGTCTCATTTCAAAATATTTTAGGACAATAACCTAGCTGACTTTCAGAGAAAAAAGAATTGTTAAGCAAATTCCAGAATAGCCCTCTGACCATCTAGAACTCTTCTCTCACTGTAAGACTATATTATGAAATCATTATACGGTTCTTACTAAACAACATCATTTGCAGATCAGAAATAAAATTGGATAATCTAATTGTGCAAGAAATACAATATCTACCTATGTTTTCAAATCTGTCTTTCACACACAAATCTTCTAAATTTTTTACGTAATACAGTGTGATAGGAAATAACCATAGGTACCTGGACAGGATGTGTCTAACCAAATGGAAAGCACTTTACAGAGAAATATAGACAATTCCCTTTGCAATTAATTCTGGTGGATGACCAGGTTAACCTGATTCTGAGTATGCTTCTAAGGCAAGGAAGACCAGTCTGCATCAAGCAAGACACTGTCAGCAGGTCAAGGGCTGTGATCCTTCCCTTCTGCTCAGCACAGGTAAGGCACAGCTGGAGTGTTTGGAGTGTCAGGCTCCCCAGTACAAGAGAGATGTAGACACATGGGAGTAGGTCCAGCAAGTGTTGCAGGAATGATTAGGGATTCAGAGCATCTCACCTATGAGATGCTGAGATAAACAGAAGCCTTTAAAGGAAAAGCTGAAAGGGAAATCTTACTGCTATCCATAGCTAGATGATCACAGGAATGAAATCATACTGTTCTGAGGTGATGGGAAGAAAGCCAACACGCATGAGTTAAAACATAAGAAATTTATCTAAGTACAAAGACAAAAAAATAGCATGGAGGCGTTTCCCAGTGAGGCTATGATATTTCTTGTTTTCAGAAGTATTCCAGGCTCAAAAGGATATGGCCCTGACTGAGCAACTTGATCTAATTATTTCCGTTTTGGTTAAAAGGTCCCTTTCAATTTAAATTGTTCTCTGATTCTGTTGTTTTCTTGTATCTCTACATTTTCACTGGTGAGCTTTTTTAAAAATTTAACAAATCAACCAACCAGAAAACAACATAAGCCGTTAAACAATTCTGTATAACAAAATGATTAAAAATATTTGGAACCTTCAGTATTGCTAACTGGCCTGACAGTGTTGTATGCAAATCATGAAATCATAGAAAAATACTTAGCATGTATTAAGAACATGCATTAAGAACAGAGCTTCTTTGTGCTTGAGATTTTCCAGGTGCATACAGCACTACGGTATGAGTGTTAACAACAATCCATCACAATCCTTCAGTGAGGAAAACTTGTTTCTACAAATCTGTGTTTTGGAGATTATGAAAAATGGAAGAGTAAATGTGGTGAGAAGAGGCATGAATTTTGCTTCAATAACCCTGTATTTTTCTAAGAAATTATGCATGGAACTGACAAAGACTTCTTTCATTTGATGTCAGTTACAATTGACCAGCATTTGTAACACAAGCTTCTGTGCCCTGTGATTGTGTCAAGTAGGTCTACACTGAAACTTGAACAATTATATCTTCTCATATCCTGGAAATTCTGACAGCAATAAACCTAGAAAATGCCAGGCTCCATAAGAAAAAGCATCGCAAAATCCACTGCTATTGTGTTGAATCTTTTGAATATTTGCTTTGAATCACTACAGTTCTGATATAAAACCTATGATAGAGCTCTATATAGTTTTTAGTTTACTCATAAAGAACATTTTACAGCACTCAAAGCAAACTTATTATTTATTTATCTAGGTCCCAGAGAAAAAATGATTTACACTATTGAGCACATTCATTTTAGCAGAACTTTTCTAGTCTACTGAGAGTATTCTAGTCCATCATCTCACTATAGTCCAGAATATATGCTTCTTTTTGTATAAGCACTGTTAGAAAAAGCTTTTAAACTTTTTTTTACTTTTTTTTTAAGTCAATTGGGAAATACCAAGAAGCAGATAACTGTACTTATAGCTTGGAATAATGTATCACTCTAAAGCTAAGTCATTTTTATGTCTTCTACAGCAAGAGTTTACTATGTCATGGTGTTTTGACACTGTATAACAATGTCTAAATATTGATATGTTCATCACTTTTTGATGGAGAATCATCTTATTACAAAGGATCTCAAACATCATCACACGTCATCACAGCCAAATAAATCCAAATTGCTCATGATAACTCTGTGACACCATTTTTGTTGTGAAAGCTGTCTTGCTGAAGCAGTGAGTCCATTTAAAGGGAAATAGTTCTTATACCCATGTATTAGTGTAATGGTTTAACCCCTAGGCAGCTCAGCACCACTCAACTACTTACTAGCCTACAGTGGGATAGCAGAGAAAATAAAAAAGTAGAAGTGACAAAAATTAAGAATTGAGATACAATTTAGTGAGAGAGAAAAGTAAAAATAATAAAAACTGAACAAGCCAAATGATGCTTAGTGAGTTCCTGTGCAGAGGTAGTGGGTCCCATTACATCTCCTTATAAAACCTCAGTTCTTGTTGACAGGGCAGTGTGTGAAGCTAAAAGTCCCTGACTATGTGCAAGCACTGCAGTCCTTAATACATTGGTGTGTTATCAACATTGTTCCCCTAAACCCACACAGAAGCTTACAAGTTTCTGAGAAGAAGACTAACTGGGACAATTCGAAACATATTTATCAAGTGAACCTTAGAAAAACCTAGGAAACATAATTAAAAAATCCCACAGAACTAGACTAAATCATAACCATGCAAATACACTCACATAGAAAAAATGTTTAAAATAATTGATGAAAAAGATGAAGGAAATGGAAATGCACATTTTTTATCTAATAAAATGTGATGTAGAAAAAATATCTAAATAGAAAACACTTGCGTTCAGCATTTTATATTTTTATCCTATGGATTCAGAACTTATTTCCCTTCCTGTTCTCTTTACTAAAAGAAGGCCCAAAGCATCAATATGCATCTTTACAGTCTCTTCAGGTAAAAGTCAAAGAACAATGTAGATACCTCTTTTAATTGATTTTTTTTTCTTTCTTTCTGAACTATGCTGAACAAGTAGAAATAAATGTAAATGAGGAAAGGAAGCAGCTGGAGTTCCTCTGGGTTTCACTCAGAATATAAGAAACATGATGCTGCTGATATTTCTACTGTTGTATTTAGTGGCAAAAAATCTCTAAAGAATTTTATGTTTCACAATAATGAACAGTTGCAAACTTCAGCTAATGCATTCCACAAAACAGTAACTGTAAATGCATATGAGCTTTATATTAATGTGTTCTTTTTTGTTGTCGTTGTATTTCTTTATTTGTTTGTTTTTCTTTCTCAAGCTAAGTACCCAGAAGCTCATTGCCTGTTATAAAATTTACTAAGATTTTAAGTATTCTAATTTACTCCTTGGAGAAAGTGTTTTACAAGAATTGAAGTCGACAAATCAGATAGGTAGACTAGAGAAGTGGCTAATGCAGCACTCTTAGGAAGCATGCTGTGGTGAATAATGGAAAAAGATGACAGGAGAGAGGAATGAGAAAGAGAAAGAAGTAGTAAAAACTTGTTACAGCTTACATATCACATTGGTAAAATTCAACAGACTAAAAGAAAAAAAGGTTTTCTCACTTTACCTAACAGAAGCAATGCCTCTTTACTATTGAATTAATGTTCACCATCTGCTGACTTCTCCGGGAGCAGAGAAAGGCCCAGGACATAAATAAGTACCTCCAGAAAAAGCCATGAGACACAAAGAAGATTAAACCATATGAAAATATGTCTATTGCTTGCGTCCTTCTGTTATGGAAAACAGCTTTTTCATATGATTGCCGCTTCTTGGAAAACCTGCTGGTACTTACGTTGACTTCTGGCAGCCCTTGACTGTCTTAACCTGATCCAAAATTGACTAACTATATTGACTAGTTGGAAAAGAACTCTGGAAATCTTCTTCTCCAAATGCTCTGACCTGTTCAAGCAGATCTCGCAAGGGTATGTCCAGATGGCATTTGAAGATCTCCAGGGATCTTCAAAAGGATTAGAATTACTAGACCTATGGATTAATGTCTTACATGATACCATCCCACTTTCTTTTTCAGATTACAACTTTTCTATACGTCCCCCCAGGTACTATGCAGACTCTTGAAAGTGAGCAAATGGAGTCAGATATTCACAAGATAATTTGTGTGCCTAATCTGAGTGCCTAATTTGAGCTGAAGAACCTTCTTAAGGTGTCTTATTTTTTCTTTCAGTGGTACAAGGTGTCAAGGAAGACAATGATCCTGTATTTAAATTTGTCAGTGAATGCATAAAATTAGGTTGATGGACTTCACTCTTATAGATAGAATATATTAAGCAGATTTGCTTTTACTGTCTTTGTCACACTGTAAAGTTTCTCACTTTGAGAGTTCACACACAAAGGGGATATGAAAAGGACCGAAAAAAAAAAAAAGAAAACTAAACCTGGGAAAAAAAGTGAAACAGAAATTAGAAAGTATATACCTGTTAACATTCTATACTTTCCCTAACTATTCTCAATGACAGTGAAGCAACAGTAGGAGAAGTAATGTCAGATAATACACAGGTATATTAATTTATTTGCTAAAGCATAAAAAAAAATTGAATTGCAGGCCTGATACACCTAAACAGTTCCATAAATCTTTGTTATGCAGTAATTGGTGATGATGTTATTGCCCTTTCTACTAAAACACAGTAAATAAAAAACCAACAGGCTAACATATAAAAACTATACCAGGAGCATAAAGAAAAATTATATTTTAGTTTGTGTCTATCTAACATTTTAACATTGATTATATATTTTTAAATGTTTTCTAAGCTCTACCTGCCAGATAAGTGCTGGATTTATTCTATTCTGGCTTGGTTTTTTATTTTTTATTTTTTTTTTCCCATAAGAAACAAGTTAAAAATTCCCATTGTTTTTATTGGAAAACAAATAACAGCTGAGAGCTGAGCTGCTCTCAGATTTGACAATGAAATAAAGTAGAAGTAAAGGATCACTAAATATGGTTTGATAGGCTCTTGCAAGTAGAAAAATTCATAATCATGTAAGTATCAAAAAATTCTCTTGGAGTAGGCAGAAACAATTAGAAAAGTGCTGTCAGTGTTCTATCTTTTCCAAAACATGAGGTAGTTCACATACTATATGACATGAAAGAAGGAAGGGATGACATCCAGAAGGACCTGGACAGGCCTGAGAGGAGGGCCCACCCAAGCCTCTTGAAGTTCAACAAATCCAATTGCAAGGTCCTTCACCTGGGTCAGGACAATCCCAAGCAGAGATATAGACTGTGCAGAGAACAGCTTGAGAGCAGCCCTGAGGAGAAGGATTTCAGGGTATTAGATGATGAAAGGCTCAACGTTAGCTGGCAAGATGTGCTTGCAGCCCTGAAGGCCAATTGTAGCATCAAGAGAAGTGTGACCAGCCTCTCAAGGGAGATGATTCTGCCCCTCTGCTTTCATGCAACCCCACAAAGAGTATTGTGTCCGATTCTGGTGACCCCAACACAAGAAGGACATCAAGCTGTTGGAGAGGGCTCAGAGGAGGGCCACGAAAATGTTCAGAGCACTGGAGCACTACCTCTACGAGGACAAATTGAAAGAGTGCTGGGGCACTTCAGCCTTGAGAACAGAAGGTTCAAGGGGGACCTTATAGTTCCCTTCCAGTTTCTGAAGGGTGACACTGGAAAGCTGAGGAGGAACATTCTATAAGGACATGTAGTGACAGAATGAGGGGAAATGGCTTTAAACTGGAAGAGGGTAGATTTCAAGCACATATTAGGAAGAAATTCTTTACTGTGAGAGTGGTGAGGCAGTAGAACAGGTTACCCAGAGAGGCTGTGAATGCCCCCTCCCTGTAAACTTTCAAGGCCAGTCTGGATGGGGCATTGAGCAACCTGGTCTAGTTGGAGATGTCCCTTCCAATAGTAGAGGGGATGGAAGTGGATTATCTTAAAGGCCCCTTCCTACCCAAACCATTCAGTGACTCTATAACAAGTTTGTATTTCATAACTAAGAATTGTCTGATTTCTATTAGTTGTTTCCGGATATCTCATTTTTTAAAGAATAAGACTGAGAGACATATTGAAAGGGGAGATACGTTAAAAAAAAGGGTATATGTTGTTTCGGACTGCACTGTTAGAACAGTACTGAAAAAGATCAATAAGGTTTCTGAGCAAGGAAACACATAATTGTACGCACACTAAATCAGGTAACAGATTGTCCACTATGAATACATTTAAACTGGAGTTAAACTGCGTGATACTTAAATCCAGCTCAGTAGTCACTTGTTCTAGCTGCTAGGTATTGATAATCAAGAAAGAATTTTGTCATGCAGATTTCTCTTACACATACCAAGTTCCTTTTATTTGAAGAATAAATAAGCTGTAAGTGATTGAAGTAATTTTCACACTAAGTTTTAATACCTCACATATGAGATCTAATTGTGGTTACCTTTTAGAGTATTGGCACAGTTTGAAGAAATGATAATTGCATAACATAGGCACCAATTTGGCTTTCAACTTGGATGCTGACAATCTTTTTGGAGTAGTACTTTTGTCTTTTCTGAATATATACAGGGGACAAAAAATTAACATTTCATAAACAAATACAGAGTAGGTAGAAAAAATATTTTAAAAACCCTTAGATAGAAAGATCATATGCAAAGCAAATCTATGTAGGTGAGATTTATGAAACATTTGCATTTTCATAAATGATTTGGATGTCAGAAGCATTGGAACGAGATGATACTTAAGGGTTCTTCCAACCTAAACCATTCCATGATTCTATGGATGTAGGATAGAAGCTGTTTTGAACAAGTTTGCTTACAATTTGAAACTGGGATGAGCTGTTGACTCCATCGAGGATGGAGAGCCCTTGCAGAGAGGTCTAGGCAAATTAGAGAGCTGGGCAGTCACTAAATGCATGACATGCAACAAGTTCCTGATTCTGCACCTGAGAAGGCACAATCCTGCTTATCCATTCAGACTGGGGGATGAGATGCTTGAAAACATCCCTGCTGAAAGAGATCTGAGGGTCTTGGTTGACAGCAAGTTGAAGATGAGTCAGCAGTGTGTCTCAGAAGTCAGGAAGGTCAATCATATCCGGGTCGCGGCACAGCCAGCTGGTTGAGAGAAGTGATTATCCCACTCTCCACTGTACTGGTATGACCTCATCTTGAACTCTGAGTACAGTTTTGGATACCACTGCATAGAAAGGACATCAGATTATCAGAGAGTGTCAAAAAGAGGACTGCAAAGGGTCTAGAATGAGAGACTTACAAGGAGCAGCTGAGATACCTTGGTTTGTTCAGCCCAGAGAAGAGGAGGCTGAAGGAAGGCTTCATTATGGCCAATGCCTTCCTAGTGAAGGGTGACAGAGAGGCAAACACTGATTTCTGCTCTCTTGTGATAGTAACAGGACCTGAGGGAATGGTATGGAGATGCATCAGGATATGAACCAATGTGGTTTAGTGAAAAATTCTGCACCAGGGGGTGATGGTAATGGAACAGGCTGTGCAGAGCAGTGGTCATGCCACCAAGCTTGCTGGAGAGTTCAAAAAGTGTCTGGACAATGCTCTCAGACACATGGTCTGATTTTTAGGTAGTTCTGTGTGTTGGACTTGGACTTTGTGACCCTTATGGGTCCTTTCCAATTTAGAATATCCTACAATTCTATGAGAACATATTTTAGCATATATAAATCCTTTTTTTTTTTTTTTTTAATACATAAACTAATGCTTGTAAATCACAAAAATAAACCCCAAACCCAAAATTGTTCTTCAGCTTAATTTAAAAATTAAAAAAAATTCTGTAGAACTCAGGATTTCTTCCAATAGGTCTTTGATTTGAAAGATAGATTTGATTTTGTTTGGTATACAATATAAGTAGCAGAGGTACAGTTTTACAAGGTACTGATAAAACATCTAGAAATTAAACCTCTGTATCTCCATGGATAAGATAATTAAAACTTTGTAGTTGGATAATTAATTGAAAATGTAATATTCTAAATCCTTCCTTAGTTTTTTGAAAAATCTTCAGTCTACAATATAAAGTATACAATTTTATATGATCTATTGTGATTCTCTTATTGAATCTACTATGAATTCAGGAAAGTACCGAAGGAATTTCAGGAAAGTACTTTTATTCTCCAGTTATATTCTACTGTTTTAATGTCATTAAAGGAAATTCATTGCAAGGTAGTTTACAGCTAAGACAGCAGGGTGTCATAAATTTCATTTTAACTGCTTAGAATGTAGGATCTAACAAAATTAACAAAGAAAAATCCTCTTGCTGTTTGTGAATGCAATGCTATTAGGTTTGCTTGCTGCATCTCACAAATGAGAAGAAGGGTTGAGGGAAGGAAATTAGTCAAAGTTTTTAAAAGCTCAGGAGAAGGCAACATAAATGAGATTTGAAAAATGACTGGGTACAAATTTATCAGAAGGATGAATGATCTTAGAGAAATCTGCACTAATGCATTTGTATTATAGATGGATTTGATTTACTTGCAAGAAAAAAACACTGCATACCAGGCATGCCTGTGTACCTGGCATTGTAAGACTTGACTCAATATGTAACCCACAAAAAAGAAGAAAGAGCAATTTTCAAGAGGCTACTTGGCTCATCCAATGTACGTCAACTCTATTTAAGTCCAATATCCATTTACCAGTTGTTTGCTCTTCTTTTTCCTTTTTTTTTTCTCCCTTTGTTTTTGAGTAGCATTTGATGTACTTGAAAGTCATGTTCAATGAAATAAACAATAAAATATTTGTCTGTACGTGCTGGTTACAAGGATACTCTTTGTATCATATTGGGAGAAATTATCACCCTCCGGACCTCCTTGATAGTTACAGAGATAGAAGAGTTAATATTACTAATACATTTTGCAGTTGCAGGACATACAGATTGAAATTCAGTAGCCTGTCATAAAAGTCCATTGCTGATTACTTCATCTAATATTTATTTAAATTTGAATATTTCCTAAAATACTCATGAAGACATCTTGAAAATAGTTACGCTATCACTGTAAGTAGTACAAAATCATAACTGCTCTAATGGCAACTCTAAAAGTTGTGTGATGGAAAAATACTTCTAAAAAATATGTTTCACAGTACAATGAAGTGATTACTAGAGCTTGCATTTTCTTTATGAACTAATATATAAACCAAAATATTATGTAAGTCAAGCACAAAACTGATTAAACAGCATACACACATGAATCAATAAATCTCATTAAAACCATCTATTTGCATTTTGGCCTGTTTGACACCATTAAGATGCAGCTACAAATCTATTAATTCCATCAATATGTAATACTCTGAGATTAGAAATAAGAGGGACTAATTGTGAACTAATTAACAGAAATCCTTGCCTACTGGCATAATAATATGTTGCTAATCTAAAATTTGACTTCCAATCTTGCTGTATTGTTACATTAAGAATGTAGGAGCTTGTTTATCTTAGCTAGTGTATGGCCTTGAGTATTAATATATCTAAGTGTGTGATTCTTGGAGTTCTTAATAAAGGCTAAGTTAGCTTTATATCTCCTTGCAATTTAAAAATAGAATGGAGACTTTATATCCACTTGCAATTTAAATATAGAATGGAGAAGAACAAGTTACTAGTATTGCTGCCAGCTATGGTCACATCTTACCTAACAAGAGCAAAACAACTGCTATACTAAAAATCAACCAATCAATCAAACACAAAACTCTACAAAAACATTATCTTGGTATAACTGCAAGAGCTTTTAAAACAATCTTCAACTCTCTACCAGCACTCCCAACCCAACCTGGTCCCAGAATACACACTTGTGTGTGATGATTCTCCCACAGCACTGTAATAACCTGAGCAAATTGTATAACAATCACAGAAAAGACAACTTTCAAGGCTTCCAACCAGAAATAAACTCATTTGTTGCTAATTTCAGAGGTAATGCTTTGTTCGTTACTCTTAGATAAATTAAGCCACATGCAAAATGAGTTACAAGAATATTGCAATCAGAAAACTGGAAAGCAGTTTTAATGAATTTCTCTGAAGATGCATTAAAATTCTTCATGTATTGAAAAATAGGACACATCTATTTTTAATCCTCTACTTTTATTTAATACCAATAAAATCTTCATTAATACCATGCTGAGACTAGAACTAGCTTTTTTATTTTACAGTTTCTCATTCCTTAAACATCAAGAAAATAGCACAGTGATTACTTCTGTGTCTTTAGTAAGAATTACCTCACTTGAGCTAGTGTTATAAATTAATTACATCTTTATATATTTTACACAGATGAATAACATCTCTATTTGATCTCTTAAAATACTGTAGGAATTTAGAGCTTATTAGGATATTCCGTAGCACAGCCTCCACTGTTGAATGAAATAAGATGGTGCTTTCCCTAACTAGCAGTGGAAAAAGAAAAACTTATGGATGTGTGTAAGCAAAAGATAGAAAAGAAAAAGGTATTTAATATTTCATAAGAATGTTCCAGTAAGACTCATGTTAGAAATGAGTTTCTTTTGTAGAAAACCAAATGATTTCTCTCTACTTGGAAGATTAATTAGAACTCCATAATGAATTTTTTCAATGATGTGCAATGTCAAAATGAGGATAATTAAGAAAAGTTCATTACTGCACTCCATAATTTACTGGAAAATATACTTTAATAAAGTAGAAATAGGCTTAGGAACTAATAATTTCCTTTCTAAAGTATTGCCAAGAATTATAAATATTCTTAATTATCATTCTTTTAGACAAAAGTTAGAATATAGTTGTTGAAAGGCAAAACTGTTCTTTCAACAGCCCCACTTTAAGTTTTATATTTAAATTTTATTTCAAATAATTTTTTCTCACTTCTCATTACTGAAGACCTCTTAAAAATTTAAGTGACTGTACTAAATAAGATGTGCAATTCAAGTTGCAGCAAAAATACTATTATTATTTCCAGTGGTCATGTACCATGTTAAGTTCTGGAGGAATTAAATGAGACACATTTGCTTCATAAGCACCTCCATGTCAGACAGCATTTTGTCAGACTGCCTCTATTCTGTCATCTGTCAAACAGCAACAAAATGAAACAGGTTATTGGTGGGAAGGTTCAGTATCTGCTGCAATACCACCACCATCTGCCTTTGGCATTGTTGGCATACATAATAAAATAGGATGCGTTACTTTTGGTGCAGTCCTTCTATTGCAGAACTGAAATTGTATTCAAGTTATCTCTACCTGATGTCTTCCCACAAAGCTTCAAAGGACTTCTACAAATGATTTATAAAGATTAAAGAAAGAATAATGAAAAAAATAATTAATATAAACGTAAAGAAAGTAGGTTCTAGGTCACTAATTTTTCTTGAAAGTAGTAATTGTTATTGAAGAATTAATATTAGCTAACTTCTTCTGATATTTCTGAACATTCAGAAAATTTTCTGTATTTCCATTAAAAAACCATGCCATAAAATCATTTTTTTCATGAGTGATACATAACATTAATTATTCTAAATCTTAAAACTAATTTATACAAGATTAAAAGTTTAAAACTGAGTTTACTGCTCAAAATTTTACATTCTTGATATGTTAAAACAGATATATTAATATGCATCAACCATAATGGTTTGTTGGGTGTTTCTGCAAATCATAAATTAGAGTGGAGTCAAATCATACTTTCTTAAGCTCCGCAATGTGTTTTTATCAGCTAACATTGTTAACAAAAAGAAAAGTCATCCAGATTAAAGAATCAGAATTGTTGACTTTGAAACACTATTGGATATATGTACAGAAAGACAAGGAAGAAATGAGAAACTATATTTATTTCCTGCAATCATTTTCTTTTTTAAATACCTTTGTTTTGTTTGTTTGGTTGATTGGTTTCTGGAGTCATCAAAATATTCACCGAAGAGAAGGAATTTGACAAATTTTTGAAAAGGTTTCTACCACCTTCATTTTAGCTTAACTCTCATGCTTGTGAAATTAATTATTTCTAATTTAACCTTTTTTATGGATGTTAAAAACATTAATATTATAAATACAAAACTTCAGATTAGCTATCAAGAAGTGTTGAGAATAGTCTGGCTAACGGAAAACAGATCTTCTGTAACTTTGTGATGTTCTATCAGAAATGATCACTAAAGAAGAAGAAAAAAATACAATAAAACAGCAAAATATGCTACTTTGAACTACATGTTGGGCTTAATTTAATTATAGAAGTCACATGCAAATTGTAAATATTACTTCTAAATATATTTAAGGTTTCCTCTATTCTCAGGTAAGTAAGGTCCCCTGTGGGAATACAAGAATGTCTATTCAGAGCAGAAGATGTGGAGCAAGATAAAGAGCAGTCCCCAAACCAGAGTACAGGTGCATATCATCAGGTTGGATGTAGTGTACCTTTGGAAAAATAAGAGGCTATGCAGTCCTCTCATTTCTACTCCTTTGCCCATCTCTGACACAAAAAGCTTTAAAACAGATGATAGCAAACCCCATTTTTTAATATCCTGGTGCAAAGTAGCTATGAGACAAGAGTATTACTTTCTGCACTCTAGTATTTCATCATATTTTCATTCTGTTTCCTATTACATATATATTATTCTGAAGTCCTCGGTGAGATACGTTCAATTTCAAAATTTTTGAATAGGTAGCATTTTGGTGACAAGTTGTAGGCAATTCACATCCATTTCCTACCACAGGTTTTTGGGAAAACTAGAGGTTTGAAACCACTATCTAACACTGATAATAACATTCACAGATATTTATGAATACACTCATCTTTATTTCAGAAATCTGAATCTGTGATCACTTGTTCCTTTTTAATTACTTTAATAAGTCAATACTAAAATGCAAGACTGCTGCATCCTCTTGCAAATGGTGAGATAATGTATTCCTCACTTACTTGACTCCCTTACATAAAAGACTCAAAATACTTGTCTTCAAGATAAGCTGAGAATGCTATTGCTTACAGTGTTATAGGGAGTTTAAATACTACCACTTGCAACTCTGTGCTGAGCAAAAATGATACTGTTAATATCTGTGTGGTGAGCCATAGTAAACCAAGTACAGCTTTGCATTGAACTAAATTAATAATACTTATAATAGGGTAAACACGAGAAGCAGAGACCATGGTGCATTCATCACAAGGTTCATGCCACAACAGATGTCAAGAGTACCACTGAATTCATGAATTGTAATGGCTGTAGTCATGCTGAGTTTTCGGTGGTGTTTTTTATTAAAGTTCCTTAATTGTCCCTGCATACATGCTCAGAAATCCCAACCAAAACCAATTTTGATGTAGTATTTAATAGAACAGTGTGTAATGAGTACTGGAATACTCAACGTTGAGGTTAATAAATCACTGAATCACAGAATCACAGAACTGTAGGGGTTGGAAGGGACTTCTAGAGATCATCTAGTCCTCCTCCCCTGCTGAAGTAGGCTCCCTAAAGCGGTTTGCACTGGTGTCCAGGTGAGTCTTGAATATCTTCACAGAAGGAGACTCCACCACCTCTCCAGACAGCCTGTTCCAGTGCCCCTTCACCCTCGCTGTGAAGAAGTTCCCATGTAAATCTGTGCAGAACTTCCTATGCATCAGTTTGTGGTCATTTCCCCTCATCCTATCATCACACACCACTGAGAAGAGTCCAGCCTCTTCCCTTTGCCTCCAGCTCCATGGATATTTATAGATGTGGATCAGATCCCCTCTGAGTCTTCTTTTTCCAAGGCTGAACAGACCCAGGTCTCTCAGCCTTTCCTCATAAGAGAGGTGTTCCACGCCCTTCATCATCTTTGTAGTCTTACAAGGAGATCCCTTTCTTTTTTGTACTGGGGAGCCCAGAACTGGACACAAATCCAATGAAGTAAATGAAAACTGCTTTTGAAATTACAGAGAAAAGGTGGATGTGCTCAATAAAAGCTGAAATCTCAGGATATATTCTTCACATTATCAGCATTTTCACACTACTGCACTTACTAGGAAGAAAACTAGCTATCAAAACAGTCCACTGCCTAAAGCAGTTACCATTCACGGTGCTGTACGGAGCTCAATAAACTGTCTCCCACATTCTTAACACCAAACAATAGATTCACTTTTCATACTGACAGATGAGATATTTATTTTTCACACTTCATTTTCATTCAGTTCAGGATAGAAGTTCAGTTACACTACAGTTAAGAAACTGCTTTCACTAAACTTCTAGGAGCAATTTGAACAAAGGCAGCTATATAGTTGACAAACACATTTTTAAGTAGGTGAAAGTAAGAGCTTCCCTTGTTTATGTTCTTCTGTACTTACGAAGTGCATTTATTATGTATCTTTTAAGGTACATGTTCACTCCACATCAGCCAGCTTGCCTTCTGTGTGGAGAAACTGACAAATTTAATTCTTACAAAATTTAGTCATTTTTGCAAAGGTAATCTGAGTTTTCAACACGTGGGTTCATGGCTACTTTGTTTGGAGTAGTTTCAAAATGGAGCAATATTTGAAATGGTTGTAAGATTGTTTAGTTGGTGATCAAAGGGAGAAACAAAACCACACCAGCTTTTTTAGCACAGGAATACTTCTGCAGGTATGATACAGACAGCAAAATAAGGTTGTATTGGGTAAGACTACTCTGAGTTTAGTCACATCCCCTCCATTGAATTTCCATTAAAAACTTAATAAAACATTACAGTTTTTAAGACATTTAATTTTACTTTCTGACTTGAAGCATTGTTATATCCACCAGCTCTCCCAATAGAACTGTTACAATATTGTTTTAACCTCATTACTAGAAAACTGTATCTAATCTCAGGGCTGACTTTGTCATTATTTCAGAGGTTTCACTGCTTTTTTATTGCATTCCTATTAGCAAAGGCCAGAGCAATGTTTAAAGAAACATTGTTCCAGTCTCTAATGACTTTCTGAAATGAAGCTAACGACTTTTATTTTTTTCTGTATTTGTAGTATTGTTAATATTGTACTGAACTGAAAATTATTCTGCATTATGAGTTAACTATTCCCTGTTTAAGTCAGGCACAAGAAGAAAGGGAAATCAGGCTTAGTCACATGTCAAAACTAATGATTTTTTTACTTCTATTCATTAACAATGGCCATACAGAATCATACTATGGACAAATTATAACTACTTCATGGAATGAATTACTTTAGACAGCAGATTCATTATGAATACTCCTGCAAAACACTGTGCGTTGCACAACAGCTTAATTCTCAGTTCTATATTTTGAAATATTTGGTGAAAATACTAAAGAACTACATTTAACATTAACTAGAAGGCAGTAGGAGAGCGGCTTTATGAATTAAAGTGATAGATCATTAGTGTTAACATTTCAACTGTACCTGAGAGATACACTTGGCCACTCATTGTACTGACAATGCTAAATTAGTCTCTATATTATACTGGCTACAGATTTGAACATTACTTCAGACTGAAGAAAAATAATATTTATCTAATGTAATAGATTGATTCTTCTATTAACCAAATCGTTCTGTATTCCATTATCAATGGAAGCCTTTTGTAATTACAGGATAGAGTCATGGATTGACTTTCCTCATCTCTTAGCTATAGGTGCTAGGTCTGAGGATAAAATTAGTTAATGTGCTCAGGAGCAAATAACACAATTCACCACCTACTGTTTTTAAAGACTTCTCAGAGTCAGGAAGCTGCTTGAGAGTCAGAGATCTTTTTTATTTTCATCTTCAACAGCATTCCAAAATAAGAGAATTAGAGTCATTACGGTATTTTGCAACCTGGACATTAATGGATATTTCTGTAAAAACTGTGAGACTGAAAATCCATTATTTTAAAACAATAACATTTCTTTAGTATGCTTTTTAATATTCCTACCAATAAAATGCCTGTGATTTAATATCACATCTGATGCAACATAAAATGTTGAGAAAGCATCAGATTTTGACTGACTTCAAACAGTGTATTCCACAAAGACCTTTTCACCAAATAAGAAATGCAAAAAATTAGGAAAGATGTTCAGGTTATAGTTTCTCCAGATGGTAACCATAGTATCACTGTAAATTATTTTCAGTGGGTACTAAAAAATTTCTCTGGAGAAAGAGGTCTATGGTCCCAGCTCTGACAAGCCCTAGCACATCAATTACTTCCACGCTAAGAGTGAAACATATGGAGGTTGCCTATAATTTGTTAGCCAGCATGCTGATGTATCACCATATTAGCATACCGTTACATAGGCCCAACAAGATGTAAAAATATGAAAACCTAAACAGTTTATTCCATACTTTTTTAAAAAATGAAAAAAATAAACACAAACCCACAATAAAAGCACCACAACACCTTCCTCAAATCTATGCAAACAAGCTGAAGTGTTGCTCATGAAAATACTTCCTCTGTGCATATTCAAAATGCCTCCTTTCATGACACCTTTTTCAGCTTTTGATTCCTTGACACTGAACACACTGTAGTATTCTGGTGAGAGTAAATCAATTTTAGTTTTGCATTCTTCTTTTTAATTAAGAATTATACACGGAGATACATTCAGCAGATAAGTACTCTCCCCTTGAATCAAAATTTGAATCCAGGTTGAAAATGTGGGTAGCAGTCTCTGCTGTATTTCAGCACTCTAACAAGTTGTTTTTTCTCTTGCTTTGTACTGTCTGCCAGTACAGTATTTCTGGATGGGCAGTACAAGAGTTAAGTGTGTTTTGACTTTTCCATTTTATTTGGAACAATGAGAATGTGAATATCCCCAGGCTCTAGTACTTATCTAGAGCTCTGTCTCCAGGCTTTTGTGCTCCTCTATCAAAAGTGCACAGTTGCATGCTATTTGCTACACTGTCATCAGTTTGGGGCTGGGGAAGGGAGGGGGAGCAAGAAAAGGGGTAATTGCATAGGCTTATCAATGATAAACACAGGTCATTCATGTGTTCATCATTCATTTGGCAGAGAAGCAACCTTTCACATACTGTCTGCTTTGAGAAAGAAAGGATGCTGTCAAAATGGAAGAGAAATAAAAATGAGAAATAGCCCTGGCACTGACAGCAGTATGTAGACCTTATATGGTTTGGTTAATGAGTTTATGAACCTTAGGCTATGAATTTTAATCCTGGCAGTGGCTGCTGGAATTCTGAAAGTCACATATTGAGCAGGTTTGTGATGCACTTTGGATGCTGATGAATTCAGATGACAGAGACAATTTCTGAAAGCTTCCAAGTATCCAGATGGAGAGAGATGGTCATAACAAAAGACTGGAAGCACCTCAGCTCACTGTTAGCTCTAGGTCAGAAGTACAAAGGACACTTGTGTTTGCTTGACATATGCTCTCTTACTTAAGAGTATTCTTTGTAAGTGCCCATTCATATCATATTCTAGCAAGCGACTGTTCAGAAAAAGTCATGCTGTTGTTAATTTTGAACACCATACTGAGGGACAGAAAGAAAAATTCATTATTTAGGGAGTCTTTGCAAAGGAGTGAAAATATTTTATGTGCAAAGAAATAAATTGTACATAAGGATGAGGTTTAAGGACAAGTGTTTACCAACTTAGCTCTGTGAAAAGTGATCACGGGTCCCAGAAGTCCCACCTCTGTCTTGCTAGACCTACTTGCATCATAATCATAATTTCTTTGATGCCATGAGGTACACAGCCCTATAGAGAAAATGAGTCTCTCTTTGACATGATTAATGTGCAACAGGTATTAAAATAGAAAAAGTAGAGGTCTTTTCCTACAGGAAAATCTTATGAATGTTCAAAACAAAAAAACAAAAAAAAAAAAAAAAAAAAACAACGATAACATAAAAAACAATATTTTTCTTCAACTGTCAGTTAAAAAATCAAGTAGAATCTAGATCTAAAATAGCATCTTAATTCTTCTTTAATTTGTCTTGAAATGCAATATCTACCATAATAAAAGCCAGATATTAGCAATACTGGGAGTATTTTTGCATCTGTTAGTTACTGATGCTTCATAAATGCAGTGTTTCTTAGAATGTGGGTAACTGAGCTGCACTGTTACTTACAGTTAAATTGGAATAAAATGTCTAATTCAATCCTCAGCCTGGTATTCGGAGAATACATCTTTCTCCACCCACTGATCATTTCCCACCACAGCTCAAGCATGCTTGTAAGCATTTATGCATGAGCAAAGCCTGAAATACCTGGGTCAGTGTTAAAATAAAAATAACAAAAAAATATAGTCAACAACAACTAAAGAGATCATCTTTCTTTTCTTGGACGATTTCCCTCAATACTGTAAAATCAATACAACAGTGTAGTGCTTTCTTCCAAACACTGGCTTTTGACAAGAATGATCTCATGATCTGATGATTTAATGGTTAACTATTGAATTTTAACATAGTCCAAAACAACAGGAATCAAATGAACTTTTTCCTACTGAAGCAGCGTCAATATCTCTGGCTCTATCTTTAAGAAGAGTGCATTCAGTCACCTAACTTACGGCATCAGCAGTAGGAACTATTTGCAGTTGTAAACATGTTCTAGTGAGCGCTGCAACATAAAAGCAGTTCTAAATTTATAATGAAGTAATCAGACGTGAAAGATGTATAGATAGTAAATTACTGGGAACACTGGCAATCTAATTAAAATTTACTTTAGTCTTTAAAAAAAAATCTGCAGTGAATTTCAGCTCATATCAAATTAAATTTTGTAACAAACGATTTTTACTAATAAAATCATTTTAAAATGTTCTTGTGCAGGGGAAAATTGTGTTATCACATATATTTTAACTGCAACAGCAGGTAAAATGAAGTTCTGTATTTAAAAATGATTTATTAAAGTAGTCCAGATTTACTCCAGTAATGTGGAATAAACCTTTAAGTGTCCCAAAGAATGACAATATAAAATGAAGTACAAAAGAATGCAGTAGCAACTGTAAGGTATGAGTAGGAAATTAACAAACAAATCTAATAGTCACTGTTTTAAACTTGTTTCTAAGTGACTGAATATATATCTCAGGCTATTAGTATTAATTAAATAGACAATATAACTTCTGCAAACACTGTCTTTTAGTGTACGTTCCAAAATGCTTACAGTTTGGAATGCTGTTTTGAACTGGTCACTGATAATGCTCTGAAGTCTTTGGAGTGGAAAAAAAAGATTAATTCTAGACAGAATCCCATCAAATTACAAAAAAAATCCCATATCATATTCTCATAAGCCAAAATGATTATTGATAAACCTATCTTTTTTTACTAGCAAAGATAAAGCCAACTAAGCTATTGTCACGATAAAAACTTGCAAAAGAAATACATTTATTACACAGACAAATATCAGCACAATCAATAATTCACACCCAGTATTAAGAAAACAACCTAGTAATTATTCTCTAAAACCTAAACATGGTAAGAATTCACAATTCTCAATGTGAAGCATTCTGCATTTGTTACTCTTTAGGAAAGCATTGTGCTAATTAATGATTTTACTTTTTGTTTTTCTTTCTTAGTAATGCACCTAGCATTGTGGTTTGTTTATTTTTCTTTTTTTTTATTTTTTAATAAGATACTTAGTTTTGTCTCTTTCTAATGTTATTCAGGTTTATCTACAAATAAAATAAAGGTAGATGAGCTACATTTGTAAATCTCTTAATCCTTTACAATTTCACCACTTAAGCAAATGGTTTTAATAATGATGTTATCTTCTCTGGCATGATTTTACTTCTTCCTATGTCTGTTTGCAGTTCAAATAGTAAGCAGAGTTGTCTTGTTTTTGTCTCAATTTACCTGAAAGACACTCAGTGAGTGACAGAAACAGAAGCAGTTTCCATGACAACCACATCATTGGTCGCAAAGGTCTTCGGTCCCTCTTTGTGTGATTGTTAGCCGTGTTGATGCTTCTTCATTAAAGCTTTGCCTGGTTGGACAAAGACAAATCTTTGTTAAGAAAACTAAAAATATCTTGCAATAATATGATAGACAATTTGAAAGACAAAACTGTCCCTAATGTAATTAAAAGTCATGTTCCAAAGAATACTTTCTACAAAAGGGGAAGTAGTCTGACAAATATTCAGAGGTTCTTGTTCTAGTAGTCACCTGCATTAATAGCTGAAATGGATGTGGCAGTGATTTGAATATTATGCGTGGTTATCATCTCAAAGCTGTCTGTGTATTTGAGTTCTAAATTTCCAAAAAGCCAAGCTTAACATGAGTTCTTTGCCTGCAAGCAGGATGTTGATAATTGGTATAAAGAATTTTAGAAAGCACAAAACAAAAGAATAATTGTCTCACAAAACAAAGGAATAATTAAAATTCAGATGTTTTTACTAATTGCAATTTAGTTTGGAATAGGTTCCAGTTTCTACTGGTTTACTCAGTATTGACAGAGTCTATTAACACATTTGAAGCAAGCACCATTCATGCAGAACATATTATTTATACTCATCTCTCTCACCATTCCTCAAGATTTTTTTTCCTAATTGTCCCATGGTTAGTGCACACACCTTGGAACACTACACCTTTGATCTCTGTGCTCCTAATTATTTCTTTGATATTAATCAGTAATATTAATACATTAGTAGTCCAAAACCATAGACTCACAGTAACATCAAGGTTGGAAAATGATCAAAATAGCAGGAGTTTCACCTGGTTGTGTCTGGACATGAGTATATTTCTGATCATTGACTGAAAAACATCAAGCTGCAAGCATAATTTCCTACATTTAGTCATATATTTTCTGGAAGCCTTTGATATCCTCTTGATCCACAATCCTCGAGTGACAAAGGAAAATCCAGATTTGTTTACCCATTATACCTCTTTAGGGGAAAATACTATGCCTTCAGACTATGTGTTTAGTAATGCACCACAGTAGCTGCTCTGGGAGACCTAGCCCATATGTTAGGATATTCACAGAAAATGAAGAGAGGAGAAGTTTATCACGTTTGAAAGAAAATTAAAAGAAAAGATAATTTTGTAGTCTAAGAGATAGTTCCTGCTGTATCATTTCATTTCTACTTCCCTCTGAGCAGCTCAAGCTGTAACATACTTTGACAGTCCCTCCTCTGCATGTAGGGGCAAGCATGTACGCATATGCATATACAGAAGTCGCAGTGTGAGTACAACTTGACAGCTTCTACTTAGGTGCTGGTAGTTATTCCTGCAACAGTCTAAACATGTAACCTGTCACCTTTAGTTTATAGAGCACAACACAGGTACAGCCTTCAACACAGATTAAAAAACAAATAAATCAAAACCATATTTTTCTGTTCTTCCAGATAACTAATATCAGGCTAACTTAACGTAAGTGCACACATTAACATGAGTTTCTCAGAAAGGCAACATAACAGTACGTTAGTCAAGTGACTTTACACACAGTGCCTGTAGCTAATCTAAACCACCACAGGAAACCTCCTCAATTAATTATTAATATCAGCTGCCTTTGTTTTTCACTTCAGTGATAATATGCTTTACAGCCACTGTGTTCCTTTGCTTAGTGAATTATCTCTTTCAGCATTCTTTGCTGTCCAGGCCTTTGGGAAATAAGTATTTTCATTAATATTTAAGTTTTTTCCCTTATGGCCTTATCTGTTAACGAAGGTAGAGTACAGCCTCCCCCCTCATCCTCATCCCCAGCTCCACCAAACTTTCTCTTTTCCTGAGTACTCTTCTGCTGCTCTTGTAATGGTGCACACAAAAATTACAAATTAACATGGTGATTTCTCTGCTGGGGAATGGAGAACAATAAACCAAATTTTTCAACACTAAACCATGACATTGTTGTTAGAACAAGGTATTGCTGTAGCCATTCAATCACGCTTAAAAAAATAACTTTAAATGTTATCAGTAGAATAGAAATAGGACTGAGAATAATTGGAGCTGAGCAAAGGGAGCATCACAATGAAAGGGAAAGTTCTCTAAATTTCTCATTTAATTATTGAAACGTGATTATTTTAATTTCCATAGAAAAGAAAGATATATGTGTTAATGAAAGACTCACTGATGACAACAGAATTATGGTATCTTGCAGCAGACAAGTAGCCAAGAAAAACACCTTATATGTAACAATTCTCGACAGCACCTGTAAAATGAACTTCATCCCTATTATACAGAGATATTAAAATGTAGAAACGGAGTGCTATGAATGAAGTAGTGAATGTTGGACACTGGTGACCATGTTAAGATATTTGCTGTCTATTTATGCTCATTTATCTCAGTAGAACTTTCAGCAAAATAAGCAAGGGCAAAAATATATCACTTTGTAACATTTTAAAAGTTTACCTACCTAGAAACCTTGATTATGAATTATGAATTATAAGAAATGCTTGTGTGTATTCTGATTTCTGATCTACAATTAATGAAGGGATATACTCCAGGATTATTTATAATCAATGCTTTTTATCTGATACCTGGATGACATTTAGAGTCTTCTGTGACTGAAGGATTCTTTTGTTATAGCTAAAAGATAGTAGCTGCACTAAAATTAGGAAAATAGGAAATAGAAAAGTAGGTAAACATAAAATAAATAAATGTGGTTTGCTTCGTAAGCAGTTAATGAATATTCTGTTTTGTAAGAAAGTTCTTTTTTTTTTCAGAATGAATCATTCTTTAAGGACATATATGCAAGGAGTTTCTATAATCTTTTTAATTTTCTGATTTTTTGAGTCCTGCCTATCTCCAACTTGGAATGAGAATGCTTGTAAAACAAGCAATAACTTTTTAGCCCAGCATAAGCAGAACAAAATAATTATTCACCGAGTAGAGGAAGCACTACTAAGCAAGAGATGCTGCTGAAAATAACTTTTAAATCATTTCATTTGAGCTATAAATTTGGAACTCAAAAAAATGCTAACTAACATGTTTGGAACAGTGTGTTGACTTCATTTGTGATTAAGTGTGCTGAAGAAAATGAAGTAGTCTAGAATACGGTATGTTCTACAGATGTACCGTACTTTCATCATAGCATGATTTGAGTTAGATCTGTTGTCTGACTTTTAAAAGTAAGGATGCACTAAGCTTTTTATTGAGCTTTTATTCCATTTATATTCTTATTTTGATTTCTTCAAAAATTACACAGATTCAGTGAGCTTCTTTTTTGGAAAGAGAAGATACAGATTTCCCTTCCTGGTGGTTTGTAAAAATCAGTGATCTAAAATAGCTGATGCATATAATATGCAACAAGTAATTTGTCTAACAGATTTCATTTGTTCTCTATAAGATGTGGTTTTCAATTTCCATAGTTATTTGTTTTGTCCAGAATTTTGGTCAAACTGCTTTGGAATTTCACTGAATTATGTGTGCTGACTGTAAACAACTTATTAAAACATTTTTTGTTCATTAAAACATATTGTAATGAATTGTTTTGGGTAGTAGTGGAAGGGTAGATATTGTCTCATGGTTGTTCAAAAATAACGTGAATACTTGCAACATGAGTACTAAAGCAATAGTGTCAACACAAAAAAACAAAGTATTTTCAGTTAACTCATATTCTTTTTAATAGTAACAGCACCTACTATTTTTAATATTTGTTTTCTGGTACTTAGGATAAATTTATATGCAACAATGATGATTTCTTGTTGTTTTTTTTTTAATTAAAACAATTAAGAAGTGAAGCTCTTAGCAAAGATATTCTCATACTGATATCAAAGTGCTTTCTTCCATAATCACTACTTCATTTTCCTTTTCAATCCTATACCTATTTATCAGCTTATCTGAACCAACATGAAAGGAATAATTACTTAAATCCAAATTCTCTCTCAAAATAAGTATTTTCCTTACAGTGACTATACTGCTCAGAGGTAAGAATGTGACTTACTGATATAAAGTTTGCTATGTAACATTTATTTTTCACGTACTAGTTATATATTAGTAGAAACCTCAAGGCCTTGTCACTTCTAATTATATGATTTTCATTTCCTTTAAAACTAAACAAAACACCATATTCACAGATAATGATGAAGTAATCATTGATCAGCGATTCTGATATTGTATATGGTATTATGAGAGCAGGAACTTAAAAGAGTAAGAAATTAAACTATTGCCACCCACATGTCTGTAATGGAATTACTCTATCCTGAAACAAACAAATACACTTTCAGGATTTCAAGTAATATTGCTAGGGAATATTTTTATTCACATTTGGAGGATGCCCTAAAGTGCAACTAGACTGTTAATATGACTCCTGAAGGTGGAAAGCTATGAAATTAATAAATGCAATGAGCTACGTTTCACTGACTAGGCTTTCTAAAAGGGATCATTACACTCTTGGAAAAATTCTGTGGTCTAATTGAAGATCTACTGATCAAATAACTGAAATAAAATATTCTAATCAACACTGAAGGCTCAGTCCCTCCCAGCACAACCTATACTTCAGAGAGGACTTGGAAGATGAGAGTTGAATTTCCAGTCAGCAGTTCAGCCAGCCTACCTTGCTCTCATGCATGTCAGGACTGGTAACATTCACACCATGGAGAACTGGAGGCTTTAGAAAAGTAGGAGCTAAGATGTTACAAAGTACAAAATGAATACTTGAGGTATTTTTCCCAAAAAATTTTACAAAGAGTTTGACTATTGAGTGTTTCCTGATTGTATACTTGTGTATGAAGTTAAATACTAGACCAGGATTTTGACAGACTCTGGTTACATAGAATGCAAATAACCTCTATTGAGTTCATGTTCTTTCTTGCATTCAGTAAAGAACTAAATTTCTCAGTCCAGGGTCTTTTTGACAGTGCTATTTACAAAATGGTTTAAATGTAATGTAATGATGTTAAGTTAATATTTGATAAAAGTCGTACCGTAGACACATTTACAATGAAATGTCAGTGGAATTTCTTATAGGACAAATGAAAGTGAAATGATATTAAGCCACTGTAAACAGCAAGAAATCTTCAGAATTGATTATCACCCCAAGGGAAGATAAATCATTTTCAAGGTTTAATAATAGTTCAACAAATTTTAAAGAAAATTTAGTAAAGTATAATTTTTCATAGAGTCATAAGACAATTTCTGAGCTGTTTTATGAACACTTAATTTACTACTAACAATATTAAAAGTTTAATCTACAGTGAAACCTCTTCTTGTTAAGTTCTTCCTGGCAAGTGAGCAAGGACTTCCAACATATAAATTAATATTTTATAGTTTTATTTTTTTAAATTCATATTAATAGGGCTTCCAAAGAGTCAAATTCTAATAAGAAACATACAATGATGCTGTACAAAAGAACAAATTGCCTAACTTTAAAATGTGAGTTAATCAGAATTTTTGTAGTAATGCATGTCTGAAGTGATATTCTGAAGAACTAAACAGAACAGTTGCAAGACCTGAATAAAAATCTCAAAATGTCTCAGTCCTGAAGTTCTGAATTATTCAGATGAGCTAAATCTATTTTTAAAATTCTGCACAGTACCCACAAAACAATAAATTAAGATTATAATAAATATTGATTATCTTCTACCATGTAAATGTATTTGCATTTATCTATTTTAAAATGAGTTTTTAAATGTGAAATAACGAATTTCTTCCATTCCAGAACACACATATTGGGTTGGTGAGAAAAGCAAGAAATATTGCTATTTCTTACTAATGACTGCATTTTCACAGTGTCTAATATATTTTATAAAATAATAATAATAATAATTATGGTGGAGATTAACAGTCTTTTGATGAGAGATTTTTGAATTGTTTCAGAGGTCATCCAATATTGTTAGAGGAGCTAACAATTTGGAATTCTTACTGCAAATCAGGTATGAAATGTTATCAATCCGCTCAAGAGAAAATGAAGATAGCAGAAACAATTCTCACCTCCTCCAAACTAGCAACAGTGAGGTGCTGTTGTTTAACTTCATTCTTGTGAATATAGCATAAAAAGATTTTAGTACTGCTCAGGCTCAGAGTAGACCTTTATGTATTGGTTGCTTAGAAAGTACTACTATGTATTACTGTGTGACTTCCACGGACATGTTATAAGGTCAGTATATACCTACTGGATAAGCTATTCCAAGAAGAAAGGCAGTGAAATTAATTACTTGAGATTTTTCTACACATTTGCCAGAGAGAATAACATTTCCTAAACTTCAGCTCACATGCTGCTGTTCATGAAGCAATTTAAAGTGGCTTGCTGTTCCTCCTTACTATAAGAATGAGCGCTGCAGCACAAATTGACTTCATCAGAACCTGGACTGAAAGTCCATTACTAACTATATTAGCTCATAACTACCACTTATTAAGTTCTCTGGTTGCTTGTAGCATTTATGACACACTCATCAATATCTGCTTTTAGCTGCATCAGTATTAATCATACATAAGTAGTAGAAACATAAGAGTAAAGATGAAAATTGTGAATAATTTGACAGTTCATAAATTAGTTATATAAGCTCTTGTTCATCAGAAAAGAAAAATATGCAACCTGAAAGAAAATGCATTCAAACCATTTGCAATAGCTTTTCTGAAGCAAGATGAACAACTTAGAATTTTGCTAACTGTAATGGAAACCTGATTGCAGCCGAAGCTGAGACAGCTACTTTAAATTCTTCAATCAACTTATAGGCAACTAAAATTGAATGATGTCATTCTTTGCTTGTTTGTTCAATGCAGTTTTCCCTAGGCCTGAAAAATTCACCTGGTCATTTAACTGCTATCCCTGTGGACTTGCAATAAGATTTCCTCTATGACGGACATTCCTCAGTATTTTGCTTTAATTATTCAGAAAATATATTCAAGCACTTTTAATAAGTTTCACACATGAACTTAGAGGAGTTCAGGGATGAACAGCAACAAAACTGAGGTGACATCAATGACTTACTTCATCTTACGTAATTTGTAATATACACAGTTTCTTTACATCCAAAAACTTCAGGAAAAATAAGTATTCTTCTACATTTCAGACAAATGTGCTTATTTCTAAATTACATTGAAAGTTAATAACATTTGCCAAAATAATCACATTGGGAAACTGTCAGTTCTTTGCCAAGCAGAGGGATTAAGGACAACAATAATAGCATCGTCATCCCCCTGTTTGTGCTCAGTACTGAGTACTGCTATACTCAGTAGGTCTACCTCTAGAGTGTAAGAGGAGTGGCTCATCTTGGTGTCTTCTGCAGTAGCCAGCTAGTGCCAAGAAAGCAGCTGTCTGTAGTTAAATAAATATCCTTGACAACACTTGCATCTGGTATTATATCAACCTGTATAAACAAGAGCTGCATAAGCCTTCCACTTAATTCAACTGCCAGATTAATGTCATTATGCATTTTAACAACACAAAACAGCATCACCACTCAGTTCTCTCCACAAGCATGTAAAAAAACTGCAGAGTTTTTCGCATATATCATGCTCTGAAGTACCAGCCATAGTCTCTGGACCTGTAAATCCAATTCTTCATAATTTTCTCCAGAGAAATAATTTAACATAACAGGGTCATTTGTTCATCACATAGTTCAATAATGCACCTGAAAATGACCAACAAATTTTCTGTGCCTAAGACATGAAATCCCACTCACTTTATCAATCATGTGCCTCCAGGCTCCAATACAGTGCAGTAACCACTTAATTTCTGCATATGAAGCTTATATGATGCTGCCAGCCTGCCAAGACAGTGGTACAAGAAGAGTATGCCAAAAAGCATAAAAGGCTGTTTCTTGTACGGATAGGATGGGGAATGCAAAGAGCAGTCTTGTATGGAAAGATTACATGCAATTGATCTGCCAATGTGTATATCTCTCTCTCCTTGTCAATCCTCAAAAAAAAAAAAAAAAAATAATAATAATAATAATACAGTACTCCATAGAAAACTTGCCCTTACTTCTTATTTGTGATGTCCAGGTCACTGTTTGCATTAGCCATTTTGCATAAGCAAATTTTACATTAACTCTGTCCTCAGGTTTGGATAACAAGATTGATTCTGACAGATAAAGTATGAATTTAGTTATTTTACTTTATTTTCTTTTATCTTGATATATAATCAAATGAATTTTCAAAAAATAAGTTTAAAAATATCCATGTAAGCAACAAACGACTCTGCTTTTCCAACGTGAGTGTTTTTTTCTGTCATTTGTTGTCATTACCTAAGGAAGAAGAAATAATGTGTTCTCCAAGTGATAGCTTGTGGTAGCAATGGTAATGGGAGGACAGCTGGTCTGGATGATCTTGTAGGTCCTTTCCAACCTTGTGATTCTATGATTCTATGATTAAGTTGAGGTAGATGTAGATAGATACAAACAAGTGTGCATCTCCATTGTACAATGATTTTACATAAACACCAAGTTGTTACTGCGTGTGTATTCAGATGAGATTACTGAAAAATTCAAAGAAGTCAAAAGAGTTATATCTTCAATTTAAGATAAAGGTTTCTAAAGCTGAAGAGACTCCAGTCAAACTAAACACTTTTGAAACATTATCATTGGTTGTATTTTAGAAGTAGATATATATTTAAATCTCAAATGAGCGAGTAAGGAAAACAAAATAAAATATTGCATAGATGGTTAGAATAGATGAGTTAATAGTAGTTTCTAATATTATAAATACAAATCTAGTTATAAGATCTCAGGATAGGAAAGATTTTTTTTTAATTGATAGTAGAAATAGTTTTTAGAAATATAGAGATATTAAATTTGAATAAATTTGAAAATGCATGCTTGGAAATTAAATTTTCACAGATGTAAATGTTTGTAAATGAGACTTAAAACACTTAGCTGTTGATCTAAAACTGATGGTAGTTTAAAAATGTGAACAATTTTCTTCTTTGCTATTTTCTGCTTGAAACACTGTCATACCGAAGATTATTAATGATTGCAACAAATTGACTGATCCTGCATAGTGGTTACTGTGTGGTTTTTTTATATGCATATTTAATTGCACATGCTTCTTAAGTTTCTAATTACAACCAGCACTAAAAGTGTCTAGATGTTTAAGGATGCATTTTTATATTTAAACATACCTCATTATTATTACTTACATGGAAGGTAGTTCACTAAGATATAATGTTACATTATTAAAGTGGGTTAGGAATCTCATTATTAAAACACAGGCTTATCTGAATAGAGAAGAAAAAAATAAAATGCTCTAAATGGAATAAGCACCTCTTCATTTTCCTTCGCAAATTTAATTTTAATATGAGCTAAATGTCAGAGATATAAAGACATAACTGGCAGCATGATCCCATCAGGGAGGTTTGTATCTGTTATCAAAGTGTATTTCCCATTATTTTCACAAGGAGTTTAAACAAAGCAATTTAACTTTGCTAAATGCTCTAATTTTAACCAAATGTGTTTTAAGTCTAGCTGGAGGTGGATTGTTTATTTTTAAAGAGTAAGATATGACTGCAGTCAAGTAACAGCTCTTCCTGTATTTTAACTCAGTATCAGGGCAGACACCAATTATGAAATTGTGCTGCCAGGTTGCCCCTCTAACGGCAGTCACAAACTTCATTTTTCCAGTGGGAAATTAAATTTGACATTTAATTTGAAGTCCAGGATACCACCACATAAAACCTTCTGTAGTATTAGTGATAAAGTAGGAGAGGACAAACATCCTGGCTGCCTCTTTTAAATACTCATCTTCATATTACCACAATCTTCTTTATTTTCTCTGGGGATTTTTTATTTCACTGTTAAAGGAAAATTACTCTAAATATTCGGAATCACAGTAGCTCACAAATAGAGCATTGCAGGTTGCTTTATACATGCAAATAAGTTATCTACATAATTGATGGAATTGAATCCATATGCATTATATAGGCACCCTGTTATTTCTGTGTTTGAATCGATCTTAAATGTAACTTTTAGTAGCTGCCTAAAGTTGGCAGATTTCAATATGAGTATCTGGTGAAGGAATAATGGGGTAAAGGAGGAGGAGGGCAGTATATTTATATTTGGTAGTAACATTTCCACATTTGTTCAACGTCTTGAACATAATTTCATATTTATTGCACAACAAAGCATGTTAACAGTTGTTGAAAGATTTTTTGTTTGAAGATTTGCTTCTTGCAGAGATTTTTGTATAAATTGCCATTCTTTCCTTGAAATGATATCTGAATAAAGTATTGGAGCATAGTATGTTTCAGAAGCAAATAAAACTTCCACCTTACTTTACAGAAAAACAGGTTTAGGACCCTAAACAGAATTCTGGCAGAACAGAGCTTCTAGAACTTAGGAAACAGAGAGATTATGATCTTTGGAAGAAAAGTCAGAAAAATCAGGAGTACTACAATGCTGTGAGGTTATGCATGGACAAAACTAGAAGGATCAAAGTTAAGCTAAAGCTTAACTTGGCTACTACAGTAAAGGACAATTTAAAAATCTTTTTATAAGAAAATAAGTAAGGAAAGGATTAGATGATCCTTTATTGGATGTTGGGTGAAAGAGTAACAAGGCAAATGTGCCAGGTCACTTGTGTCACAGTAATCCTACGCAGCAGTCTAGGCTTGGAAAAGACTGGCTGGAATGTTGCCCAGCAGAAAAGGTCCAGAGGGTGCTGCTTGTCAGCTGACTGAGCATGAGCCAGCAGTGTGCTTAGGTGGCCAAGCAGGCTAATGGTAGCCAAGCCTCCATCAGAAATAATGTGGTCAGCAGGAATAGGGAAATGATTGTCCCTCTGTACCTTGCTCTGAAGGGACTGTACCTCAAGTACTGTGTTCAATTTTGGACCCCTCATTTCAAGAAAAACATGGAGTTGCTCAAATATGTGCACAGGAGAACAGCAAAGCTGGTGAATATACTAAAAAAAAAAAAATAAATGGATTTATGACAAGTGAATAAGGGAAGAGGAATTGTTCAGTCTGGAAAAGAGGCAGCAGAAGGGGACCTCGTTGCTCTCTTCAGCTATCTGAAAGGAGGCTGCATGGAGGAGGATATTTGTCCCTTTTCTCTTATTTGTGACAAGTGATAGGACACAAGGCAAAAGCCTCAAATTGCAATAGGTGAGATTTAGATTGGATATTAGGAACAATTTCTCCACAGAAAGATTGGACACTGGAACAAGCTGCCCAGGGAAGCAGTGGTATCACCATCCTTGCTGTTATTCAAGAGATGTGTGGATGTGGCAATTAGGAACACTCTTTAATTATGAACTTGCTGTGTTAGGCACTAGACTTGAAGATCATTTCCAATCTAAAAGATTCTATGTAACTAGAAATGCTATAATCAGAAAGTGCAGAGGCTGGTTTGGTGCATATGCATATTGGAAGATAACCAGGATATTGGGTTAACTGTAACATTGGATGCTGTCGTTAAATTCAAAACTAAAACCAAACAAACAGAACAATAAAACTAAGACAGTTCTATGTCCACATAAAATGTCATGTCATGTCATTTAGTCATGTAGAAAGCTGTGAAATATATGCCATCTCAGAATGAAATTGGGCCACTCCATCCTTAAAGCACTGTATGAAATAGCAAGAGGACTGTGCAGTAGGATTGCCAGTACACATATATAATTAAGACCAAATATGAGAATATTTCTGTGGGATTATCCAAACCATACAACACACTCCTAGCTAATTTGGTGTGAAGTTAATTCCTCTTAAATTCCTCTTCTGCCTGATCTGCAGAAGAGCCCGCTAAGACCTGTTTTTTTCTCTTTTCTTTAACCAGTTCTGCACTCTGCTTCGTGTGGCTGTACTGTCTGTAGTATTTTTGTTGTTGTTGTCACTATCTCAATATGGAATTTACTGTAATGAAGATTACATCTTAAGCTGTAAGATAAAGCTTACACATATAGAATACCAACATTTTCAGAACTATTGCAGGAAATTATCATTTCTGTTAGGAGAACTAGAATATCTCCTGATTTTTGCTCATTCACCTGTTTTATTTCTGAGAAAAGATATTTAAAGTTTTTTGTTGTTTTTGTTGTAGGGAGGAGATATCCTCCTTGACCAATATTCATGAAGGAATGCAATGTTGTTGGTTGTTTTCATAGCACTTCTATTGATCTTGCTTAGTTCTTTTCACATGAACATGTCTCCCAAAATTTGACAGTTTTATTTTGCCTGTGAGTTCTATTCATCTATAAATTGTATTAAATGATAGAGGACAATTTCATTTTTATGTCTTACCTCTATTACATTTCATGAAAACAATGAGACAGAATTTAGAAGCAAGAACACAAATTGTACATAGCATTTTTTTTGCTGAATAGGTCTTTCATTTCGACAAAATCACGCTGTCTTTAAAATACAAACTAGGAACAGCAATTCAGAAAAATTTAAGGAAACATAATGAAGAAACTGTACTTTTTGTCGGTAGTATGCTGAAATTCTGCATCTGGCAAAAATCAGTCAGAGAAGTAGACGCCTGGGACTACTTTATGTTCTGATACATGCTGGACAAGTGCTGGCAAATCCTACTAATTTCTCAGCATAGGATCTATCAAGATGTAGTTTCCAGTCACTTGTTTGACAGAGAGTGAACTATCCATCCAGTCACTGTCCGTATAATCTCCTGTTTTTCTGGAAGATATGTGGCATAATGCCTGCTTTCATTACATAATGCCTGCTATTCATTTCCCAGAAACAGAAACTCCTTGGCATTGTCCCCATCAGAGGCTACAAGGAAACCAAGGTGGTACTGAGATAGTGAAGTGAATATGCTTTTCTTCCCTCCATGATTATTTGGAATCATACGCGCTTTACAATTCAATTCGTAACCTCTGCTGCCAAACCAGAATAGCAAGATGTCTAATAGAGTGACAGAGTGGCATTTACATCTGGGAATGAATGCTGTTTCAGGACACATTGTCACCTTTCTGCCCCTCACCAGAGGTTTCAAGGAAAGCAGAAGAAAAGATGCCAAAGGACGCAGTGTTGAATAGGGTTGTAGGGTAAAAAAATAATCTGACAGTGCCTTTATTAAATGTGATGTTATGATTTCTATTCTTCTTATCTCAGGAGTTCCTTGAGATTCTATCTACATTAATTTATCAATAAATTGTTGTGAAAAGTCTCACCATAAAAATACCTGTAAAATTGGAAAGAGAAAAAAATGACTAGGATTTCATTTCTTTTCTATTTTCCACACTATGTTGGAATACTTAAAATATAATGAGAGTGACATTAGATATAATTATGTTGATTACTGGAAGGCAGATATTGCCCGTTCTTTCTTTTTATTTTCTAAGTATGAGTAGTACATAACTTGCAGCCTTTCTTTTTGTGCTTATGGGACTCAGTCCCACAAGATTAGCTGTTAAATGGCCTAAGTTTTATGAAAATAATTGATCTGATTTTAAATTGATCTGATTTTATAAATCAAACCAGACTTAAACAATGACAAAAGAATATTAGAAATGTTATAAACCTTCGGAATTTAATTATAAAATTAAGCAAAGGGATGTGAATAAATTTCTTAACTTGAAAATACTGCCACTGTTTTCAGTGCCTTTTTACTTACAACTTTCTAGTATTTCAGAAAATGTAGTTCTAGAAGTGCAGTTTAGTAGAATATCATATTTCAGCTTTACATGTATTCATGTGGATCTCTTCTGACAGTTTATTCACTGTTCTTGGTGAATTAAGAAACATTAAGAAACCAAATGAGGCCATGTTCATTCAGAGTGCTTATAGCTCTTTCAGGAAGATATTAAAAACAATAAATAAATTAATAAAAAGAGAGATAAGAAAGAGGAAAATTATTTAATACCAATATTATAGTTGAAAATGAAAACTGTTTTGAACTTTTTTTTTTTTTTTTATATATCTGTTGTGGTTTAACTTGGCAGGTGACTGAGCATCACACAATCACTCGCTCACTCCTCCTCTTCCCAGTTGGATGGCAGAGGAATGAACTTGTGGGTTGAAATAAAACTATTTACTAAGAGGAAAGGAAAAGGATAATTGATATGTTTATAAAGATATATATAAAATTTTATGTAATAAGTAACACATGCAATTGCACACCACCCCTCAAACAATGACCAGTTATTCCCCCAGAGAGATGAACTCCCACTCCCTTCAAAACTCCTTCTGCTTGATATCATATGGTATGGAATGTCCCTTGGCCAGTTTAAGTTAGCTGTCCTAATTCTGTTCCCTTCAAGCTCCTTGGGCCCTCCACTGAGAATGGCCTTGACTCTGTATAGCACTGTGTAGCAGCAACTATAAACATCAACATGTTATCATGACTCACAGAAAATACATGACCTTCAGAAAAGACATTGTTCACTGACATGTGGGGAGTTAGATAATGACATAAGTAATCTATTAAAAATGATTATTTTCTTCTCTATATTCTATGCTCATAAATACATGGGTTGTGGAGGATGTTGGGTAAAAATTTCTATAATAAGGCAAAAGCTGAGTTAGAGCCTGGTTTCTTGTCTGCCCTGAAGAAAGCAGAAGACAGCCATTCCTTATCAATAAATTTTGCTTCAACAACAATTAATCTGATTTTTCATTTATACTGTGTACAAAGGAAAGGAATTGTATCCTTGTGCTATGGCTTGAGGACCTCACTAAACATAGTAAAGATTCCCCCAGCTTTAAAGAAAATCATCCAGTACTTTAAATGAAATGTGGGAAATAAGGAAGATGGTGCTCCATGATTTGAATTCAGTGAAACAAAGGCAGTACACAGTAAAAGTTATCTGAAGACCAAAGAAGAACCTGCTTTTCTTCTTCATATCTCTGAAGTTCAGATTTGTACAGAAAAGAAGGAAAAAAAAGTTAACCTTCCAATTTTCCTCTGCTATCCTTTTACAATGTAAATTTTATGTTGTCAGTGTTGAACAAGGTGAACAATTAAAAGACAGATCATGGCATTCTGCTCCCATAAGACTTCTGTTCTCATAGCACAAGCAGAATAAATATTACAGGTTAGCTATAAATCCAAAAATAAATCTGCTGTGTCTCCCATTCCTATACACACTGCATTGTCATGTCTTAGTGCAGTTGTCCTTGTTCACTGGCTACTACTGGCCAATCTCTGTCTTTGCATATTTGCATATAATGCATTAGAATGTTAATGCAGTAAAAGTTGCTGCATTGTTCAGTATCTCTTTTCTTTTTTTACTTCTATAATAAAAATATAACATTTAGAAAAAATACTTTTCTCGCTTGTAAACATTAGAATTTTACTGTTCCCCATCACCTTCAAAAGTTTTCAAGAAGAAATTAAAAAATGCAAAAGAAAATAGTCTCCCCTCCTTTTTGTGGATATTTTTGTCGCTATCATTTATAGAGATAATCAAAGACAGGGTAGTAAAATCTCACAATTTCCTGTTACTATTTAATCCAGTATCACTTTGGCTGCTGCTAACTAAAGAGAGAAACTTTGAACATTGGCATCAAAAGTGCTTGCTTCCAAGCTGACAAAATCAATTTCCATCTTCATCAACATTTGTAACAACAGTTATGCCATTTTTAAGTTTTTTCTGTCAAATAGAAAGAGATTTTCACTGTTCATATAATTATACTTGTGTCAAAATTGTCACACATTTTCTTTCTTTTTACATACAACCTCATCATAAACGTACATCACACCCAAAATATTAGAAAGATTAAGACAAGCTTAGGAAAAAAAAAAAAAAGATATATTTGCATAATGTATGTAGATTCTGTGTACTTAAATCCATGGGCCCTGAGGGAATACATACACGTGTGCTGAGGGAGTTGGCAGAGGTGATTGCTGAACCACTCTCTATCATCTTTGAGAGGTCTTGGAGAATGGAAAAGGTGACTGAAGACTGCAGGATTGCCATTGTCACTCCAGTCTTCAATAAGGGCAAAAAAGAGAACCCACATAACTACTGGCCAGTCAGCCTCACCTCTGTCCCTAGAAAGGTGATGGAACAGTTTGTTCTGGATGCTGTTTCCAGGCAGTTGGAAGAGAAGAGAGTTATCAGGAGTAGTCAGCATTGGCTCACCAGTGGGAGATCATGCTCAGAGAACCTGGTAGGTTCCTATGATGTCATTACCAGCTGGGTGGATGGGGGAAGAGCATTGACTGTAGTCTACCTTGATTTCAGCATGGCATTTGACACTGTCTCCCACAGCATCCTTATAACAAAATTGAGCAAGTGCAGAATAGATGAGTGGAGAGTGAGGTGGGTTGAGAACTGGTTGACTGGCAGAGATCAGAGGGTTGTGATCAGTGGTGCAGAGTCCAGCTGGAGGCCTGTACTTAGTGGCATTAATTACGGGTCAATGTTGGATCCGGTCATGTTCACCATCTTCATTAATGGCCTTGATGAGGGGATAGAGTTCACACTAGCGACTTGCTGATGATACAAAGCTGGGTGGAATGGCTGACGTTCCAGAAGGCTGTGCAAGACCTGGACAGGATGGAGAGTTGGGTGGAGAGGAATTGGATGAGATTTAACAAGAGCAAGTGTAGAGCCTTGCACCCAGGGAGGAATAACTTCATACCCTGGAACAGGTTGGGGGATACGCTGCTGGTGATGAGCTCTGAGGAAAAGGACCTGGGTGTCCTGACCATGAGCCAGCAGTGTGCCTGATGGCCAAGAAGGCCAATGGATCCTGGGATTCATTAAAAAAAGTGTGGCCAGCAGGTCAAGGGAGGTGATCCTCCCCCTCTACTCTGCCCTGGTGAGGCCTCACCTGGAGTACTGTGTCCAGTTCTGGGCTCCCCAGTTAAAAAAGACAGGGATCTCCTCGAAGGAGTCCAGCAGAGGGGTACAGAGATAACAAAGCTGTGGAACACCGCTCTTATGAGGAAAGGCTGAGAGAGAAGACTCAGAAGGGATCTGATCCACATCTATAAATATCCAAGGAGCGGGAGGCAAGGGGATGAGACTGGTCTCTTTTCAGCAGTGTGTGGTGATAGGATGAAGGGGAAATGGCCACTGAACTTCTGCACAAATTTGATTGGGAATTTCTTCAAATTGCAGGTGACGGAACACTGGAACAGGCTGCCCAGAGAGGCTGTGAATATCTCCTTCTCTGGAGATATTCAAGACCCCCCTGGATGCCTATCTGTGCAAGCCGGTCTAGGGAGCCTACCTTGACAGGGGAGTTGGACTAGATAAGCTCTAGAGGTCCCTTCCAACCCCTACAATTCTGTGATTCTGTAATTTGGTGATACTGTTGCATGTCAGTGCTTTGACATATTTACAAAGTAAATAGTGGGTAATTTAGGAAGGCTTTAGTGTGAAAACAAAAGCATAGGAAACATAAAAAGAAAAGAATAAATGAGTCACTATAGAAGAAGGGACATATGTTACACATTTCCTTGACTTTGAGCATTATGTACTAAGAGGATTGACTGTGCAGTTGTAACCTTTAGTTTAAGTAAATTCCTCTACTTGTTTTGCCTTTTGAAAAATGTGTTTATCACTCTCTGGAAATATTCCATGACAGCTGTAAATCTGAGTTATCATGGGGATTCAAACAGTATTGCTATTTTCCTCCTAATTTACAAAGATATTTCCAGGAAATCTAACAATCTTGCTGGTATTAGTTTTAAACATTAATAACAGATATCTGTGTCAACATGTTTGCTTCAAGCTCACAATTTCTCATTCTCATTCACCTGTAATTCCAGTTATTGGAAATACAGGTGAATTATAAAAACAAACAAACAAACAAACAAATAAATAGGTAACTTTGCTAACATGTCGACAGAAATTAATCCATCAAAACATAAACAAGATAAAGTTGCCCATTTCAGACCATGCATAGGACAATATAAAGTAGTTCAAATCAACTATTTTAAATATAAATTTAATTGATTCGGTGAAATGTACAAATTTGCTCTAAAAGCTAATGAAATCAAGAATACATACAGCTTAAATAAAATTGATATCTGTGTGACCACTTGATCACATCATCATCATGTTTTGTGATCAGCAAGATGATAATCAAAGTTTTGAGGAAGAACAAACTTACATGATTCATTTAGTGATTCTTGTTCGGTCTTGTCAATTATTCATATTGTTCTTAAAGAATAAAATACTATAAGTTAACTTCCAGTAATTTATTTCTCTGTTTGCCTTTAGGTCTTCTGTGGTATTTCTTTTAAAAGAGTTATAAAATTTCTGAAGCAGTTATAAGGGAGAGTTTTAAAATCAAATATATTCTGACCTAAGTATCTTCACTAAACAGTCCAAGAGTGAAAAATTCAAGCTCCTTTAAAATAAATAAATAAATAAAATGAAATTAAATAAAGATCTCACTATAACAGAAGAAAAGAAAGCAAACAAACGAAGAAAAAATAAAACAAGTAAAGCAAATTAATAATAATTAAAAAAATACAGAGTGATAATTAAGTACTTTCTGAGTGCTATTTCTATAAGCTACTTTTTCTTCCCTATTTACACATTAATGAATTATCATAATAATCTTAAAATATATATTGCATTGATTAACTTCATTAAGTCAGAATTGTACCAGTCTGTAATCAAATCATATTTAAAGATATGTTACAGACAATAAACAGATTTTGTTAACTATCTTAAGTACTAATTCACATAACAATATTTGAACTATGTCTTCTCATCCTTCCTGTTACTAACACTAAAACCTTTCTATGCACTGGATTTAAGCTAACTTTCATAAAAATATAGAATCACAGAGTCATTAAGATTGAAATTCTTAAACACCATCTAGTGCAGTCACCAACCCATATACACCATGTGCACTAAATCATTCCTTGATGTCACATCTACACATTTCTTGAACACGTCAACTACCTCTGTGGGCAGCCTGTTCCCATGCTTCACCACTCTTTCAGAGAAACTTTTCCTCCTCTTGTCCAGACTAAACAATACCAGTTTCCTCAGTGGTTCCCCATAAGACTTGTATTTTAGGTCCTTTTTTTTTTTTTTTTTGTCATTATATTTTGTGGATAATTTTCTTCCCCGTAGCTATTTTTAGACTTAGAATGAAAATAGCCATGATAGCATGCTTATGTTTTAGTTGTTGCTGAGCAGTGCTGCACAGAGCCAACAACATTTCAGCTTCCCACACTGCTGCAACAGTGAGGAGTTGGGAGTGCATGAGGAGCTCGGCATGCACAAGGAGCTGGGAGCAGACAAAGCCATGACCCAAACAGGCTGAAGGGATGTTCCATAGCATATATCATCATGTTCAGCAATAAAACTGGACAGAAAAAAGAGCAAGGGAGTGAATGATTAGAGTGATGGTGTTTTTCTTCCCAGGAAACTGTTAAGTGTGATGTGCTCTCTTTTCCTGCAAGTGTCTAAACATCTGTCTGTTGATGGGAAGTAGTGAATTCATTTATTGTTTTCTTTTGCTTGCTCACATGGCTTCTGCCTTACCCAGTAAACTGTCTTCATCTCAACTTACAAGTTATAGCACTTTTACCTTTCTGATTCTCTCCCACATCCCAACCATGGAGAATGAACAAGTGGCTGTGAGGGGCTAAGATGCTTGACAGATTTATTCCTCAATATTTCCCTACAATGTATTTTTCCTTAAGTGGGTTTCTAAATTTCCTATTTGCTTTCTACAAAAGTTAACACTCTCTCCATTAATCAATACAATTTGATCTTTATTTTTTCCCTCTCAATCAAGAATCTTATAGGGAAATAAACACTACTACTTCTTTGTTTTGTCTGTCATAATTCTTACCCAGAAGCAGGTCTAACCTAGGTGTCTCCTCTACAGCCTATAATAAACACTTACAGAAAATGATACCTGATACTACTGACAACACTGTACTTCAAAAAGTATTTCATAAGCCATGTATTTTAAAATAAGCAGATAAAGAGAAACAGAAATAAATGAAGTATTAAAATGAAATTGCAATTCTGTAGAATTTTTTACTTAACAAAATCTGATTATATTCTCATTAGAAGATTAACAATTTTATTTTCCCAACTAGTCATGTATCATTAGGGACAGATTTTGTCATTTATGCTACTTGCCTTGCATTTCTTCCCTTTGCTAATCCTTCAGCAATAAAATTATTAAAACTACTGACAGTTAAAAAATGTATGAATTTAGAAAAGCATCAGAAACTGAGAAGAATTCAAATGGGACACATTAAAGAAAATTAAGCACCTTTAAATACTTTTCCCTAAAGTTTTGTATAGATTTTTTCACTAAAAAAGGAGGAGAGATCTATTACAAACAGCTCCTGGAAGGAAATAATACCAAGCATGGTGAATCTTGAGCCATTTTGTCTGCTGCCACTGAATCACAGGTAAGAGTTTTCATAACTATCCTACATGCACTAACTACCTTCAGCAGAACTAATGAAAGTGATTATTGTATAACTTCAGAACTTAATTCATTTTCTGTCATTTAATGTATTACATTTTGTTACATTCAGAAGTGCGTATAAGTCTAATACTTAAGAACCACCAAATTTCTTGCCTGCATTCTTACAAAAAAGAAGTCATATATTCTGACACTTGAAATTTTCTAAATAATGTAAAACAACCAGGTCTGAATAGTATGTTTCCTGGATAAACTAGCAGAAGCAGCAGAACAGATTATGGGCCAGAGTTTCTGAAGCACATGAAGATTTATGTATGATAATAATAAAAATTTTTTCATTTATTTTTTCATTCTTTAATCTTGCCAGTGACATATGTTTAGTTCTCCAGTACAAGTGACCTTGCATGCTTTGTAATGGCCACGTTTTATTATTACCAATATTATTTGATATATGGAAAACTCCATAGAGGGTGCAAAATAGTTATTAAATTGATTCTGCGAGTTAGATGATAAGGAGTAAAATGATAAGCCTTGTTGATTAAGACCTGGCGGCATTCATAGATGGGAAGCTGGACATGAGACAGCAATGTACCCTTGCAGCCCAGAAAACCAATTGCATCCTGGCTGCACCAAAAGCAGCATGGCCAGCCGGGCAATGGAGTCCTTCTGGTCTGTGCAGGTGAGGCCTCACCTGGAGTACTGAATCCAGGTGTGGAGTCCTCAGTATAAGAGAGAACTTGACTTGTTCGAGCTTGTCCAGTGGAGGACCACAGAAATGTTTCAAAGGATGGAACATCTCTCCTATGAAGTCAGACTGAGGGAGCTGAGGCTGTTCAGCCTGTAGAAGAGAAGGTTCCTAGATAACCTGATAGTGGCCTTTCATTCTCTGAAGGAGAGCTACAGGAAAGAAGGGGACAGACTCTTTAGCAGGGTCTGTGGTGATAAAAATAGGAAAGTGACTTCAAGTTTAAAGAGGGTAGATTTAGGTTGGATATAAGGAAAAAGTAGTTTATAGTGAGGGTCTTGAGGCTCTGGAACAGATTACCCAGAGGCAAGGCTGGAACAGGCACTGGGCAACCTGATCTAGCTGTGGATGTCCCTGTTCATTGCAGGGGAGTTGGACTAGATGACCTTAAAAGGTCCCTTCCAAATCTAAGGATTCTATGATTCTGTGAAAGAAATATTTCTTTCATATTACTAACATAAATACACCTTGTCACCAATTGTCAGAAACAAACACTAAGAATTTTGGCTGCCAAGGGAAAACTTGACAGTGCATAACTTCCTTTGACTGTCATATGAAAAGATCAACAAACAGAAAAATAAAGCTAACTTTCTCAATTCATTAAAAAAAAAAAAAAAAAAGCTTTGGAGTCAAACAAAATGCTTTGTTTCTATATTCTAACTCAGATTTTCCATTTTTTACTTAACATTGTTTACTTCATAATCATTTAATGCATTAAAAATATTATTATTCTGATATAATACTGTGTTTTATTTTCAGCTGAGAAAGATTTGTTTTCTTCAGAGCCCCAAGGAGCTGGGGGAGAACAGAATCAGGAAGTTGACTTAAACTGGCCAAAGGAATATTCCACACCAGATAACATCTAGCAGAAGTTTTGAAGGTGGTGGGAGTTCATCTGCCTCTCCTGCTTACGGGGGGGCTAGCTGAGCATTGGTAAGTGAGTGATGAACAATTGCTTGTACATCATTTTTTATATATATCCAAATATATAGGTATGGTCATAACTACTATCCTTTTCTCTGTCTTAGTAAATAGTTTTATCTCAACTCATCAGTTCAGCTACTTTCTTTTTCTTCTCATCTCTCTCCTCCATCCCACTGGGAAGTCAGGGGATTGAGCAAACAATTGTGATGCTGAGCCACCTGCCAGGTTAAACCACAACAAACTAATTATAGGAAAAAAAAAATTCCCTCTTACTGTTTTTATGTTGCCCAAGTCATATTGTTCTTAGAGGAATGACTCAATTTATAATTTCAGCTAGACTCATATCAAACACATTTCAAGTAATAAAATGAATTGTATGAATCATGCATTTAATGACATTCAAGATTATCTCAACTTTAGGCAGAGGCAGTGCTTGACAATTCTGAAAACATGAAATTTAAGTCCTTTAGGCATGCAAGCAACTGGAATCGCAGAAAGCTGTAGGATGGGATTGACAAGCACTGCAGGTCAGAATAATGAGCAAGGTGGAAATATACCAAATGGTTGACCTGTGTCTATAGAAATCTTGAACAATATGCACATAGACTACCAATTTTTCAAACATGCCATTAAAAGAGATATAGCATGCCCTAAATGGATGGCAGCCCATGATTGTGGTATTTAGCAAAATAATGCAAATAACTAGTTAGTAAATAACAAAAAAATTACTTGATGAGATGCAGTGCCTACATAATTACTGATAAGAAAGTGAAAGAAGGGGTCCTAATTTGATTCCATGATCTCACAGTGCTACAAAGTGAGATTCTAATGTGTGTCACTTATCACCCAACTAGAGATCTTGATATCCTTATCCACTCTGGAGACAATAAAACAGGATTTGTAGAGGCAGCTTCTGAGTCTAGAAAAGTCTGAGTGAATACATCTTTAAAAGAAGCAGATCTGGAAGACTGGATCTGTTAGTGCACCTAGTTGCTAAGCATCTGTATGTCAGTGCTTGGCTTTGTTCTTTCACAGTACTGTCACTAGTGTTAGTTGAATTCATGAGTGATCACTGCTATGTAACTGACTTTCAGAAAATAACAGTAATAATAATAATTAAAACAAAACAAAAAAACTTACCAACTCTGGAACTTAAAAGTTCCTAGATATGACCTGGTTTTAATGTTTATTTATTTATTTATTTATTCATTTATTTGTTTGCTTACTTATTATACACAGAGATGTGTTTGGAGGTCTGTGTCACTGACTGAGATTTCCCAAAAAAAAAAAACACAAAAAAACAACTTCAGAAATGTTCTGAAGCATTTTGTATGCCCTGGGGAAAGGCTGAAATGAAATATAACTTCAGTATTCACTCTCTGACTTTTTTCTTGCAAGGGATGATGTACCAGGTTTTCAAGTGGAAGATGAATTCTGTTATACAGCAGCATTTTATTTGTGTTTTTCAGAAGATATTTACAAACTGATTCTGAAAGCAGAAAAGCAGCCCTTCAGAGCAATAGAAATACAATGTTCAAAAGTATTTGAATCCTTCAAAGATGTATGCAGAAAAAAATTATAGTACTGCTTTTCAAGATCTTGATTATTTTTTCCATTTGAAACTGTCATTTGAGACAGCTGCACGTGGTATCCCTTTGGGCAGCCATTCACATTAAACTACAGTGTAGTTTGACTCTGTGAGGCATAAAGTGAGACAAATATATAAAGACATCACTGAATGCTTAATACTGCTTTTAGAATACTGAATTTAAATTGAAGAGACACCTTTATCATTAGCCTTCTTTAATAGCCCACTAAATAAGCTGCAAACAAAAGAATGCCTTTTTTTTTTTCTTTAGTTTGTCCTTGAAGTGTCTCTGAGCTTCAGTATATGTTCCCAAATTCTCAGTTTAGTAAGGGGTTAGTCATACTGTATAAAAGCTAGAGGGTGTTTATTTAATTGTTCATCTATTTTCTAGAAACCTAGGTAGTAGAATTTGGAAACCAGGAATATTCTGACTTTCCATATGTAGTCATCAGGTCATCTCCTTTCGGTAAATGTTTGGAAGAGGAAAAAGTGTGCTCTCTTTAAATAGGGTAAGGTATTTGTCCAATTTTGGAACCACATCTTGGAATCTATTTGTAAATTTCTATGACTGATTCATATGGCTTATTGCCTACTACATCTTCCAAAGCTTTGTTCTGAATAGTGCCTAAATTAAATGGGTACCACCCTATAGGGGTTTTTCCTGTGTTACAAAGTGTAGCAACCAGCCTTACTAGATGAAGCACAAATGAAAGTGTCTGTCTTCCATGTGGCAAGGGGGTGGAGAACAACATTCCTACTGAGTAGCATTGGCCCAAGTGCTCTAAATCGCTTCCAGAATTGCTTTCTGCTTTTGATAGGTATAATGCACAAAGCCTAAAAGAAAAATACCAAATTCCAAGAACAACAAAAATGAAAATACCGTAGAAGAGTTAGTTCTGCACTGTTACTGCTTTCATCTATGAAGATAAAAGAAATGTTACTTTTTCACATCCGTCTTCTATGGTCTTCAGCTTTCTTTTTACACGATGAAATAAAAGTTATCTGTGCTATATGTATGAATACACAAATGTATGCATGTCACTGTGTGACTTTTGCCCTTAAGTATATTCAGGTTTTCTAGGAGGCGTTTTAATTTTTTTCTCTTAATCAAAAATTATTTCTGGAAGAAATCCAATGTGCATTTTGGTGTTGAATGAACAGATGAATTCAACTGGGATAGAAAAGTAATATAATACCTTAGATGACAGACAATTGAGAAATCTTTAATCAAGCTGTTTATAGAGCTTCCCCCAGCTTTTCTCTATGTTACTGAAATCTGAAGCGATTCCTTTTCCTAATCAATTAGCTCATCAAAAGATTTAATTACTAACACAGAGAAGTCACCCACAAAATCTTTGCTAATAGGTAGGTGAAATAAAATCAAGATTAATATTTTCAGTTGCCTGAAAGAAGCAGCAACCTATTAACTGTCTACAAGAAGTGAAGTATAATACAAAACACAACTTATATGCATTGCTTTAGGACTTGTATTTTTGCTTTGTCAGAATGGAAATTACTGTTATAACTACAAATATGAGATCGAACTTGACAGCTTCTGGAATCAAATACTTGTCACAAAAGAACTGCCCATGGACCTGTTAGTCAGTTGTTTAACTACTTAAAAGTAATTATCCTGCCTTATTGTTGAAGAACATTGCTTCAGACAATAAATTTTTCATTAAAGCTAAACGCCAACTTTAGGAAACAAAGAATACAGTCTTATTTAAGTTTCAGGATTTATTTGAAATTCTAATTTGGAGATCAGAGCTATAAGAAAGAATGTGAGGCAATTAGTGTATATTTGTTTTTACAATGTCAGGGTCTGATGTAGTTAATGTTTCTCCAGGAAAAATTCATATCAGTAAGAAACATGTTATACTATGTAACTCATATTCTGCTTTAAATATTTACAAACTGTAGCTAACTAGTAGTTAGTAAGACCCAAAATACAAAGATAACATACCAACAACACAATAACAATGCATTGCTCTTTTTTACATTCAGTAGAATATGACTACATAGGCAGGTTAAAATGACTTGGTGGTTTCAAATGTTTCTATTTTACTTAACAACTCACAGACTGCCTCATGGATTTTGAGTTTGATGCAAGAAACTTTAAACTATCTGCCGCAGCTGTTGCCCAAATGGTGGCTGCAGTGGGTTGCATAAAATAATGGGTTCCATATTCTTTTATATATATATATACACATATATATATTTATATATATATACACACACACATATATAAAATGTGTATATATATATATATATATATATAATGTGTGTGTGTGTATATATATACACTTTTATATATATATATATACACTTTTATATATATATATACACATAATGCTTTGAAAGATCACATAAAAAGGGAATAAACAGTGGAATATATTTTATGTAGAGCTTTTGGGTCATAACTGAACAGTGGGAGTTTGGAAAAAAATGTAAATAATATATTTATATGAATCACCAAACAATTTTTTAGAATTTTTTCTCTGTAATTACAGTATTGTCAGAGTTGAAGCACATATAAAAAAAAATTTGGTTCATGGAACACAAAAGTTTTATACTGAATATAAGACTAAAATCTTCAAATTATCTATCAGGTATTCTCCAAACAAGACCACAATAAGGCATTAGTCAGTCATACATATGAAGCAATACTAAAGGTAAGTATTTCCCATCTGTTAGACTATGACTACCTCAGATTTTACAGGATTCATGAGATCTTTGCAATATTTGAAAATACAGTTCTAAATAAAAGTAAAAAATGCATCTTCCTTTATTGCAGAATAAGGAGCATTTGTCCAGAGCTAAAGATGTGTAGTGAACTGCCACTTTTCAGTAGCACTTGCTTTTCTTTAAGACATAATTTAAGATGCCTCTCAAATATTAAATCTCTGCAATGACAGAGAAAAATAAGAACAACAAAACTATCTTCCTTTAAGAAAAGTACAAATATTACTGGAATAAAGGAAGGTGAGATTATAGCACTGATCAACATAGAGATATTTTGTTGTGAAATTATTTTTCTCAGTGTAATTGAAAATGCAATTATTATTATTAAACCTAAAACATCTATGGTATTGCCATGCTAAACTTAAAACCTTCAGCGAAGAAATGTCCTTGAGACCTGTGATAGAACCAAATACAAGGCACTGTGTTTTTAGACCTGAAGAAAAAATTCTACAAGCAAACACTGTTCCTTTAATGTGAAATAAGACTCTGCTGTAGGTAACAATGAGTAGAAGTTTAGTCTGTGCCTACTCAGCACAAAAGCATTATGTCTTCTAGGCAACAGTTAATTTATGGGTTTCTCTTCATTTAAACATACCCATATATTAGAAGATAAATTATAAATGAAATTGTTGAGAAATTATAGATAGCTCCAAGTTAACATCTGAATTGATATTGTTTCATTAGTAGTAGTCAAGTGAAACACTGTGGCTTGCTTTTAAGAGCAAGCCCAAGACTGCATATATTGTTACATAAAAAACCTAAAAAATATCTCACAGTTCTGAAATTTTAGTATATTGGTAATTGCTTTTATTGTATTGGTATAGTTGTATTGTATTAGTTTAGAATTTAAACTTTTTAAGAACTGTTAATTAACTACAGAAATTAATTCAAAACCCTGTGATATTTTCATGGAACTACTTCCACATCATAAACACAGAAGGATAAATGTAAAGGCTGTAAATTATTTATTCTTCTAGTATGTTCAATAAATATATGTAAAACAAAATGATCCAAAATTTCTTCCTCAGATAGACAGTGCTGCATAACTGGTCCACATCCAAACTTGCCTCTTTCCTCATAGGCTTTTTGTATTACACACTGTACTATGTATCTAAATCAACATGTCACATAGAAAAGTTTATTTTTGTTCACAAAACATAGGAAGAGAAGAAAGTATAAGACAACATCAATATATAATTAATATCAATAAAACAAATAAGACCTACATCTACATTGTTCATCCTACTCATGTTTGTATTTTATCTAACAAGCCCACATTTTTTTTTTAATTATAAATTACGTTTTTTCAATTTCTCTAGTGTACTACATGAAATGATACAGAAACTAGAAACCCCTGACAGAGAGCACACATCTTGCTTCTTCAATCATTAGGAAAAAGAAAAAAAAAAAAGGTGAACACATATTAAATAGTTACAGTAGATAATCTGAAAGTAGTTAATAAGATGTGGGAATGTGTTCGGTCAACCAAGGATTTACCAAAGGGTGTGCTAAAAGGAGGACGTTCTGATCTCTTGCTGACTTGATCTTTTGTGGCAAATATGGTTTCATGAATATGGTGATTTTTTTATTCATAACACTAAAGAAAGTCTAAGGGCTAAATGTCTTTGAACTGTTCTTATATAAACTTCACAGACTGCCGCCTCGAGTATGGCCAATGCAATACAATTCGTGAAAAGGCAGCCATATGGGCTAAGCAGCAATATTCAAAGCATTTGAGAATGCTATCAAGATAAAAAGGGATTTAAGGACAAAAATTCCACTGTTCATGAGGCTACATCAGCACTTTTCATATGAGTCATGATTGCTTTAAATTTAAAATATATAAAAATAAATCCAAGAATAGAGGAAGAATGTAAAATCTAATGTGATAGATGAAACTAAAGAAACATGCACTTTTCTATCACCCATTCATCCCAGTTTCTTATCTCCAAGTATAAAAATCAAAGAGAAGAAAAAAAAATGTTGTAGAAGTCTTGGCAGGAAATTTAAACTTAATAATGACTTCTATTGATCTCTGAAGTAAACACTCTTAAGATTATGTTTTAGTAGCATTAGTTAAAAAATTTTGTATGTATTTTTCCCATAAAAAAACTACAAAGCTATAAATACTCTTTGCTCTAGACCACCATAGTATAACTAACAGCTCCTACCATATTCTGATTGTAAAATATATACAATTTTATTAGAAAAAGTCTATTTGATTTAATATGTTAGAATTAGATTTCTCAGGAAGGCAACTACTTGTCATTTCAGGTGAAGACTAATTTTACTAACCCTATCCCCCACCCCTCAATAAATAAATAAATAAATAAATAAATAAACCCACATTCAGATTCTCCCATATCTCAGTTCTATTTGAAATGGGGATCTAGAGGCAGCTCAATTCATGCTTTTAATTGAGTCTCTCATAAGAGTTGATGAGTTTTAGCTGGCTTTTCACAGCCAGCTTTACCTTACAAGCACACATTTGTTGATATTTGGCAGAATCACGTACTTTTGAATAGGAATGCACATGTGAAGCTTGAAAATGTTACAGTACTGTGGCTAGGTATAGGAGAAAATGAGTTGTTTAACTGTGACTCTGAAGTGACCTGTTCCCTACTTCACGATATGTGTGCTTGAGGGTACAATTAGCAAAATTTAACCTAAGGAGAAAGATGAATATTTACATCAGTAAACTCAATCAATTCCAAAATCTAGTGAAATATACTGGTGTGAATTTTTTCTTGGCCTGCTTTATAATTTCAAAATATTTCAGAAACTCTGCCACTGGATTCCTAGGACCTGATTTTTAGACAGAACTGATTGTACATTTACATGAAACATGACAATTGCACCTCATAATTCACCAAAACCACTACACAGTTATCTGTTCTTAGAACTTTGTCACTTTAAAACATTCCTCATGAATATGTATTAGCCAACACTGCATACATTTGTGTATGTTTCAAATGAGTTTTATAGTCAGTTTGGAAAACTTACAATCACAGAAAAGTTCATCTTGGCATGAACCTTTAAGATCATCTAGTTCAACTTCCTCTGCTGTGGGCTGGTCACCACCTACCAGACCTGGCTGCCCAGGAGACCATCCATGCCTTGAACGCCTCTATGATGGAACATCCACAACATTTCTGGTCAGGCTGTGCCAGGGCCTAACCACTCATTCAGTAAAAAATTTCCCTCTGGTATTTAGCTTAAATCTTCCCTCTTTTAGTTGAAAGCCCTTACCCCCTGAACTATCACTATCTACTTGTGTAAAAAGCTGATTTCTCTCCTGTTTATAAGCTCCCCTTATCTCCTGACCTATCCCTTCTCCAGTCTGAACAAGCCCAGCTCCATCAGCTTGTCTTCATAGGAGAGGTGCTCCTGCCTCCTGATCATCTTCATTAAGGTGAAGTATTGTCATGACAAAATATTGACATGGAAAAGTATTGTCCTTTAGGGAAAAAATCTATATCTATATATTTGCATGTATTTTTTCTTTCTGTTCTTACTGCCAGGATTCTTAACCCATATTTATTTTCTTCCAAGATAGGGATTCTGAAAACAGTTCCTTTTTCTTCTTTCTCTACCTTCCTTGGGAAGTCTGTCTACTGACATGCCCATAGTATTGCCAGATGCACTGCCTAGTTTTAAGTGTGTCTTTGTTGGTAGTCGTATTGCTTTGTACTCTAGTGCTGCAGTCACTGCATTATTTATAATTTTCATCAGGGAACAACAAAGTTATACAGCCTGATTATTGTTCTACTCCAAGACAGTATCAACCATTTGAAAGAAATGAGTCAAAAAGAAGTAAATATCCATGGAATATGTAAATGACAACAAAAGAGGAATATATTAAATAGCAAATATTTTTAAAGTTGTAGATAAAAGTCTTGAGTTAATAAACTGACTTCTTATTGTTATTAATGTTGACAGATTATAGTAGGGAAAGTAAATATCATAAAAGTGAGATTTCAGAATGCTATCTGACTTCACTTAAAAAAAAAATTGCAAACTACTATGTTCTGTATTTAGTAGAAGAAAATCACTCAGTTTATCTCCTTATGCTTATAATAATGAGTACCTGAAGAAAGCAAATTTAGTGAAAAATTGAGTAAACTGAGTTTCAACATAATCTTTAAGAATTCTTAATCAAGTCATTATTTTAGGAAGCATTTAGGAAGGCAGAGTTGCCCTTAAGTATATTTAAAGATCATCCAAGTGCCAAAAAAATATTTTAGTCCAGTTTTAAGGAGGTATGTCATTTTTTCATTTCTTTGAATCTTTAAACTTAAGGGGACAAATAAATAAACTTAAGGGACAGAATTTTTATATTCTCTCTTTGTATTAATTATCAACTAGCGAAGTGCAGGAGCTGCTCAAAATGGCTTCTTCAGACATCCTGCTGACACACTGCAGTCCTGCATGTCAGGGCTTCATAGGAGGTCAGGAGACAGCAGAAGGCAAAGTCTGAGCACAGCTCAAAGCACAGTCAGAGCTAAGTGCAAAGAAATATCAATATATTTGAATTAATATTTTTTGATATTTAAGCATGACCCTCAAGATTTTTCCTCTGTGTGAGTTTAGGATGCTGAATACGTTCCTGATGAAAGAATCCTAAGTAGCCACTTCCCAGAACCTTACCATTTTTATGAGTATCAAAGTACTGAAATGTCTGAGTGTTAAAATGTTAGCATAGGAAAGTGGTTATTCTACCCTTTCTCTCTGGAACTTATAAAACTCATTGTCATGTTTCCCAGTTCCTAAAGTGCCATAAAACAAGAAAAAATATGATTCTTATTACTAACGCTAAAGCCAGTTTTGAACTACAAAATTAGCAGACTAAAAAATGAAAAATATTACAAAAATTAAATTGTTTAATCTCTGTCAAACCCTTCATTCAAGTTCCTGATCTATTAATTGTTTCTGTTTGAATTTCATTGGCCCTTTTCTGTTCCAGGAATGTGCAAGAGGGAATATGGAATGGAGTCTTCTCACTGCCAAAATATATAACAGGAAAAATTCTTATTCTGGCATGCATTTAGACCAAAAAAAAAAAAAAGAGGCAAGCGTATCTAGATAATATCCTATAGACAGAAAAAGACAAGCAAATCATGTAATAATAATAAATGCTACTACTCATAATGATCCATCTCTGAGTTATGACAAAGAATGTTTGGTTGAGGAAATCAAAGTGCAGTTGGAGCCTAAAGCATACATACATTTCTATAATTCTAGCAGATGTGACTGATCTCCAAGTCTGTTTTGAACTGGATTCCGGCCATGAGCTTTAGCACATTTGTTGCATGTGTAGCAACAAGGCCATTCTCAGTTTTTTAGGTCACAATAATAATTTTCTGGTGACTCAGTGGGATTTTTCAATAGAAACCGAAGAGTGAATGCTAAAAGAGCATCAAAGTCTAGTGTGTGACACCTTTCATTTTATGTAAGCTTTGTGACCTGCTCTTGAATTTAAGCACCCAAATCGTTGTTTAAATCCTGTATGTCTCACATAGTCACCACAGCAGGCAGTCTGCTCTCACACTCGATGTTATTCCTTACAGCTCCACTCCCAGATTATATAGCTAAAACAGATCTTTCTAAGGATAAACTCATTTTTATGCATTTACTGATATCTTTCCAACTATTTCAGTATTTTTTATATTATATCTTTAGATCGTTTCACAAAACCAGTTATGAAAACTGAATACTTTTTTACCTAGAAATACTGTAGAGAAAACAATTACATTAGACAAATTCTATCTAATATTTGATATGCTAGAGCATGGATTTTACATTGTGGTTCTATGAAAATATAAATAGTTTAATAGTTCCTTCTTTTAAGAGTATAAAATATCTAAGTCACCATCTGAAGCATTGTTTAGTTTTGTTTTAATTTTCTTTTGGAAAATAAAACTATAAGTAGCTACTTTATGTGAAAATTCTGTGAAATGTTCTACTTCCTTTTGCGTTAACTATATTGTCTGTATTCATATTTACTCCAAAAACCTAAAGTTTTTTGCTTAGATAATTGGATAATGGAATAAGTTTGGACAGTGAAGAGGGTTGTTTTATTCTTTGGTTTGTTTAAGAAAATGTAATTACATTTACTCTGTATTATAAACTCTAGTGAATGACTTAGAGCTACAAAAGGTTTCATGTTGTCTGAGTAAATTGACATGTAGATGTGACAAAAAATTTGCCTCATTCTTTTTCTTTCAAAAGCAGTGTTTGTACTGTTTAAATACCCAGTGTAATTCACTGCTTTGACATTTTTGCCCCAAGGTCTTGTTTTTCCTTCCTTCTTCAGCCTCATGTGAATGACTGAAGGCTCAGTCATTCTCAAAGGATTTATGCTTTGATCCACTGACCTTAGATTTCCCTTTTCTCCTGACACTCTTGAATTGAATCACTATGTTCTCCACTCTCTGAGACAGAATTTTGTGTGGTCTGTACTGAGGAATCAGTAGAAGAGAAAGCAAAACCCTAGTACATAAAGAGGATTGATACTCCTATAGTATTTTATGGTAGATAACATGTTTTTTCTGTTCTCAGAGCTTTGCTGAGCTTTGGCTAGCTCAGAAAGGTGATAGGTCACTTCTCTCTAGAAACTCTTCTTTAATCACAGGATACTATCTATTGCTCAAAAAGTACAGTTCTTCCCTGTCCCCTATTCTGAAAGGCTGCTTTCCAAAATGTCCTTTCTCATGGTGAAGAGATACCCTGGAGTCAAGGACAAATTTGTACACTGTATGTTATAGCAACAGCCAGCTGCATAGAAATATATGGAGAGCTCTGCAACGTGGCAAATCCAGCCCAAAACCTCATGACTCCTTCTGCAAGTGTATAAAACACAATGGTGGACCAATGATGAGCAGAAGACAGTACAGTAACTCAAGGAGACATGTAATTTTTCTCTCCTGTTTACGGCTGTCCCTCCCCATGCTCCAATTTTTTTATTTTTTTTTTTAAGCCAAATATCTGCCCATTTTTCCCCAATATTCTCCATTATTATCTGTTCCCCTTTCTTGCTCCACTTTTCACTCTTCCTTCAGTCTTTCCCACTTCCTTTACCCTAACTCTTGACTTAAGGTACCGTCTATTTTCCTAAATTCTCCCACAGTATCCAGTAGGAGTCTTCTTCAGTTCTGCTGTGCTTATAACCAGCTGCATCCAAACACACCAAATATGTGCAGAACTTTCTTTTCATGTTATTCAAGTTAATGTCAAGTCAAATGGCGCTAATAAATATAGAATACTTCTCATTACTGGTGAAGTGTAAGTTTGGTTAGATGTGATGGGAGTTATGCCAAACCTCTTTGTGGATGCCTTTCAAACAAAATGTCTTTCTCCATTCATAAGTCAGTATTCTTACTGACACTTTTTCTTTAGGAAATCATTCCAAGGTAACAATTGGATTAATTCTGAAAAATGGGAGTTCTCCCTCAACCCACCTCCAACCATATGAGTATGAGCAGTCAATGGGAATCATAGTAACTGGCAACAAGAAGAAAAAACCTCCCAGCAGACAATGTTTGTTACCAAGTCAGTTGCTAATAAATAATGTTAGCAATGCTGAAACAAAGTTTCATGAATAGTCTCAATTTCTTGCATCTCTTCTCAGTAACTCATTTCCAGCTTATGTGTCTTCCTACGATACAGGGGCGTGTACTTTTCCAGTAGATTTTGTGCACACTGGTCTGGCAAGTAACAAGAATGCACTTTTTCTCCAACACTGAAAGAAAGGACTGCTTGGTCACTCACAAGTTTTACCTACTTCTTTCTGGTTCTCAAGATAAACAGGGAGAACCTCCCTCACAGTGAGGCCACAAAGATGAGGGTATTGTTTCAGTGTATTTGTTTGGGAAATCTTACATCTGTTTTGGGAAACCTTACAAGTAAGATAGACACCTAAAAAACTTTGAGAAATAAAAATGCTTCATCAGATAATTGAATGCTAGTAAGAGACATGAAAATTTTCTGTATATATATCTTTGAAAAAAAATCTCATTACTCTTTTTCAAAAATCAAACATCTTGTCCTTGATACAATTATAAAATAAGCAGTACTAGTATTAATATAAAAGGAAAATTTCCACTGAAGATGTACTCTGTGGTCAGGCTGAGGACAATACATAGCAAAAGTAGATCCTTTCCTTTCAAAGATGAATGAGGCTTTAGGTGATATCAAAGGAAGAGTCTTTCAATTAAAATAGCTTTTCTATAATGCCTAGTGATATTCTTTTTCTCATCCTTCCACTTGTATGAATCTATTAACTAATAAAAAAGTTGCAATACATACTGAAGGTATTATTTTTCAAAAAAAACCCTTCAGAAATTGTCCTAGTTTTAAAGCTCCCTTCAGATTCTCCTTTAAAATCTGACTCTGATTTGTACTGATTAGGTTACAGCTTTACACTCTTCAGCAAAAAATGTCATGGGTCACAGTTCAATGGCAGAATCACAGAATTGCAGGGATTAAAAGGGACCTCAGACAATCAGAGTCCAACATCCCTACTAAAGTACTTTCCCTACAGTAAGTCACACTGATTGGCATCCAGACAGATCTTGTATATCTCCATAGAAGACTCCACAACCTCTCTGGGCAACCTGTTCAAGTGTTTTATCACCATCATTGTGAAGCAGTTCTTTCACATGTTAGTATGGAATTTCCTATGTTCAAGTTTATGGCCATTACTCCTTCCGCTATAGCTACACACCATTAAGAAGAGACTGGCCTCATCCATTTGCCTCACATCTTCCTTTAGATATTTAATTTATCAGATTCCCTGTCAGTCTTTTCCCAGGCTGAACAGACCCAGGTTACTCAGCATTTAAAAGATACCCAGCCCAAACAGTAAGATGTTTTACAACATTAATTGTAAAGTCCTACAGAAAGATTTCAATTTCATCAATTAGTTTTCTATTTGACATTAACAGTATGTCAGAATGCTTAATAATCAGCAGTGTTCTGCTGATTATTGAAACATTTTTATTTAAAATTTATTTCAGTAATCTAATTATAAGATTACAAAAGCAGATGAAATTCAGTGATTAAAACTGCAAGATAGTCTTTAAAAGACCGACTTCATTTACTTGAATGGAATGCCATCTACTAACTCCTAAATGGACAATTAAAGAACAAGGTCTGAATGTCATTATGGCAAGCTCAACGAAAACATCTGCTCTGCATGTAAGCAAGTGCCTGAAGAAGTACTTACTTCAAGGTTATTTTTTGAAGCAGCTACACATTTTAATTATTATTTTTAAAACTTTCAACATTTCATTAAAGAAAATAAAGACCTATCCTTTAAGAATATACAAGAACATTCAAATACTTAATTCAAGGCTGACTATTTCTACTAGAAAATCTGTGCAGCTGCTTTGCATGAATTCTGAGAAGAAATAAGTTGTACATGTTGTCTCCTTATTATTGAACACTACTGTCTGATATAAATAATAGAAGGCAAGCTTTCACATTGCTGCAGATACTTTTAGTATAATGAATTTATCTGTACAAATGTAGTCCACAAATTACAAGAAGTATGAGTGCTGCTAAGACAGTATTGCCTCCTGTTGTTTAATGTTATTGTGTTGGTCTGTGACTTCAGAGGCAGATATTGGTAGTATAGCAAGAGAGGCTGAACCTTCCCATCAATATTCTATTACATTTTGTTGCCATGTGACAGATGGCAACAGAAAAGCAGCGTGACAAACTTGTGTTTGACATGGAAGTGCATATGACACAAAGTTGTGGAACTGACTTTTCCCTGTGGAAAAAATGGCACCCATTGACATTTATCAACACCATTGAACATTTATGGAGACCAAAATGTGGATGTTCACACCAGGAGGCATTGGATTTTGTATTTCAACAGTGGCAATGGTGATAGGAAAGACAAGGAATGTTCTGGACTGTCATGCAGATCTTTCAAGTTCATCACTGGTGAAAATACAAACCTAATGGCAGTGACAGTGTTGTAAAATAGTGCTCCCTAGCCAAGAATTTGCTCTACCAAGTAATGTTATTGTGCTCTTTGTATCTGTATGGTTTTAACAGGCGGCTTTACTTTCAAGGAGAACTAATTATGATGTGGTAATAAAATCTTTTCTTAAATTCATTCAAATAATTTTAAATCTTTTGTTTCTTGACATAAGTAAAATCTAACAGAATCACAAAATCTTAAAATCATAGGGGTTGGAAGGGAACTCTGGGGATCATCACACCCAAACCCCCTGGTAAAGCACGTTCCCTACTATAGATCACACAGGAAAGTGTCCAAATTAATCTTAAGTATTTCCAAAAAAGGAGTCTCCACAACATCTCTGGGCAGCCTGCTCCAATACTCTGTCACTCTCACAGCAAAGAAATTTTTCCTTATGTATGTATGGAACTTTTTGCATTCCAGTTTGTTTATCATTACTGATTGTTGTACTGCTGCATATCACTGGAAAGAGCCTAACCCTATACCCGCCTGACTACCACCCTTTAGATATTTATAAACAGTGATGAGATCCCCCCTCAGTCTTCTCCAGACTGAACAGTTCCAGGCCTCTAAATCTTTTCCTGTAGAGGAAAAATTTGTAATTCACTATTAAAATTGGAGTCCTACATCTCTGCATTAAGCATATACTTCGTAAGCTTATACAATTAGTACAATTAAATGCATGAAAAACAAATGCATTGTTCTTTTCATTAGGTCAATTGCTGTGGCATTGTTAGTCACTGTGTGTGTATGTGTGTGTGTGAGAATGAGAGAGAGAGAGAGAGAGGGAGAATTATTACATTCAGTAAAGAGGCATGGCAAGCTTTCATTGTAATCATATTATTTAACATAGGGCTTAGTTTAAAACTTTTAAAATTAGCTGTATGATATAAGCTAACTTACCTTTACTCTTATTTAGGGGAATACATTAAGGGCTTTTTCTATTGATGAACAATATTTTTATAAACCAAATAACTTTATGTTTGCAAAAGTAGAAAAATAAAATAAAGAAAAATAGTATTTGCTGCTCAAAATACTTTAATCTTTAGAGGCAGAATTTGAAAGACATTATATAACCAAAAAAGGGGATGCTGCTGAGTTAGTGTTATCCTAGAAGCTTTTGGGAAAGTAGAGGTCTATCAATGACATGCATCATCACTTTATATGAACTGTGGAATCCAATAAAATAAGTGTGCAGATTGCATATACTTGAAAGTGGGTGCAAAAATTTTGTAATTTCTGATGATTTCATGCAATGACTTTTTCATTATTATGTCATTTTTGATACTTCCAAAATTGAAAAGCTAATAAGTAAGTAGACTAAAGCTGAAAATAGCTTAGGAAGGGAAAGTTACTTGAGAGGCCTGAGGATTAGGCCTTATGTATTGGACTATGATGTTCTATTTTCATGGCAAAGATACTATCACAGCCTCACCTAGTGCACTGTGCCCAGTTCTGAGCTCCCCAGTACAAGAAAGACTGGGATCTCCTAGAAGGTGTCCAGTGGAGGGCCACAAATGTAATAAAGGACATGGAGCACCTCTCATATGCAGAAAGGCTAAGGGACCTGGGTCTGTTCAACCTTGAGAAAAGACAACTCAAAGGGGATCTGATCCATGTTTATTAATATCTAAGGAGCAGGAGGCAAAGGGATGAATCTGGACTCTTCTCACCATCGTGTGGTAATAAAATAGGGGTAATGGTCACAAACTAATGGATAAGAAGTTCTGAAAAATGTGCTTTGGAATTTCTTCACAGGAAGGGTGATGGAGTGATGGAACAGGATGCCCAGAGAAGCTGTGAGGTCTCATTCATGACCTGTCTGGATGCCTACCTGTGCAAGCTGCTCTTGGAAGCCTGCTTTAGCAGGGGGGTTGGACTAGATGATCTCTGGAAGTTGCTTCCAAACCCAACTCTGTAATTCTGTGACTCTGTGATATGCAAATAGAAAGCATATAGGCAAAGCCAAAGAGCTCTTCAAATGTCCTCTTGTAGGGGTTGTTTAACATGTTCCTGCTCTGATACGCAGACCGTACATAATGAAAAAAGTTTCAGTCATGTAGGAGAGAACTGCATATTCTAGTCTGGCAAAACCACACTAAACACATTTTTTCATTAAGCTAATGCATCAGAGGATAAATTGAAAGTGCTAGAACTGGTTTTCTTGTCACATTCTTCTCAGAGGCAGTAAACTGTGAGAGAAAAGGCAGAACAGGAGATGTGTCACATCAGTGTAGCTAGATTCACTAGAAGATGTCTATCAACGTCCAAAGCATCCTGTGTTAAAGGGGTGGCCAGGGCTGATAAGGAGAAGGAAGAACAAAGAAAATTTTAAGCTCCTTATCAAAGGTGGCAAAGAAATTGCAGTGTTTTCTGGAGTAACAAAAGTCTCTTTGGGGGTTGTAAAATTACAACACATAACTTTTCCAAAAATATTTACCATGTAAAACATTATGAGAATTCAAATATTGTGTATTTTGATACCATGCCTGAAACACAAAGCAGATCCCTATCTTTATGCACAGCACTTTCAGTAATTTAAGACTGATGTCACTCATCCTTTAATTTTCCTAATGTTAATGCAATAATGAAAGGACAAATTACAAGAATTTCCATGTATTGCTTAAACATTGTTTTTCCTATTAGCTTTTTCTTATGTCATGTTATTATTTCCAAGGTTCTTTATTCCTCATTGAAAGAAAAATATTTCTTATTTTATTTTCTACTGTGAAATATTCAGGCTGTATAATTCTGTGATGAAAAAATCCAAGGACAGAAAACTTAGATTAAACCCTAGTCAAGAGGAGAAACCAAATTTGATTCTTAACTTTTGGCATGCACGTGTTCCATTTTATGTTAGCAGATAATTAAAAACCTTATATGCCTTCCTTTTGAAATCAGTAAGACTTCACTGAATGTTACTTGTTAGATAAGAAGCAGGGATAGCACATTTTGTTAAAATTAGTCCAGTCTGAATATTTATCAATACTACCAAGACACCATAATTATCTTTAAAATACATTTTTACAAAGGATTGAGAGGATATTACTGGCAATAAAGTGTAAAGCTCTGGAATATCCAACCAATGGAAATACAGTAGAATGATTAAAGAACACAGAAGCGACTGGAATAAAGAAACAGATTCAAAACAGAAGCAATAATTCAATGCACCAAGAATAATACATTAGCTCAAACATCAGAATTGAACCATTTACCTTTGAAAAATGATATTTTTTTAGTACTAAAAAAGGTCAAGCTAATGAAAACAAACTATTTTATACTTGTATTGGTATTTATGGTAGCTATTCACTAACATAGCTAGTAATAGGCATACCAATATTTATCTAATAAGTATTGTGTATTTCATTAGTTTGGAATACAAAATGATTTTTAAATTAAATTTATATGTCATGGAAAAGTTGTGTATTTATTTCAAATTTCTCAAAACCTTTTTTTTTTTTTTAAACAAAAGTAAATGAAATGATACATAATATGTAAATGTGTTAATACGTATATGATAAACAAGAATAGAAAGAAGTGAGCAGAGAAATAATTAAATCTATTAGAAAATCACCTTTTTTTTTTTCTAGAAATTCTTTATTTAGCAATAGAGCCAAAATCCTGCTTGAGAGCCACATCTCTCAGTCACCTTAACTAGGTCAAAAGTACAGTATTTTTTTCAAGCCAGCACAATTTGTATGGTTCAATAATCACTACAGGCATTCTAGTTTAATGACTTCTCCCCTGAATTCTCAAGAGTTAGTGAATGGGTTATAGATCACAGAATTTCTGTTTTTCAAATAAGAATACAGAAACTCTAGGAAAATAGACAACTCACTCTCTAGAAGAACCAGCATTTTCAATACTGGAGTATTCAATAAAGAAATAAATAAATTATTATTATAAAGAAAAAAAACACAAAACAAAACAGAAATTGAAGGACTTATTTTGTTACTGCTTCTAACAAGAATTTTGGGCTTAGCATGTAGAGTAACTAACATTGCAACAAGATACTTCAGTAATCTGCCTGTTTGTTTGTTCTACCCAATACAGGCCATTGTTATAAATCTCTGAGATGTGAGCTAATACAAAGGTAAAAACGTCTAAGAAACAAAACCACAGCAAACCCAATCCCTTTCTCTCTCCAGAATATTCAAATGACTGCTCTTGTGGAAGACCATGAAAGAGTAATATTATAAGCAGAGCTGATGCAGTCAGTTTTGAGGATAGCAACTGTCTGCAAATTTTAGAGCTGATCTTTGTCACAATGTTAAATTAAATCTGTCAGACTAAGTCTTTTGAAAATCATGCTTAGAAACCTGATAAAAAGTCTCTGATTAGAATGAACTCCAACATTTCTGTGCATAAAGGAGTAATGTGTTTATGTAATAATCTTCTTTTCTCTTAATCTTGACCCCAAAAGACAACTGCAATATTCAAAATACATTTTCATTATTGACATTTATTATTAAATACAGTATTTTCTGCCTTAAAATATACAGCTAAAAAAATCCTAAATACAACTATTCAAAGGTTGTGGGGTTAGGTTTTAGATGCATTTGTGATTTCTGAATTTATTTAGTCTCTATCAGTTTATTTACAGCCTTTAGCAGATAACTTTTTTGAACATCTTTTCTATTTAAATACTGCTTAAAAAAAAGGTCATTTATTGTTACTGAATTAATTGTGTCCTCTATGCAAACTGTCCAATGCAGAAGACTGTAATTCTAGTAAGGTCCCGCGGTATTATAGATAAGTATACTGCAGCATCACTTATTATAATATTCATCTAGCCTGAATAGATCTTTTGTTCATACACTTGGCTCTCCTTAATAGCAGTGTAATAAGTGTATTTCCTAAATGGTATGTATGGTTTGTATCTATTTCCTTGATGATCACAAAGACTACTTGTGGTATTCCACAGAAAGTTTTAGAAATGTCTGACAGTATGACAACATTTAGTATTGTTACTGAAGGTATTTTGCTTAATACGTAAGACTGTATTTTCTCTAATCCAACTCAAAGCAGTAGCCCATATTAATCATTTTGCTATTTACATAGATCATTTCCTCCCTGGTTTCCAAGTGCTGAGTTCCAAATTTGTAAGATAATCTTTTTTCTTTTTACTACTTCCCTCAATTGTTCTCCCATTCCTTAAATTAGATAATATTTAGTTTGTATCATTTATTAAGGGAGTGCTGAGGGACTGCAACAGATTAAGTGGAGAAGTTGTGGATGCCTCAGACCTGTAAGTGTCCAAGGCCAGCAAAGATGGGGCTTTGGCTGACCCAATGTAGTGGAAAGTGTCCCTGCAGTGTCCTCAAAGCAGAAGGACTGGAACTTGATGATTTTTATAAATGTCTATCATTTCAACTCATTCTTTGATTCCATTTAGTCAAACTTATTGCTGACATTCAAACTGTTACTGGCATTTGGATTATCAGTTACAAATGCTAGAGCATAAATAGTTCATGAGTGTTTCTACTTGTTAACAGCTTATGGGCTGCTTTGACTTGGTTCCATGACACAGACCCATGCCAAAGGAAAGGGAAAAGGGAAAAAGGGAAAGAGATAGGCCTAAAAACTAAACAGCATCAACAATCTGAGGATGAAATCTAATTTACTAAATAAGATATTGGAATGAAAAATAACTCAATATAATACAATATGATTGGAAATGAGGCTAATAAAGAAAATAAGAGACTCTCTGAAACAGAAGGCTTTACTCTAACATTGAAGACAAGATAACTATGGAGCTCACATGACGCTGGATGATCCAAAAGGGAAAAGTGAGAGGGATCTCATGATATGCCAACAGTTTTACATTTCCCTCTGAGCAGAAAATAGAAAAACATAAAGTAATGCACAGTCCTCTGGGGAATGTATTTCTTCTTCTCTTCTGAGGCAGGTACACCAGAGCTATTGATGATCCACGGAACTGGAGCATGAGCTCTTTAAATCCCAGTACACTACATGATGTTATGACGTGGAACACTGATAACAAAAAATCTTAAAGCCACGACACTACTGTATTCAAAATGAGTTACAGACCCCTTAGACTCATAGCAGTTTGTGTATCTTTGTGTACCTTTGGAGATCCTATTTAAAATATCTGGATATCTAAACAAATGAGATTTTTTGTATCTCTTAGACAGAAATTTTTTTTTTTTTTAAGTTATCCCTGATTCATCTCCATTTATGAATAGCATAACTCAAATTTCCAACTCCCTGCTTCAGAGTATAAAGGCTTCAGAATAGACATTAACAAATATAAAAGATACTGTTATAAAAGTTGTTAGACAAATCGAAGGGTACTCTGAATAATTCTGTGATCTTGTCCCTGAAATCTACTCTTTATACAATCTTCTAATGATGAAAGCATAAGATAGCACAATTCCATGGTGAATAATGAATTTACTATGTCATATACTATTTAGATTTAGTGTGGCAAGGAATTGGCTGACTCAGAATGTTGTCTGTCATTTTTTCAATTTCTGATGAAAAGATAAGCACAGAGAGCTCATCTTTGAATTTAAAATAAGATTAAGACATGTAAACTAGCTGATATACCTTCTCATCTTCTGCAAGGCAAACTTTGCCAGAAATGATAGAATAGGATATTGCAAAGTACCATTTTTGAGGTTGACTGAAATAAAGGCAAAAACACAAATAAGCAAATAACAAAATCAGTGACAACACATAGAAGAAAGAGATTTAAACACTCTTTTGGTCACAAATTTCATTCCTTGTAAAAAATATAAACATAAAAGTATGATTCGCTGAGTGCAAGACTCACATTAGTCAAATGAAAAGGAGAAACAAAACAAAACAAAACAAAACAAAAAAACAAAAATTCAAGCAAGATTCTTCATTTAGATGCAAAAATACACATATATCTATTTAAAATCGGACTTTATTAACATCTGTCTTTTTAAAAATCAAACGGTGCTTTGTGAATTAAAAAAATGTATGACCAAAGACAACTAGGTTATAAATGTTACTAATATTTCAGAAATATCAAGCTTTCCTCCCATAGAAACCCTAAAAATAAATATTCTAAGTTAGCAGTACAACACAAGTTTAACATAATTGTCAATATAAACTTCAGAACACATAACATATCTTACTGCTTCAGTTAAGAATGAAATTTTAGGAAGTACTAGTTTAGAGATATTTTGCAGTTGCAACAGGAAGATATGTTTTGTTCTGTAACACTTTTTGGCTCCCTTTTACTCTAGCAGTGCACAATGCAAATATCAGAGTGTAGAAAGAAAGACAACTTCCATACATTAACACACATTCGTTGATGAGAACTGGAAAACATATCTGTACATTTTCCACGGGAAATATCAAGATGTTTTTTCTCTAGGTGTGGCTGCGTTATTTTTCTACATTATTTCTGTATTTCAATATTTTTTTACTTTATGAGAACCTTATCATTAAAGTTAATGCAGTGTGCTTGTGACCAACAAGGAAGTTTCTACACTGGAAAAAAAAAAAAGAAGAAGGAAAGAAAGAGAAAAAAATAGCATATTTTCAGGGTAGTCTTATTGCAAATAATTCCAGTTAAATTCAGAATGTATTACATGTGTCTTTGTACTAAGACTACTCTCATTTTTAGGTATAATATTTATATTTACTTTTCCTTCCACAATATTTTTGTTGTGTTTTGAGTAGGAAAATAGGAGATTTTAGGAGAAATTCTGAAGTATGAGATCCCAGGTTTATTTGGAAAAAACACATCTCTTCTCATTAAGAGCAAATAACCTGAACAGATAACTTGTTATCTTGCAAGAAAATAAAAATATTTTAAACAAAAATGAGTAAAGCAACTTACACAAAACACAGTTTAAAAAAAAAATCCTACTTTAGTATCATGGACTGAAAGAAAAACCATTGTATTTGCCCACCAAAACTCAAATTTCTATCATTCTACATAAGAAAAGACAGTACTGGGAAATTAAAGTTATTAATTGCCAGAAAACTCATCAAGGTACTTAAAGTGGTTGAAAAGAGACCTCATGTTAATTGAACAGAGGCACTCTTCAGTTAGCTCAGTTCCATACTGTAAAAAGTCTCTGTACTTAACAAATGTCTTTGCCTTAGGAATCATGCCAAGTCTTTCTGGTTTCTGCACTATTCCAAGACCATCCTATTACAGCCATTCTGTATTGATTGCCATAGACCATTTCTCATCTTTAAGTATGTTCATTTTCATTCTTGGTACATTAGCTACTGTTTCAACCTCAATCGGAATTGCTCTTTAATAAAATAAATAATCATAAAAAAGTAATTACCCAGATTTACCTAGATTTGTAGTTGTAGATGTAAAGTTAAAATCACACATTATTATGAGTATTACTTATATATTTTTGTTCCTTTGTCTTCTGTTGGAGAGGATAAATAGTTTCAAGTTGCGTATACCTGGACTGAGAGAGGAAACAGCAATTTTTCTCACATAGTTTTACATTAAAACTTTAAATACTTAATTTTTCCTTAAGGAAGCCATTCAGCATTACTTGCTCCCCCTTGTAGCCATTATTATTTATTTACAACATGTTATGATTCACAGATTCTGCTCAAAGTGCCATCAAGCAGAGTGGATTTCTAGACCATGCAATCCTGTCTCAGTACAAAATCAGTTGCAACTACATGGTTGTTTTTTTTCAAGTATTTCTCTAATCTGTTTCCAATCACTGTCTGCAGTTAATAGAAAAATTGGAACTTCTTCATACAGTCTGCTCAATCCAACATTAGAAACATACTTAATAGGGTTCATCCACATCTGTATCATAGTCTCATGAATGTTGGATAAGGAGAAAACTGTTCATTTCTCTATTCCAAAGCTTTTTTTGTTTTGGAGGATTATGTCCTAGCCGGTTTCTATCTTCAAGATAAACAGCATTAAGTAAGATAATCAATTTTCAATAAACTTACTAGGTCTCTGATTGTTATTTTTGTGTGTTTTTTTTTTTGTTGTTGTTGTTTTGTTTTTTGTTTTTTGGACTTAATCTGTGACATATGCAACATCTTTTTATCTTTCTCTGTTTGTTTGTTTGCTTTGTTTGTTTAATGTTATCTACTATTGTAGAGTTTAGCAGAAATTCAGTGTTTTTCTCTCTATATATTTTTGCCCTGTCCCAAACCTTGTAAATGAGCATCCCAAGTTAGTTTATTATGCTCTTTCTAGATAGATAGGCCTTACCAAATATTCACTCTCAAGCCCGTGAATTCATTGCTTATATGAGAAAGAGAATTTTAGATTTATATATGCTGATTTATACATCTTTTCTTCCCTAGATGATTGCTCAAGTTTGTCACATTAATTTTGAATTCTGCATCTTTATAGTCTCAGAGTATGATGTGATCTATGATTTCACACAATCACAGGATCACAGAATTGTAGAGGTTGAAAGAGACCTCTACAAATCATCTAGTCTAGCCACCTGCCAAGGCAGGCTACGTAGAGCAGCTTGAACAGGTAGATGTACAGGCAGGTCTTGAATGTCTCCAGAGAAGGAGACTCCCCCACCTCTCTGGGCAGCCTGTGCCAGTGCTCTGTCACCTTCACTGTGAAGAAGTTCCCAAGCACATTTGTGCAGAACTTCCTATGCTTCAGTTTGTGCCATTTCCCCTTGTCCTATTGCCACAACTGCTGAGAATAGTCCAGCCTCATTTCTTTACCTCCTGAATATTAGATATTTATAGATATGGATCAAATCCCCTCTGAGTCATCTTTTTTCAAGGTTGAACAGGCCCAGGTCCCTCAGACTTTTTCCATATGAGAAGTGTTCACAGAATCACAAAATCATAGAATCACAAGGGTTGGAAGGGACCTCAAGAGATCATCAAGTTCAACCCCCCTGCCAAAGCAGGTTCCCTACACCAGGTAGCACAGGTAGGCATCCAGGCAGGTCTTGAATATCTCCAGAGAAGGAGAATCCACAACCTCCTTGGGCAGCCTTTTCCAGTGCTCCATCACCCTTACCGTAAAGAAGTTCTTGCGCACATTCGTGCAGAACTTCCTGTGCTGCAGTTTCCGGCCGTTTTCCCTTGTCCTGTCTCCACACACTGCTGAAAAGAGTCTGGTCTCGCACACCTCAGATATTTATTAACTTGGATCAGGTCCTGTCTCAGTCTTTTCTTCTCAAGGCTAAATAGGCCCAGTTCACTTAGTCTTTCTTCATAGTGGACATCCTCCAGGCCCTTCACCATCTTTGTAGTCCTGCTCTGGACTCTTTCCAAGAGGTCCATGTCTTTTTCATACTGGGGCACCCAGAACTGGACACAGTACTCCAGATGAGACCTCACCAGGGCAGAGTAGAGGGGGAGAATCTCCTCCCTTGACCTGCTGGCCACGCTGTTTTTAATGCATCCCAGGATGCCATTGGCCTTCTTGGCCACCAGGGCACTCTGCGAGCTCATGGCCACTCTGTCATCCACCAGGACACCCAGGTCCTTTTCCTCAAAGCTCAACACCAGCAGATCATCCCTCAACCTGTGCCAGTGCAGTTATTCTTCCCTAGGTGCAAGACTCTACACTTGCTCTTGTTAAACTTCATCTGGTTCCTCTCTGCCCAACTCTCCAGCCTGTCCAGGTCTGAGTGAATGGCAGCACAGCCTTCTGGCATGTCAGCCATTCCTCCCAGCTTTGTATCATCAGGAATCTTGCTGAGGTTGGACCCTATTCCCTCATCAAGGTCATGGATAATATGGACTTTTCTGTTTCATCATTAGATCCTTAATGAAAGCAGAAAGTAGAATAGTTGCTTAGAGGAGGTATTTTTGGTTGGTTTGAGATAACAGACTCAGTGAATTCTTCCTATCCAGTTAGAGACTACTAGCAGCTATTGTTTGAATTCAGTTTTCTAGTTAATCTGGTATTCACCATGTAGACATTAGATTCCTTTGAGAAAGCCTAATTCTAATTAGAAAACCAAAATATGTTCTACCTGTTCCCTATTTATCTGTGAGAACACTTAACTGTATTATGATTGTATAATCTACACTTAGACTTGCCTGAAAAAGAATTTTCTTCACTTTTCCCACTGGCATCTTCTTATCCACCAAGAGCTTAAAAATGTCATTGTTGTGAACTATTTTATCTTGAATATTCACTTTTTTCTGATTCCCTCTTCCATACAAACCTATCTTTCTCCAAAAAATTTTACAAACCAGGTAAAATAACTTTTGTTTGTTTGTTTTGAATGTAAGAAAGCTATGAATTTATTGACAAATCAGATGTCACTTCACTTTCTGTTGTTATATGAAAATTGAAGCTGTTCAGTAATCTAACTTGTGACAGGATTAAGCAGAATGCTTTGTTGTTGGTGTTTTTTGTTGTTGTTGTTCTGAATGAAATCCAATTTAAGAGTGTGAAGGTAATGATAATGCCTAATTATCAATTCTCATTGTCAAAAGGAACCAGAATTGGCATCCCCCAAGAGATTAAAATACCGAACAGGTTCAAAAAGCAATTAGAAAAATTCATAGACATCTCTAGAGACAAGTATTCAAATGTGAGTTTAGCTGTAACACTTCTACAAACATCTACGGATCCTGGAAGATAACAAAAGAGAACGATTGAAATTGAAATTGACGAATCTGCTCTTAGACAAAATCCTCTGTTTGCATTGACAGAGATAGGATGAGCCTTTGTTCTGAAAAAAAAAACCAAAACAAATTCTTTATATTTTCAGCACATAAAACCATTCCATACATACTTACAATAAAAAAAAAAACAAACAAAACAAAAACAAACAAAAAAAAATCTCTGTGTGAGGTTAATAAACTAGGTGTATTCAGTCTACAAAATGGATTGCTAATAGAAGAAATGCTTTGGAAAGTCATGAAGGCCATGAATGAAACACTGAATATGTTTTTCACAACATAAGCCAGATGTTAACATACAAAATACACAGGAACTAGGTCAAAACACATTTAAAGTGTATTTTTTGTTTTGTTTTGTTTTGTTTTTCCAGAGTAAATGTTCTCACAAAAGGATGTTGTGGATATCAAATACTTATTTATGAAGTTTATAGGAATTCATGGAACTGATATCTGTTACTAAATATTTAAGAATTTCCAAAGATAGATGTGGCTTCTTGAACTCAAAGCCAGTATTGTGTGAAAAACTTCAGGGAGAAAAATGTATATATATTACCTGTCCCAATCCTTCTCCAGGCATGCACTTCTGTAAATGTTAGTGACAAAGTTCAGAATATTTTCATTACACAGAATGCTTGGTCCTGAATCACTGCTATGAATCTAAACAAGTGAAATATTTGTTGTTTAAATAAATTAAACTAATTTATTGAATATTTACATTTTGCCAAATATTGGATTTAGAATTTTCAGTTTTAAGAATACTAAAGAGAAATTCTACTGATTCTAAGATGAAAAAAACTTCTGTTACAAACAAATGCAAATGTATGACTCCATGACCACCACCTCAAAAAAAAAATATATATATATATATATATATATGTATATATATAATCCTAACTTAAAATTCTTGTAATTAATGTTATGTTTCCCAAAACATGTGACACAGTAATAACATTTGCCATCATGTGAACTGTAGACTAGTACAAAACTAGATCCATCTTAGTAAAAAACTCTGCTTGAGACTTGCCTGAAAGACAGCTGTCGTCTGTGCAAGCTAGACAAATTGGGAGGCAATAGAGATTGACAGAGGAAATTGTCTAAGGTATTGGATAAGCCTTAAAAATTCTGCATTCATGGTTTTTCACAAAATGATTTGCTGCTGGATGCCCTAAGCAGATCAGCTACTGCTCCTAGCTTTACAGTTTGCAACCTGGAAAGATGTTTCTTTTTCATCTATTCCTGACCATTAGATTATGAACTACCGTGCTGGAGAAAAATATATGCACAGGAATACTCAGATTTTTAGAGAAGAATTCAGAAGTTACATTAGTGCAGGGGGCATTAAAATGAAACAGGCAATTGAGTATTTAGCATTCCTCCCAAAACACTTGCTGTGTTTTGAACTTCAGCTGAATATAAAATTCTGTACATATTCAGATTTCACTTATTCCCATCAGGCTCCAGGTCAACTGTGCTTCAGTTATGTGTGAGGTTAACAGACATCACCTGCTTGGAGCTCCGTATCTCAATGGGAAGCTGGCGAGTTCATGGTTTTGAAGAATACATCCCAAACCAAACTAGGTTAAACAACCTTCTTTTAAAGAATTAAAGATTATCTCCTCTGTAGTAAATTTGAGTGGGTTTTGTAAGAGCTAGTTCAAGTCTCTTTTCCCAGATTTTTCTTGCGAAAATGTAATCTTACTTTCTTTCACACTTTAATAGCAGGTACCAAACTGGGTACACCTCTATCTGTCTGATAGCAGACAGAAAAGAAACCTAAGAATGGAAGATTGACAAAGAAACATATTTTACTCTGAAGAGAGAAGAATAAGATGCTTTTCTCAGAATAGCATTTGCTCCAAGTACCATTCTCACCACACCTTCACCTTCCCAGTCCTAATGACAGAATTACTAAACCATGAGCCAATGATCTATCAGTATCATATCCTTGGAATGAAAAATATTACTTATTAAGTCTTAACCAGTTCTGTCCCTGTATAGTACTTAATAGAAAAAGACAATTAGATCATTTCTTCGGTTTAACAAAACTACACTGGTCTTTAAAGATATCATTTCATTATCCTTTTGATGATCAATTAAAAAAGAAAAACTCAAAGTTTTACCCAGTATGCATCCTAGTAGATGCCCTATTTTATGCAAATATAATTAATTGCTTTACTGTTCTCATTAGCTGAGTTATTCTTAGCACATCTATATTCTCTGCTATTACTACTCAATTTTATCATGTAATACAAATGAGAAATAAAAGAATATATTTCAATTTTTTCTTGAAGCTAAATAGTTGAATAAAATAATATGGAAATTATAAAAATATTCAGAAATTACATTTAGATAACAATGAATGTCGTCATTATGTTGTGTGTTGAAAAAAAATGACAAATGCTCATTTACAAATTAGTGCACTGAACATATTTTACATGCAAAGTTTTCTACCCTAACCCTATAATAATTTACATCAACCATTCTCATTCTTTGTTCCGTAGAATACAGATTATAATGACAACAGCAAGTTTGTATTGCACCAAGATTTATTAAATATTGTTGAATTCACTGGAGTCACTGTGACGCCCACCAACAAGAAGAACAGGTAGAATTGGCTTGGAAATCACAGGCCTGTCAGTCTGTTCTCAGTGCTAAGGAAGGTTATGAAGCAGATCATCTTCAGTGCTATTGCTGGCACACACAAGACAACCAGCTGATCAGATCCAGTTTCCATGGGTTTATCAAGGGCACAACTGGAACTTCTGTATTGACACTTACTGCATGAGGAAAAGGCTGTGAACGCTGTTCACTTAGACTTTAGCATAGTATTTCAAATTGTCACCAACAGCCTTTGCCTAGAGAAATTCTTTGCTCATAGTTCTCTGAATAAAAAAGTGGCCAACTTGAAGGGCAAAAAAGGTTGTTATTGATGGAGTTAAATACAGTCAGTGGCCAGTCACTGGTGGCATTCCCCAGGGTTTAGCCGTGGGGCTATGTTTGTTTAACATTTTTATCAGCAATCTTGATGAGAGAATGGAGTGCACCCTCACTGAGTTTGCAGAAGATGCCTAGTTGGGTGGGACTACTGATTTTCTTGAGGGTAGGAGGGCTCTGCAGCTGGATCTGGTTAGGTTGGATCAATGGGCTGAGTCTGATTGTATGACATTCAATAAGGCTAAATTCTAGGTGCTTCATCTCAGTCATAACAATGCCATGCAACAATACATGCTTGGGGAAGAGCAGCTAGAAATTTTCCTGGCAGAAAATAACCTGAGGTGTTGGTAGACAGTTGACTGAATATAAACCATAAGTGTGCTCAGATGAAGGCCAATGGCAACCTGGTTTACATCAGAAATACTGCGGACATCAGGACTAGGGAAACGATTTGTGATTGTTCCCAAATTATGTCTACCAAAGGGCTACAGAGATGATCAAGGGCCTGGAGCATCTCTCCTATGGAAAGGCTGAGAGAACTGGTCCTGTTTAGCCTGGAAAAGAGGAGGCTGAGAGGGGATCTTATTAATCTGTAAAAATATCTTCAGGGAGGGTATCAACAGGATGGGCTATTTTCTGTCATGCTTGGGAACAAGACAAGAGGCAACAGGCTCAAACAAACACAGGAAATTCCTTTTGCACATGAGAAAAAAGCATATTCACACTGCGAGTGATAGAACTTTAGAATAGGCTGCCCAGAAAGGCTGTGGAGTCTCTTTCTTTGGAGACATTCTAAACCTCCGTGGATGTAAACCTGGAAAATGTTCTCAAGGGGTCATAGTAGAGAGATTGGATCTTCCATCCATTGTGTGATTCTGTGTATTTCTCCAACACGTTCACAGAGGAGTAACAAAACTTATAAAAGAACTATATAACAAGAGATATTTTTCATGTGTTAAAGCATTCTTTAGTCCTGAGGTCTCCCCTCAGTCTCATTTTCTCATCACTCTCTGTAACTGTCTGAAAGGAGATTGTAGCAAGGAGGATGATGATCTCTTTTCTAAGATGACAAGTAATAGGAATGAGGAAATGTCCTCAAGCTGTATTAGGGGAGGTTTAGATTAGACACTAGGAAGATATATATGTATGTATGTATATATATATATACTTTTTCTACAGAAAGGATGGCTAAGCAAGGGAACAAGTTGCCCAGGATGTGAAGGAGTCACCATTCCTTGAGGTATTTAAGAGATGTATGGACGTGGTGCTTAGTCATAGCATGATGTTTGGCTTAGTAATGATGGCTTGGTCTTCTTGATCTTGAAGGACTTTTCCAGCTTAAGTGATATTTTTATTCTAGATTTCTAAAGTTTACAAATAAAAATCCTTTCCACTTACATTGCTTTTCTATTTTCGAGAATTTACGACTGTCAGCTGTAGATAACCATATTATAGGGCAGTCAGGACTTAGAATAAGATGTCTATCATTAACCTTTTTACATAATAAAAGGTCAGTACTGCTCAATTGCTCCCGGTATTGTCCTGTCATTTAATTCACTTTCTATCTGCACTTGGGAGAATGGATAGCAACATTTTCTGCTACTCTATCAAGTGATTCACCTCAGCCTGTGAGGGATTAACAGGCAAAGGATTTTGATGACTTAAGTTTCCAGTTTGTTTCCATAAGTGCTGACACCACAGTTTTCACACATCCATTATCATCTCACCAAAACAGCATTTTTATTGGTTAAAAGAAGTCCAACTCTACACATTTAATATCAGGTCTTAGTTCTTAATAACCAGAAAGAAAAGGAAAAATTAGGAGCACAATTTGTTGTCATATCATCAATGTACTAATGTAACTAAGTCAAGGTCTTCTAAAAAACAGGATGTCCTCTGTTTGTTATAACAACAGAACTCACACAGAAAAATGGACACAAACAGTGACTCATTTCACCTGGCCTCTATTCAGACATTCACACTCCTGATCCAAAGAGCTCACAATCTAATTTCAAGCAATAATACTTAACAAGAGACTAATGAAGACACATAAATTAAACTCAAGCAGCTAATGAAGACAAGGTTAAGGAAAAAAAAAAATAATAAAAGCAGTGAAGGATGGAGTAATTTCTTCCTCATGAGAAAGCTTGTTCTCATCTCATAGAAGCATCCATAAATATACACTTTTTTCCCTTTATTATTCTAAAACATTTGTATTTTTCACCAAATATAGACTGAAGTACATACTTCTGTGATCTGATAATACTGGTTCATCCAATTGAAAAAAAAGCAACTCACGCTAACTGCCTTGAAGGAGCAGCAAGAAAAGTCTTATAGCAGTCAACTTTGTATCCTGTGCCTTCAGCCACAGTCAGTGTTTATCAGCAACAGTTTCCTTTCAGTGACACACAGAGCTTCCGCTAACCTAACTCATTTCCACACCATTAACTTCCAAACGTTTTTTTTCTTTCCACTGTCACTCACCATGATCTCTTTTTGTCTTTCTGTCAAATCCAATATCTTCTACAGCATACTCACTCTGTCTCAGAACAAGCATAGTCCTTTCTTCTTCTTAACTGTTGCTTGCTTTCAAATCTATCTTTCTGAGTAGTTTGGGTACTATGCAGGGAATTACTCCTCCTAGGATAGCTCATCATCATTACCTTGTACTCAGCCCAAAAGTATCAAGCATCTTACGAACCCAAGTGTGGTAGATGGGGCCAATTTAAGTGGTTTTCTCAGTTCTGCCCCTTAAAGAAGCAAGACACTATGCTTCACTTGCCAAGGCAGCAGTGTTATTCTGCCAAACACCAAGCAGTTTCTGGTTTGCAGTTATCTGAAGCACGGGGATTTATCTCATGTAAATAGGATTAACAAATGGAAACATGTACTCTAGTTTCATACGGAAGGATTATCAGCAAACCAATGCATTTCTTTTAGCTTTGTTTTCAGATGAGTACAGCTTTAGTTAACCTTTTTCTATGAACAATCAAATGCATAAATTCTAACATGCTGAACATGTTAGATGCCAAATTTAGATTAAAAATGTGAAATAATGCTTTTTAAGAATAATAGAAGTATCTCAGACAAATTTTTCTATCAAAAGAAAACAAGCTGTGTTGTAGAATCAGTGCAAATAGCAGAGAAGCTTAATTTATAAGCAACCTGGAGGATAATAAAGGGTTTTTTTTTGTTGTTTTTGTTGTTGTTCTTTAATATGGTAACAACAAAAGAAGGATCAGAGATAACACTGATTCATTGCTTTATGAGCATGATCACTTTACAAACAGGGACATAGATGAAGCAGAAACATTTAACGACTGGATGTTGGGTTGAGGGACATGATTTAGTGGAAGCTATGGGTAATAGGTGAAGGGTTGGACTAGTTGATCTTGTAGGTCTTTTCCAACCTTGGTGATTCCATGATTCTATGATTTTTTGCCTTTTTCTTGCATTATAAGTCCATGGGGGTCAACGAGTACACAGAGAGCAGGCTGATATCATTGTGAGACCTCTCTCAATTACGTTTCAATGGTCTTGAGAATCTAGAGAAATATCAGTAGACAGGAAGCTAGCAAAAGCTGTTCCAGTTTTCAAGAAGGGCAGAAAGAAAACCCTGGTAATTATAGTCACACTTCAGAGCCCGGTAAAACTATGGAGAAATTATGCTGGGAGTTATTGTAAAATTCTTGAATGACAACATAGTCATTGGTCACAGCCAACACAGACTCATGAAGGGAAGGTCCTGTTTAACTAACTTTATTTCCTTTTATGACAAGGTTACTACACTAGCTGATCAAGTGCAGGGTGACGTGGGGTGAACACCCTGTATAAATACTATCCAAACAATATAAAGAATTTGGATGGTATAGATGATATAAAGGCATCTGATAAATTAGGAAGTGCTCACCTATCACTGAAGGTTGAGGCTCACCTAGAACTCCACACGGAAAGGACCTCTAACAAGAGATCCTTCAAAACTGGTGGTCAGCCCTTAAATGGTGTCTGGGCTATGTGGAGCCAGACTCCACCCCTTCTGGTCATACAGGTGAATTGCCTTCACCTGTGCTCCTGTGGCCGACTCGGTGCTTGCCTCAGGTGATCAGTCAGTGGTTCAGGCTATGATTCAACAGTTCCCATACAGGAAGATAATTGAGATCATCTTTTTGGATTTCAGTAAAGCTTTCAATACTGATTACCATTGCATCCTTCTGGACAAAATGTCTGGCATACACCTAGATGAAAACATAATGCAATAGGTGAGCAATGATGTGATTGGCTGTGTTCAAACGACCATAGTAAATAGGGTTACATCAGGCTAGCAGCTGGTATCTAATGGGGTTTCCCAGGGCACCATTACAGGACCACTTCTGTTTAATGTCATCATACATGACTTGGATGTAGGATTGAGCAAGTTTGCTAACTAAATTGGGAGGAGCTCTTTACTCTGTGGAGGGTAGAGAGGCCTCACAGAGAGATCTAGACAAATTAGAGAGCTGGGCATTCACCAACCACACAAAGCTGGGTAAGATTTGGATTTTGTATCTGAAAAAGAGTAATCCTGGCTGTACATGTAGACTAAGGGATGGAACACTGGAGAGCAGACCCATTGAAAAGGATTTGGGGATCTTTGTTGACAGCAAGTTGATCATGAGTCAGCAGCATGCCCAGGCAGCCAGACAGATCAGCTATACCCTGGTGTGCATCAAGCACGACAGTGCCAAACTGGTATGGGGAAGAATTGTTCCACTCTACACTGCACTAGTGTGGCCTCACTTCAAACATGGCATGCAGTTTTGGGTGGAACAATACAAAAAGAATATAAAGCAATTAGAGAGTGAGCAACTGAAGGAGGGCTACAGAGATGGTGAAGACTGTGGAGGGGAAGATACATAAGGAGCAGATGATGTCTCTTGATTTGTTAAGCTCAGAGAAGAGGTGACTGAGGGGAGGCCTCATTACAGCCTATAGCTCTTCACAGTGATGAGCAAAGGGGCAGCACTGATCTCTAGTGACTATCAACAGAAGCCAAGGAAATGGCATGAAACATCAACAGGGTAAGTTCAGGTTGGATATCAGCAGGGAGATGGATGAGATTGTCCCCCTCTACTCAGCTCTTATGAGGTTCCATCTGGAGTACTGCATCCAGGCCTGGGGCCTCCAATACAGGAAGGATGTGGAACTCTTGGAGCAGGTCCAGAGGAGGGCCACTAAGATGATCAGAGGGCTGGAGCACTTCTCCTTTTAGGAAAGTTTTAGGGAACTTGGAGAAGAGAAGGCTCCAGGGAGATGTCATTGCAGCCTTCCAGTACTTGAAGGGAGCATATAAACAGGAAGGGGAATGGCTGTTCATGAGGATGGATAGAGATAGGAAAAGGGGGAATGGTCTTAAACTTAGACAGTGGAGGTTTAGTTAGATATTCGGAGGAAGTTTTTCACACAGAGGGTGGCAACACACAGGAACAGGTTGCTCAAGGAGGTTGTGGAAGCTCCATCCCTGGAAGCATTCAAAACCAGGCTGGATGTGGCTCTGGGCAGCCTGGTCTAGTGGCTGACAACCCTGCACATAGCAGGGGGGTGGAAATTAGATGATTATTGTGCTCCTTTTCAACTCAGGCCATTCTATGATATTATATTCATTCCATACATTGCTTGAAATGTTACATGTTTCCATTTCCAAGGTATCCACTTTATATAAACACATTTTTCAAAATTAAAGGAAGAATTACTGCACAAGTTTTTGCTTCATATCTCTCCTGGCAGCAGATTCTGATAGTAAACAATTTTCAATAGTCAATGAAAAGAGTAAATACTCATGTTAACGCGGGTGACAGATCAAGAACACTCAATTTGCCGTCTGAAGCTTTATATTTCCAAACAGACTTATGAAAATTCATCACGAGGTCTCATATTGAAGCAAAATAAGAAAAATATCTCTAATCTGTTTCAATTTTTACTATATGCCCATCGTCATCACAAACTACTAGGTTTATTTGCAATTTAAAATGTAATGTAATACACTTATGAACAGAACAACTTACTCTCTGAAGTTGCACTGAACAGCAGAAGTAAATTTACTAGCCTACACATGGATTACACAGGTACATTCTACATGATGCTTGAAATATCTAGAGGTATTCTTCCTGAAGAATGGGTAGCATCTACTTCCTGCAAGATACACTTGCTGTTGAATCTATGAGAGAAGCAACAGCAGAGCCAGAACTTTTATTTCTCTCTACAACAGCCAAAAATAAGAACGCCAAATTTTGAAGAATGTGAATTTACCCCTGTATATCATTTTAACTTAAAAAAAAGAAAAAGAAAAAGAAACCTATAAGTAAAGGCTATCCTTCAAAATGCATAAAGCTTATTTAGTACATCATGCAATAGTTTCTTCTCCATGCTCAATAAATAAGAATCACCCTGATGATTTTTCTCCATTGACAAAATTAGTCAACTATACACATACAGAGAAATAATTTATTGTCACAAATGGAAATTATAAATATTAGTAACCATGATGAAAAATACCACAATATTTTGAAGCATCAGGGTACACAACCATCTGCTCATAATTTATAAAACAAAAGCAAAACCTTCCTCTTCAGTACAACATGGAGGTACAATGCAGAAACTGACAACTAATAGCGAAGGTAATTCTTTCCTACAATGCAGACAATGTCAAATTCATAGATTAACTGGAAAGATTTATATCAGAATAAAAACTGCCATTCTGAGCTATATCACTATCAAGTAATTAACCAGGAAAAAGCAAGATCAAATACTGAGAATCACTAGGATCTAAAAACCTATGAAAAAAAGAAAGAAATTACAAAGTTACTAAATCCATTGGTGTAAATGGATTTAAGGGATTTGATTTAGTAGCTTGGTTGGTAGGGATGGTGGTGTGAGGATGGTTGGACTAGATGATCTTGTAGGTCCTTTCCAACCTAATGTATCTATGAATCTATGAATCTATGAATCTATGAAAAATTATTAACAGATAAACAACAGAATTCCAAACAGATGCAAATATTCATGGTGGTGCTATTTTGAAAGCCTGCTTTTAGAAAATTTTCTTTTTAAAGACTAACAAAACAGAACTCTTCTTTTTTGAGGTAAAAAATAGGTATAAACTTTACCGTATTTAATAACTACTTAATTTCATATCAGCATATTGTTTGAAATATCACTACAAACCAAAAAGCAGTAAAACACATACAAATGCTCTTTACTAATATTCTGTTTTCTGATTTCTTCCCTATCCCCATCTCTTTTCACCCTAGCAGTAGTTTCTGGCTCTCACAGACATGATTGCTCTGATGACCTCAATCAAAAGGCAATTATGCAGCAAGGATGGAAGGTAATTATCATCAAGGAGAGACTGAGTGCACCTGAATAGGCAGCTGCAGTTTTTTTTTTTCGGGATTACAATATTACTATAGAAACTGCCTCCATCAATTTGTAATGCATGTAAAATTTATTATAAAAAGTTGATTTGTTTGCAGGACAACTGCTTTTTCTATTTGTTGTGGTTTAACCTGGCAGGTGGCTGAGCACCATATGGTTGTTTGCTCACTCCTTCTCTTCCCAGTAGGATGAGGGGAAGAATTTAAAAAAACCTACAAAGTATAACTCACGAGCTGAGTTAAAACTACTTATTGAGATAAGGGAAAGGATAATAATTATGACAAATATATATATGTAGATATGAATGTATATAACAAGTGATGCACAAGCAATTGCTCATCACTCTTCTACCAATTCCTGGCTAGCCTCCCAAGCAACAGAAGAGAGAAAGATAAATTCTTATCCCCTTCAAAATTCCTTCCTCTTGATGTCATATGGTATGGAATATCCCTTTAACCAGTCTAAGTCAGCTCTCCTAATTGTGTTCCTTCCAGACTGCTTGAGCCCTGTGCTCTGAATAGCCTTGCCTCTGTACAAGACTGCTTATAAACTATAAATGTTATCAGCATTGCTTTTCTCTTAGAACCACATCATACCATTATACCAGACACTCAAAAGAATAAAATTCCATCCCAGTTGAAGCTGAGACACTATTATATCCAATACTTATTCCCAAGCAAGAACAAAAAGAAATTGTAAGTTACATTCATGTTAGATGTGACAACCATCAGCATATGCCTACTTGCTTAGGAGCTAGTATGATGTAATCAGAAAACAGCCCCTGGACATGGGCTCTAATCAATCCACATGCTACAATTCTGGCTTTCCTGAGGATAGATACAAGACTGAGAAATGAGATTTCTAACAAAAAAATTAAAATTTCTATCAATCTGGATATTTCTACATAAATAATGTAGAAGTCATCAGATGTTTAAGAATCACAGTGGGTAAAATTGGTCTCACTCAGAAGTGGCATTCGCTCTGAATTAAAAGGCACAATTTTCCTTACATATACTTATCCTCTAAAATGCATAAAGCACAGATGACTGAATCAGAATGCATTTTACTCACTCACTGCTGAACAGTAAGATTTTTAATGGATATTCAACATATAAACATCATGTTTTATTAGAGACTATTTTTATGCAGAGGCCACATCTGTCAATCTCGCATTTTAATGCAGACAAAATATGTAAAACTTAGTAATCTGATGCTAATAAATTGTTGTAAGTCTGAGCAGAAAGAACACACAATGTAGTATTAATTGGGTATATACATGGCATACTCATTTTAGAATAAAGTATTTTCCATTTGAATCTTACATCTTTCCATTCTTTAATTTGCACAATTTTTCTTTAAATTACTAATTTGTAATGTACAGGTTTTTGTATAACCTTATTCTGAAGCACTGAAGTCTCCAAAACCAGTTATAGCACTCTCTTTTTTGACACTAGTCCAAAAGAACCAAATACTTTTCTCAGTATTTTCAACTTTTCACCACTGCCTTCACCTTCTCTTCGTATTCAGTGTAATAAAAGAGGAATAAAAAAAGAAGAGTCTAAATTGAGGGGAAAAAAAAAAAAGAACAAACTAAAAACAAAAAAACCTGAAGAATGGAAACTGGTTGGTATTTGAGCTCTATATTTGCAAGTTTTATTTTTACTTTCTAAAGTTGTTCTGGTCTCCTCCACTTGAATTTTGACATAGCTGAATTTCCAACCTCCAAAAAAAAAAACAAAAAGCCACTTCAATTTACCTGCCTTTGCCATTTCAGCACATCTATTTCTCCTTTTTTTTTTTTTTCTTTGTTACACAAATTTTGAAGTACAGTCAGAGTTTACTTAAGCCTTTTTCTGCACTGAATAAACACGTTACAAGCAATGGTTTATTTTGATTTTTTTTTAATCAGTACATAGAGTGTGTGGTGGTCTCTATCTTGAAATACTCCATGATCAATGTCAGTTGAAACATGAAATAATTTTCCTTTTTCCATAGAAAGAATAGCAGAAAAGTACCACAGAGTCTTGTATCTCTTCTGACCAGCAGAGATTAATTTTCACGTATCTTATATATTTAAAAGAAAATACAGGATTTTTTTGTTTATTTATTTATTTTCTTCCAGGAGACATTTTGATACAATCATGACTTCCCTTAAAATTATGTGTAGCTTCATAATTATTATTTTTAAATCTAGTATTTGCAAATCTCTAAGTAACATTCAGCCCATACACTTCCAACATTTCTAAAAGATTGTCAGTTTCTGATTTATGGTCAACTTCTTCTATGTACTGTGAAACCTTCCAAAAAGATCCTATGGATTCATGCATGTTTTTATTTATTTATTTGTTTGTTTGTATTCTACTTGAAGCCAGACAGCCATCTGGTAAAAACTTTTCTCTTTGGTGTAGACCCTGTAGCACAAACTTCTCACCAGAGTGATGCGGTCTTTATGAACAAACTCCCCAGTTGCTTTGGGATATTTCAGAAGACATGAAGGAGCTGGGCTCCTGAAGAGGCCAAGTGTTAGGTTTTTAGATTTCTCTGACTCTTCACAAAGGAACATGTTGCTGATTGGTTATTTTAAGATTATGCTTATCTCAGGCTCAGTTATGAAAAACTGCAAATAAAAGCAGTTTGATTATTCAAACATCCAAAATAGCTGGTATAGTTACTGGGAAAAAACAAACAAACAAACAAACAAACAAAAAAAACAGCCTTGGTTTTACAAGCCCTCTAGGGGAGCTAGATATTTTAGTAAAATGATTTTTTCTATTTTCTCTAAAAATTTCTTCTGGATTCCGGAAATTCTGTGCATAATTACAGAGATTCTGAAGAAATTCTGATCACCCATGTGCATCAAAATAAGATGTCTTTCACTAGTGTGACAATTGTTTCTTCTCTTTCCCCTTCCTGATATCATATCTAAGTGAAACCTTATGTAATGTAATAAGAAGTCTTCATTTTGATAAAATTGAAGAGTCATTTTCCAAACAATCCCCTGGTGGAACTAATCCACCTGTGAATACATTACTGGAAAGGTGGCAATGGAGTTTCTGGCTGGTAGGGAGTGAAAAAAGAGTAAAATGTGCCTGCTGGTTTAGCATGCGCAGTAACTACACTCTTAATACAAATGCTGTAGTGAGCAGTATCTTCTCCACTGATCCTTACATGTCTCAGTTGATAAATATAGTGGAAACTAATATTTAAATGGGATATATAGCTCATTACTGGTTCTTCTCGAAGGCCCTGACATAGCTATAATTATTCTATCTGGTAGAACAATGGGCCTGGGAATACTGATGTCCAGCCCCTAAATCCCTCCTAGGAGGATATTATAGCATGTAGCCTCTTTATGCAAATCTCTACCAAGGTCTTGCTGTTTTCCAGTGAGGATCACCTCTTTCCTTATCACTCTTGAGCACTGAGGCAAGGTATTTTGCAATCAGAAGAGTAATAAGAATAGCTGCTGCAGCAAATAAGCCCTTTGAGAAATAGTGCAGTAAGGGGTTATCAATTTGGAGTAAACAGACACATTGTGCCCTGGGCCTCTCGATATATTTACTACTGATTCCAGTACTTCATTGACTCACAAAGTTGAATATTTGGCCTATTGCTGCAGAGCAGCAATTGAAGTGTCTAGGGTAATCTACACAACTGAATAAGTCATGATCATCTACTAATTATGGTTATGGATGAACTGCTTTCAATTCATCTATAAGTTTGTTAATAAATCTACCCTCCATTCAGAGACTAGCTTAAGGGTAAATCAGAGTAAGGTGACCTACAGGAAGAGAACATTACTTGTTAATACCAAAGATATCAATTTATATTGCCAAGAACTGCTGATAAGAAAGTTTTATAGCGTGCTGTGATATAAAGCTGTAAATTATGGAGTTAACACTTGCACTGTATATGCCTTGCAAGGGATTTATCTGTATCTTTAAGTGTTTATACAATTAAGTATTCTTTTAAAGAACTATTTAAAATGTTGAGTATTTTTGAAGATAAAAATCTAGAATTCATACAACCTCATAAATCATTAAAAAAGAAAACATGTTATTATAAAAAGAAGACAAAACGTATAATATATCACACAATCACCAGACAAAAGGCCAGATTGCCATTCTGAGTCCTGCACTCGTTTCTAATCACTAACAAATGAAAAAAAAAATAAAGAAATGAAAAAAAAAAAAAAAAGGAGGAAGACGTGACAGTAAGCAATCTTTTCTTAATTTCAAGAACTTAAAGAGAAATGTTAAATTTATACAGTGTTTAGTATTTTCACGTGTGCTCTTTTGGGAATATGATGTGAAACAGAATACAGGACATTGCTGAATGTTCATTGCATTCCTAATGATAAAGAATGATAAATTACTGTAAATTTCTATTGCCGAAGTGAATGAGAAATGGATGTAACGAATACACCAAGGGGGTATATTTTAAAGCCAGTATGTGACTGTAGTACGCACATAACCAGTTATATAAGTAATGTCCACATCACTCATGCTCTGTTTTGCAGATCAGCACAGATTTTAAAGTTGCCAGTAATGAGAACTTGGTTGGCACTTATCCAGAGAGAGGATTTAAAGAAGACCTTTCTGGGGAAAAAAAATATGATGAATATCAACCAATGTTTATTTTTATAGCTTTATTTCCTGCACTATAAACTGATAGCCTTTATGAAATGTTGGAGAAATACAGCACAAGCCCTACGCTTCTTAGAGATGTACTAATTCCTTGCAAAGGAGACCATCTGTAGTGAGAGATTAATCTTCACATTCAATCTCTCTTAACTCAGCTCTGAAGAGGCTAATGCAGACAAAGACTGCTAAATGGAAGGAGGGAATCTAGAGTTGACTATCAGGTGTAATTCTCTGGTTCAAAGCAATCATGCTTTAAATGTAATTATTTCCCATTACTGTGAAGCCAGCTAGGAAAGCGTGTGCAGCCTAGCTTTAGCCGCAGAGAAGTTCACATCCCACCTAATAACAGCATGGCATACTCTTCTTCTGACTTGTCTACGCAGACCTTCTGTTTGTCTCCAAATACCTTTTGCTTTTTTGACCTGGTAGATAAAGTAGTAACATCAGTGTTGCGGGCTAATTTAAAAAAAAAAAAAAAGAATAATTTGCACACATTTTACGTATTCAGAATCACAAAGCTTGTGTCCTCTCTACCTGCACTAATTCTGGCACTTAATGTGCGTCTTTGCAAACTCTTTCCTTGTGCCTGCCTGGGAGAAAATTCACTTGAAAGTGAGTAGTAATCTGTAGTGTCACTGTGCTAAAATGGCTTAAGAAAAGGACTGAGGAATGAATGGACTACATGCAAGTAGGGAAGAAGGAAAGTAGGCAGGCAGCCTAAGGCTGGGCATAAGATGCTGAGTACAGCCCCGAGCTTCTGTGCCACATCTCTGCATATAAAACAATACAGGTAGGGCAAAAAGCATTTTTCTTTTCTACGACTGTTGAAAATGAACAGGAATCTTAAAGAGCTAATGAGATGGTTTGTCTGACAGCTGCTAAGTTGAGTCTCCCACCTACCTTAAAACAACCCAGTGTGCTTGCTTGTATCCATCTGTTGCTCCTGGTTTCAAGCAACTTGCACTCATCAATATGCAGCGATTCTAAAACTTCTCCCTGTCACATAATTTTAATGCATCAATGGCAGTCACCCAAAGGTATGGGGGTAGGGAATGCTAAACGTCAATGGCAGAGGCAGCTGGGTTACTGCATTAGACAATTCAGTATGCCCTAAGCACAGGGTGACCCTCATTGAGGGATAGTCATTCTCTGAGAATGCAGCAGCATTATGGGAGGATAATACATTTTATAGAAAGATATAGAAAGTATATGTAATGCCTCTAAGACAAATAAATGGATGCCTTCTCTCATCATAAAAGCTTTCTAAACATTATTTTTAATTTCTTCATTAATAAGTCAGTAGAAATCAGCTGTGATACAGTTTATGCTAATTACCATTAAAGAATGTTACAAATATTCAGTATTTTACAAATACTGAAATGATGAAAATTATTTCTCCAAACAAAATTTTAAATATAAGCAAGAAATCCATATAATATTTGGATCCACGTGCACAGAAACTACTTTAAATAGGGATAATTCTATGATTCTATGATCATATCTTCTCTCTCCAATGCCTGCTTACTTTATGTGGCAATTTAACTAAATATTCTACGTGACACTACATATAAAAGAACTGATGTAACTATAGATTTGTATGCTAACTCAAAAAATACCTATTACACATCTATTTCATTTACACCAAATTATTTAAAGAAAGTAAACTGTAGCTCTAAAAACAGAGAAAAAAAGCACACTTTCTTATCTGAAAGCAATTATGATTAAATAAACCATTAAATAGCAACAGATAAAATATTACTTTGTCTAGCAAATTTACAGTTCTGTAAAAAATAATAATAATAATGTTTTTTATATACACTTATTATAAAAGCAATTTAAGGTTAAATAAAATGTTGTTGGCTTTTTGTACACAAACGTCATCAGGTTTTTTCCCTGCATGCAGCAGGCATGTGGTTTTAGGGAAAGCACACTGTATTCAGTCATCACTGTGCTTTGAAGTTTGCTCATCAGATATTTTGAACAGATTGTATAACATCTACAATGTGCCTGAATTTCTACCAGTAAAGAATTTTGAGTTCTTTTTCTCTCCTCAGACAATGATATTTCAGATGAACATGAATTCTGTTTTTTGTTTGGTTTTTTTTTTCAAATTACTTTGAATTTGTTACTTGTAAGGAAAAGAAGGGAGCCCTCTACTCTGCCCTTGTGAGGCCATATCCGTAGTACTGTATCCAGTTCTGGGCTCCTTAGTTCAATAAAGACAGGAATCTCCTTGAAAGAGACTAGTGGGGGAAAACAAAAATGATTAGGGGCCTGCTGCACTCTGATCAGAAAAGGATGAGAGATCTCGGACAATTCAGCCCAGAGAAGACAGATGAGAATCTTATCAACGCTTAGAAATATCAAAAGAGAATCAATTGGATGGGGCCAGGGATTTTTCAGTGTTGTGCAATGACCAGACAAGGAGCAACAACTGGAACACAGAAAGTTCTATCTGAACATTTGAAAAAACTTAATCCACCAGTTCCCAGAGGTAGGCAGGTACTTAGCCATTTACAGAAATCAAGGTTTTCTTGCATGTAAGGATTACTTATATACTTACTTACTGCATGGAAAACAACTCAGAGACAGTTGCAACAGAATATATTTTCGTTATTTATTTGTTACTGTAATGAGAGATAATTTAGGATATGATTGTGAAGATGTTCAGCTTTTTGTACTACATATGAACAATTCTGTCTTCTATTATATATGGTAAAGCAGAAATTATAAGTAGAGACAGGAGAATAACCCATTTATCTTTTTGAGGACTTTGAGGCATTTTTCTTTCCCTGAATAGTTTGCAGACTTAAGGAATGCTGAGATACTGTGAAAGATCGATGTAAAACAGTCTCTTCAAGTGATTTTGCTAGACAGTAGTGGAAAAAAAAACTTGTCTTTTCTCACAATTTTAATATTTTCTTACCGTAAATGGCTGCAGGGCTTTAGTCACCTGCTAAATTATCGAGCAACAGCTTTTCTCAGAGCCCTAATTAGATGAAAAATAATTCATTGAACTCAGCTCTCTAGAGGTTAAACAGAATTATAACAACTGTTATCATAGAATCTTAGATTCATTAAAGACCACTAAAATCATCTAGTCCAGCTGTCAACCTATCACCGCCATGCCCACCAACAACGTCCCTTGGTGCCAATCTCACATTTTCTTGAATACCTCCAGGGACAGTGACTTCACCACCTGTCTGAGCAGCCTGTTCCAATGCCTCACCACTCTTTCTGAGAAGGAATTTTTCCTAATATCCAACTTGAAATGAAACTGTAGTTTGCAAGGTAACCAGACTTTCAGGCTGGATTTAGACATGACATTGCTCCTGTAAATGTAATGTGATTAATTATCAATTATATCTAAAAGAAATCGTTATGGAATTGCTAAATGACACCCTGTATCATGAGTAACAGAAGTGATTTCACTTACTAATTACAATCTGCTTAAACACTGAGGGGCAAAAAAGAGTTTATGATTTATATTTTCTTGCATTTTAACATCACTGAAAAAAAAGTATACATTTTTTCCACATACTCATTTTTAGATAAGTCTTTTTTGATCTTTCAGAAGTTTGCAAGAGAAAATATGGTTAATTAAATAAAGGATGGACATGTTTAGCAATTATTGTTCTTATGTTTGTTCTTCTGAAATATTTTAGATTTCACGATCTTTAGTAAGAGCTAGAATAAGTTACAACAGAAGTGGATAAATAATTCAAACAGTTTTTTTATGGCTGCAGTCAGAAAATAAAGCAGTAAAGATTCCGGAACCATCTGCTGAGTTTACCCAGGTTCTGATAGGCTGATTACCAATTGGAATCTGGTTGTCTAGAAGTATATGAGGATCTATGGTGTGTCTTTGGAAATATTATTTAATCTATACCAGAAAAAGAACCAGCCAATCTGCTGAAACACCTCAGAAAATGTTCAAGCAGAAGCACTGATCGATTGACTGATTGATTGATTGGGAATCTCTTCAAGCGGAAATGGTGTCATGAAATAAAACTAAAATTAATTACAAATATTTAGATGACATATTAATCTTTTTTATGATTGGATACTATTATTTGTAGTCATATGACTGCCACATCAAGATTTTTCAGTAGATATTTACAAGTGCTCTATAGAAAAGAGTTATTTTTTATTTTTTTTTTCCTAGAGAAGGAAATTAAAACAAATGAGCAATCATGGATGTGAATAGATTTTCTTTTTGTTTTCACTGAGACATATTACACCAGGCAATAGACAATTTATATAACCATAAATTTATGAAAGACTAGCAAAGAAAAACATTAATAATTAAAGCTTAGTTCTGGTAAGATCTAGACACACTTCTTTTCTTTGCTTTCTTCCTCTGACTTTCTTAACAACGCATAGCTAGTATATTCCTATTGGTGTTGAGTCTACTGCTCAGACAATAAAATCAACAATTAAAGTGAAGCATTCCCATGTGCACTGAAGGAGAGAATTGTTGAGATTATTCTCATCACTGTCTCTGAGACAAAGTATATAAACTACTCTCTACAGATATCTAGTTTTAACACATGCTAGCACATGGAGGATGCCCTATATCTCCCCCACTTTTTATACAGCTTTAGATTCCTTCTTGTAAAGATGGAATAGAACTGATAAACCTAAGTCCAGAACAAAAAAAATGTAATGATGAAGTCTAAAAAATTGCTTATGAAATCACATTAAAAGAATAGCATTTCTTAATTGTATTTGAGCTTGTACCTTGCTCATACCAAATTAATCATGTTTGATCATGAAATAAGGAAATAAGCAGAATGGCCTTTAGCTTTCTCTTGTTTCACAGTCATTCTACACAGACAGTGCAACAGCATGTAGCACCATTTCTTGAAATGGTTAATTCTTCAGCTAATATCACTCAGCATAAGTACAAATGATAGAATAATTCAATATTTCACAGCAAATAATTATATAAAATATAGCAGTATTATGTGTTATTGTCTTCAACCTTTTTTACTTTCACTACAAAAAATAAAGTAATATTACTATTACTCTGAAGTGCTCCAGAAGCCTTTCATAAATAGGTACCTAAATATTCATCTCTACGTCTAAATAATACATACACTCCTAACTTCAGGAATCTTTGTTGTCTTCCAATCCACCTGTTGTGCACATCCTAAAAGTTGAACTCCACTTGACTTCCTGTCTCCTAGGTCAAGGTAGTCTCAACCATGAAAAGATTTGAAGCAGCACCCTCAGTATTGCAAGACTACAGTAACACAGTCCTTCTAATTCACACTCGTTATCTCTTGGTGCATTATCAGCTCAGACAAAACAGTTGAGAATAGTCTAGATATTTACTCACAAAGAAAGCTGCAAAACAATCAGATCATTAGTTCTTTGCTTCTCTATCTCCCTCAAAATGCTAAGAGCTCTACAAAACTACAAGCTTCCAGGGCATATTATTATTTCAACCAAATTTGATATGAAGAGTAAGAATGCAGTCTTTCCATACATCTTGGCTTTATACTCAGTGAGAACAAACTCAGCATTCTTGTGCAGACCAACCACTTAGAACACTGTGCAGTGGAAAGTTTCAGTCTGAGCATGAACTGTCTACCTCAGTATTCTCAGTTTTAAGGACAGAAGTTATACACTCGATCCTGATATTAACTTTAAAATGAGTTTTGCTATGTAGGCCTGATTTCAGCAGTGATCTATAAGTTCTTTACAAGTGCTTAGCGCAGGATTTTCTGCTTTGTATCACAGATGATACTGTCACGCTAACTCTTATTTGCATTAGATCTTAAAATTTATTTGATAGCATTACTTTCACTCTAGTAGCATTACCAGGCACATTTGGATTTTTTCAGTAAACAAATAGAATGTTTTACTTTAATCACTATCACATTAAATCATTATATTCTCTTGTAAGAGAGATTTCAATAAATCTAACATCTGAAAAAAATCTTCATCCTTTCTGAAATTAAGGAGGGTATACTCTCTCTGCGTAATAATTCTGTCATATACATACTGGATAGAATCCAGCAAAGGGACATGAAAATAATTACAAGATTGGAACACTTCTCCTGTAAGGAAAGGCTGAGAGAGCTGAGAATGTTCAGCCTGAAGAAGAGAAGGCTCAGTGGAATCTCGTCAGTGTCTATAAATACCCGAGGAGAGGCTGTAAAATTAACAGTCAGGCTCTTCCCAGTACCAGAACAAAAGGCAATAGGCATAAGTTGGAGCATAGGAGGTTCCCTCTGATGATCAAGTAGCACTTTTGTGCTGTGCAGGTGATGGAACACTGGAAAAGGTTGCCTGGAGAGGTGGTGAGGTCTCCTCCTTGGAGAACTTCAAAAGTCACTTGAATATTGTCATGGGCACTCTGCTCTGGGTATGCCTGCTGTAGCAGGAGTCGAGCCAGATGGAATTTCAACCTCAAGCAAACTGTGACAATTTATTTTCTTTTTATTTAGTGTGGCGGAATAACTTTAATCTCCAACAGCTCTTCCACTTCTATTCTATTAGCTCTACTAATCCCAGATGGCATATAAAGCATGATGTTAAATTATATTTGACAACTCTAATTGTCAAAGAAAAACAAAAAAACAGCCACAACTTAGTTGCTATATGTTATTTTCATATTGAAAATAAAACCTTATTTTGGTAACAAGTAAAATTCTATATAATAACAAATTTCCTTTTATATAATTGGGATTACTGTTACAGGTGTCTCCTATGCAAATATTAAGGTGGCTGATTACTTTGAATAAACACTTTGATTGTTGCACGTGATCATACTGTTTGCCTATTCTTCTAAAAATCTCTGTAGCCTTTTACTTTGGAAAATCTATGCAATGTCAGTTCACACAGGGTCAGATTTGATAGATCTCTTTTGGGGACTCACCACATTTCACTTTACACAGACTAAATCCACTAATTCATAATGAATCTTGGCTTTGTGGGGAAAGCAATGTTTTCTTCCAAAAGCTTCTTCCAAGGCCAAGGTCCACTACAATGAATTTTGGCACAATTTAAATAAGGAGGACTATTGTACTTTTCTATAAGCAATAAAATGGGACATCAGGAACAACGCTCTGAAGTATGGAAAGAAGGAAAATTAGAAAAAAAAAACAGAGGATGAGCAAAGGGACAAAGAGTAAGTTTTACTTTTTCAAAGAAAATGAGAATGAGACTCAAACTCAGTAAAAAGAGAGAGAAAAAGGGTTTTACTGACTGTTAATTCACACCTTTTCAGTCAAGACTATCAAAAATCCTACTAGCAGTACACAAATATAAAAAAATATAATATGGTAGGATCTCTGACTTGCTTTGCACTTACATTTCATATTTTGGCTCTTTGAAGAGACTATTTAAGAGTCAAATTTGAAAGCTTCTCAATACAAGAAAAAATTCGCTTAATTACAGTTATTCTAGATGTAGGATTTGTTTTCTTATCTTGGAGATTTATGAAGAAATGTGATGCAGAGGATATGTCAACCAAAAGAATACACTATCTGCGCATCCATCAAAATCCAAATCTTAAATAATAGCAGGGGGAACAATGTGCAGGTCTGAAAGCTCATGTTGCAATCCATATAATACGTAATTCTCAACAACCATATTTGTTATGAAAAGGGAACTTTTGGCATACTGACCAATTAGTCTTGCAAATGTCAACAAAAATGTAGGGCATTCACTGTATATCAGATAAAGCTTACATTTTTACTTAAGGTGACTTCAGATTATTCCATTCTTGAAGTTATATGCCTTTTTTAAAAAAAAGATCTGATGTCATTCTCTGGAGTTTCCATAGTGGTTTGAAGATCATGTTAAATATAAAATAATTTAAACATGGTCATTTAATTAAAGACTAATTTTTACGTATCCAGTATAATTCGATTTAGTAGGCCAACTATTAAACATCCCAAATTCAGGCAGCACTTGTTTTCACTTCAAATGACTGACCAGCTAGATCTTCTGCTATTTAAATGATCAAGAAAACATAATTTAGATCTTCTATGTTTCTAAAAAAAATTCGTCATCACAAGTTCTTTAAGCACATTTCTGAGCTGTATGATATAATTTTGTCAAATATATGTATATATTGATCCTTAAGTAAGCCTCCAAAATATTAATAGTCTTGTTTTTCTTTTTTTTTTTTTTTTGTGTCAAATAGTGAATATATTACAGCTTCCCTCAAATAATATCTGTCAATATCACAATATGATTGCATTCAAACATTTGTTATCTACAAATGCAGAACATCTGCTATTTTATCACATAGCAACACCATGCAATAATTTTACCCATCCTCCCTTCCCCTATTTTTATGCAAATTGTGTTTGGAACAAGAAACGTTTAGAGAAAAAATGTTCCTGTGGTGAGATATTTTGACACAAGAATCTTTTCTCATCAAGGATGAAAAGCACCTTGTCATTCATTTCTAATTACAGCCTCTGTACTGTCAGTTCAGAAAGAAGCTAACTCCCTATGGTGATGTCATACACTGACATTTACAAAACTACATTGGACTTTGCCTTCTCTTGGTGTTTGCCAAGATCAGTCAGAGTCAGCACTGATAGACACTGATAAAGGGAATTTATAATTATCAGCATTAATTGTGTTTAAAGTCAAAAAGGGCATTGTACCTTCTGATACTAATAGTTGCTGAATCATCTTACAAAACAATGGTTAAGAACTTCATTTCATATTCATTTTCTAAAATGCTAAGACATTAAATGGTGATGTCAACAGAGATTTCACACTCAAAGAGTCCATTTGAAAAGATGTAAACTTATTAAAGATTAACATGAACTATTTAGTGTTCTGCAATTAGTGTTAACATCCCATTTACCAGTGGGAAAATAGCTGCATAGAAGTGGTACCATTGAGAAAGCAAAGCCTTTGAGGAATTCTAATCCTGACCACCAAATAGCATTAGATGGTCTAATTCAAAGAAGATGTGCTTATATTAGCATAAATCAGGAGAGAGAAAAAAACCTCACTCTCATTAGGTCCACAATAGTTCTTATTAATTTTCTAAAATTAATAAAAATATTTGTGGTTACATGAGTACAAGCTAAAACTTTATTTTACATCTTATTAGAAATTATTTATATTTGTCACTATAATCACAGTAGCAGTTAATTTTAGAATTCTTGACATAATTGCCAAATAAATATTATTGGTAATTTTGAAATGTCATGATGTGATTTAATAAAAAAAGAAATAATTGATTCTAAGTCAGTTATAAACTTAGTACGGACATTGAATCTTTACTGAGTTACCTATACTCTACAGTATTTTGCCTTAAACTTTCGGGAATAAACTTTCGTCAAAGAAAGCATGATGTAGCAAGTTGCTTAGGCACCTTGCTCTGAAACAAGAGTTTTTTCTTGAGCTAAGACTTTTCCTACGCTTGTTTTAGATCTATGTGTTCCTCCATATGGAATTCAGTTCTTTACAAAACTTGTCTCAAACAGATGTGAAAGCATATTCTTCTAAGGAAGAATAAAATATGGATGAAACCAAATGTTTTGTAAAGGATGACATTTTTAAGAGAGTCTGTATGTGTCTTCATTCTACTCTCTACTTATTCTTGCTTCATCAAGAAAATCTACCTGAAGTGCACAATAGTGTTAACTGTTTTTAATCTGTATATGGAAGACAATTAAATGTAATTCCAAGGTATTCTTTTTTACCCGACATTATCACATGAGTTTCACAGTCTCCGAATGTGCATGTGTCATGGTTTTATGATTGTTGGTATTGGTATTCCACATCACAACATCATGTAGTACATTAAGAGTTAAAGAGTTAATGCTCCAGCTCCATGGAACATCGATAGCTCTAAGTATACCTGTCTCAGAAGAGAAGAATACGTTCTCCAGAGTACTTTGTGTTGCTTTGAATTTTTATGCTTTGCCACTCATAGGGAAAGATAAAAACTGTGTGTCATGAGACATTCTCTTTCCTTTGGGATAGACCCACCAATGGGAACTCTCTGTCGTTTCGCCTTCAGCGTTAGCGTAAGACCTTCGATTTATCGGACACTCTCTCTTGCTCATTCCATTTGATTTATTAGCTTCAATTCCAATTATATTATATTATTTTGCTTCCCGATACCTTATTTAGTAAATTAGATTTTCCTCCTCAGATCGTTGCCACTGTTTTGCTTCTAGGCCCATCTCCCTTTTCCCTTTCCCCCTTCCCCTTTCCTGGAGCGTGGGTCCGTGGGTCCCCCACACCAATTGTCATGAAACTGGGTTGAACCAGGCCGTAAACCATTGACAGCATGTGAGTCTGCTCTGCAGGAGGACATCATTGCCAAACAGTCATCTCTAGGGCAGCTGAGAATGAGTTGAGATAGGGGTTATCAATAGACCTCTGCTGAGAATCTCTTCTATAGAAATTCACTGCAGTCCACTCATCCTTACTGCTGGCATTCTCATACTTTGAAATTGTCTTGTTAGCAGCTTCAAGAAAGCAAATACTGTTGATAGCTGCAGGGGACTCGATGTAGACTTCTATTTATCAATAATTAACATATATATAGTAGAGTGTTTGCTACTGCAGTCATCTTAGGTTATACCCCTATTACAGAGTTCAAAAGCTACAAAACCAGTGCTTATGCCCAATAAAGAATCAAAGGTGTTTTTGTGGAGTGGATTTTTTCAAGGAGCATGTGCAAGTTTAGTGTCTGGTCTCTGCTAGATTTTCAGGCGTTTGATAGAAACGAAAAAAAAAAACAGCTCTACTCTTCAGGAAAAATTACTGCTACCTTGCATTCAAAAAGTTCAAGGCAGATTTTCCAAACGAGCTAGAAACAAATACAAAAAATCTTATATCTCAGATATTTTAATACGGTGAACTTAAAATGATACAAAGGGACAATACTTGCCAACAGGAGGTATCACGAGTTTCCAGATATCTCCAGACCTAAGCAAAGTCAGAATTTTCATATGGTACTTGCATTATCTAAATTAGATTTTACTTTTCAAATACTCATGGAAAACAAAAGGCCGCTTTGTTTCACCCTCTGGAAATACTTCTAGAGATACTCTGAAATTTCTGTTTGTACTTGAGGCTTGAAAAATGCATGTATGGCACAATATAAAGACAGCCCTGAATTTTCTATTTTCAGTTAACAAATCGAAAAAGAACAAAAGCGAAACTTGAGCAAGATGGGGAAAAATCGGAAGATTTCACAATTACACAGTGAGTGAATAACAGGAAACCTCTGCTGAGATTCACGCAGACCATAGCAGTTAGGAATCAGTGACACCTCTGGCATCTTGAATGCTTTCTATCAGTGCAAATAGCAGTGAAAATACCTTCATAGTGATTTTTTTTATTATTATTATCTCACAACACTGATTCTGGTTTGGGAAGTAAACGTAGCTTATTGGTTTTTCTAATCTCTGCAAGCAAACAACAACTGAGTTACAGGATATTTCATTTAAAAAACAAACACAGCTCTCACCTCAATTAAAATCTTATGCTATCCTAAGCACTGCTATTCTACCAATGCTAAGCAATTTGATAGCTCTATTGAATGGACTTGTTTCATTTTAAACTTCTAAGAAGCACCCATAATGTAATAGGACTTCTTAATAAAAAGTATAATTATTTTTTAATTAGGTTTGTTTAAAAAAATACTCCCAGAAGAGTAGGTTCTGAGATGCAAGTTGCATCTCAGTTGTTGAGACAAATGCCAAAAAATACATATGAACTTTAATTCTCACCCAAAATAATCAATAATGGCCATGAATTGTCAGCCAGACAGTCTGTCATTGCAGATGAGGGCAAGCTGGTGAGCAGTGATTGTATTACAGGAAATGGAAACCTATCAACCAGAACTAATACAGGACACTCAGATCCTTTTTCCACCTTCATAAATGGATATCTGTTACATTCTACCTTTGAAACTCAGTTCTAAGATGTATCTCAAAGGATAAAGGTGCAAATTATAATAGGAAGTGAAATGAAGGCATGCATTAATGTTAGTAGGCAAAGGTAGCTAGAGAGCTGACCTCTCAGATGAACTTGAGTGTGTTTTGTTCTCTGAACTAAAACAACAGTAATAACTTAAATACATGTCTTTTATCCAGACTTTACACAGAATTAAAGATATAAAGCTACATCTTTTTGCATGCCATACAAGAAGGAAACAGCTTCTCCTCTGTCTGTTTCTGGCAAAAAGTCCAATCTCTTTAATTTATTTATACAATCATGGTAAGCAGAACTTTGCCCTTTTTCTGGCAGATTGAGCATTCAAATAGCATGTTGCAAGGTCAGTTTTTTGTCCCTGGTGTTGGGGTACTGAAGGAAGTACCAATGAATTTCATCAGGATGACAGTTTTGTTATAGTTCCAGGTCTATGCTTGCCTTCTGGATTTCATAGCACTCAGACTGAGTGGCTTTACAGGTGGAGATTGCATATTAGGAAACCGGTCATGTTTAATTCTTAGATTGCCCTGTTAGGAGCTAGACTTCATGATCATCACGTATCCCTGCTGACTTAGGGTATTCTATGCTTTTATGTAAATAGTAGCTATAAATAGTATATGTGTAAAAGTAGAATACTATAGGAAAAAAAGGAAACATAACCTAAAATATTGAGTTGAAATTATCACCATGATTAAATGGAGGCTCAGTGTCAGGAATGTGAATTGAATTTTGAATTGAATTGTGAATTGAGCTTGTGTCACAGTTTAGGCACCTAAATTTTTATAGGTTTTGGACATAAGACTTTTTTTTTTTTGGTTTTTTTTCTAAGGTGAAAAATGAGTTAACTTTCAATAAAATTCAAGCTTACTTTTTTCAAAAGAGAAGGAGGAAACAATTTCTTTACACCACAGTGGGTAACACAAGACATTCTATGAACCATGTTTCAGAAACAGAGAGCAAGGAGGAGTGTGAAATGTAAACTCCTATCCTCTTTTCCACAACAGGACTTCATCTTTTGGTGAAATCTAATTGACACCAAATGAAAATCTGATGTCACTTCACAAAGTCTACATGCTGATGATTTCCACAGAATTGCCATTCCTTTAACGTGGAATGTATTAAAAAGAATTTAGGCCACAGTAAGGTAAAGTGAAGATACTTTCCACAAATCCAAGTAGACACTAAAGCCTTGAAAAGGAAAAGACTGTTAAATCTGAATAAAGATTATAAGTACTTTATTTTCCAAATGCTGTTAAATTATAAGTTTTTATATAACTCTGCTTATACTGAAAGCTCTGGACACTTACTACTAGCTCCTAAGTGCTCTTTCCGACACAGCTACAATTTTTAGTTTATAGTTCAAAACATAGAATTTTATCAGATGAACCTTAATTATATTTTTATTCATTTTTGAGAGGTATTTTTAGACATACAGAAGTCAGCATTAGTCACATAACAATTCTAAGTTCAGGTACAATATTTTAAAGATGCCATATATATATGGATGCAGATTTTTTTTTTTTTTAATATGAACAATTAGTTCCACAAGCTGAAAGATGTGTACATGTTCAAATATTCAGTTTGGATTAAGCAAAATCAGTAGAGATTACCTGCAATGTATTATTTCTTTAAATAAAACAAACAAACAAAAAATCCCTTTCAAAATACAAGAATATAAATTTTAAAATATTCATAGCTATCGGTGTAGTAAAATATACTTGATTTCTTGTTGAATCCAGATCTCCAAATCCCTTGTCAAGCAAGTTATCCACAGTTACTAAGTGAAGCTTGTACTAAATCAAGTTAGGATTTTTATTATTATTATTATTATTTCAAAAGAAACATTGGCAAGATGTTTATTACTCTGTTCTTGAGCCACATCCAATTACTTTTACAATATATAGCATGTCTCAGTATTTGACAGAAAAATAAGCTCCAGTCAAAGAAATAAAAAGTAAATAAAATATTCTCTCACATCTCAAAGCAAAATGACAAAAAAGTGCCAATTTCACTTGTGTAAATACACTTGACTAGAACAATGTCTCAAAGAAATGACTTGTTTCTCAATACAACATGTGGTGAATTTGCCATTTGTTAAAATACTGGTACTCATTCTGGTTGAATTACATAAAGAACACAGAAATTAGAGGAAAGATGTAAACAAATTATATCAAGGTAAATATACAGTAATGAATGACTGTCCTTTGTAGGCTGCATTATTCCTGAACATAATACTTTGTACTTAAAAATTTACAGAACTGACTTGTATACTTCTCATGTCTAGGAGAGTCTGTAGCACCCAAAACGATATTCACTGTTTCTCATTTCTTAATTGTAGTGGTAGGACTTCCTCCACATTTACTTTCACCAGGTTCACAGCAAACAAACCCACCAGCACATATAGGCTATTCTCTTCCTTTCTAACTAGAAACATAAGTCTGGTAGAGAAGCAATAAGAGACAAAAGCAAGAAAGCAGGATTGCAGCCATGCATGGTGCCCACTGCATAGCCTCATAATGGCTAACAAGGGATGGGAGTATGGCACTGGAAGTTCATGACATGTGAAAGGATTACTCAGAACTGAGAGATCCTGTTTGTCCAAATGTCAGTGACCATAGAATTATAGAATGGCTTGGGTTGGGAAGGACCCCAAGGATCATCTAGTTCCAACTGCCCTGCCACAGGCAGAGCCACCAACCTCCAGATTTGGTACTAGTGGTGATGTTAGAGAGGAAGAGGCCAGCAACTCCTAGATTACATGCTAAACAGGGCATTACCAAGACCATTCTGCAAACAGGGGTGTTAGCTTGACATTAAGGGACCATGGAAATATTCAGTGGGATGCAGGCTGCAACGCAGGACCCCGTACCTTGTGTGCGTGCCTGTTGGTGCTATCTCACCAGGTAGGCTGACAAAAGTGTAAACAAGCCCAGAGTACATGTGCAAATGTGAGAGTGTGTGATTCATGTGTCTGGTTTAATTATAAAAGGATGTTCAACAATTCAAAGATATTTATTAACATTTTACAAATGGATAGCATTATGGTTCGTCTTCTGCATTGTTACTATTGATTATGAAAATAAGATTAACTGATGGCTGGCTAATTATATGTCATTAATACAATCAATACACCATCTTGAACATGACTGCAAAAAAAAAAAAATGCTCTACACTGTGTGTTGAGCAGTTTTTTTTTTCTCCAAGTGTCGCAGACTTCATCTTCAAAGAATATGTATTCACTCTCTAAACATACATCAGAGAAAAAAATCTTAGGAGTCAGAAAAGGGATACACATTTCGTATCCATATGTTATGTAGAAGCTTTCAATAGTGGATTAAATTGTTATGGTAAGAAGACAAAGGGTGTTAAAGTCAGAATATTACAAAAGAGACAGAAAATGTAAATATGCAGTAGCAGATTCCTCAAATGTGTGGTTCTGAAGGTAGTTTCTCCCTCTACCAGAATACAGACCTTTAGAGTAGATTACAGTTCTGTAAAAGTTAAGTAAGATTCTGGTTAGAACAGTAAAGATATGTCAATTGTAGGTAACAGGCTTTAACTCCTAAAAGAAAAGCCGAATTATGAAAAAAATGCTTTTATAATAACTGCAAAATTCCGTTTTGCAACCCATAAGCATGTAATTTCCTCAGCAATTCACAATATGACAAGGACTGAATGCATAATTCAAACACAAAATACTGTTAAGGATACTATCTTACACTAAACACAGTTTGTATTTATTAAAGTTTACAGTTACAATATAAAGTTTTGTTGTACCTTCACTGTGTACATAATTTCGTAAAATCTTCACCATTTGATTTCTGTAACAGTGTTCTCAAACTAAATTTAATGTATAACACTGGGCTCAGAGTCTTCACATATAGGCATGCCAGGTTCCTTTTACTGACAGGTACAGCTTATTTAAAAGGAAATGAAACAGTTTATTGGAAATACTACTTCTGAATGGCAAGTTTTGTATAAGATAATATGAAGATAAACAAATTGCACTCTCTAAATAATGCATGCATTTCTGATGTTGGAAAACTGGCATTACTGAACACTGATTTCTAAAAAGTATATCTTGACTATATACAACATTACAATGTATATGTTAGCAGCTAAATAGTTATAAAGATAAATAGATAAATAACTACTGCATATCCATCTGTTAATTCAATTACTATGATCAGTACAGTTGTATTTATTTTAATATGTAAGTTCTAGATTTTTGTTTAACTGAACATTCATTTGTCTGGAAGACTGGATTTATGTGGGAACTAATTTGTTATGGAAAATGAATATATTAAGCAAGAAAAACACACATTCCTTCTTCATCAGCCAAATTATTTTTAAGTTTAGCAACATAACTGATTAATTCTGTATGACAATAACATTTTCAAATAGGGCCACTTCATTGTTGCATCTACTGAAGTCTTAAGAATGACGAAGGTTTCATTTGTTTTTACTATAAAAATCTACAAGTTAATAAAAAAGAAATGATAGATTTCATGTAAGCATAAAAGTATTAAAGAAAATAATTTGGATTTAAGATGGAGTCATTCTTCATCCTCTTATGAATTATTACTTTTGCTGTATTCACAAAAAAAAAAGTCTTTTTTGTAATAATGGTGATCTGCGTACTGGATTTTTAATAGTGTTGACAACTTAGTAGAAACTCAGTGGGATAATGAGATATGTTCATTTTCCTTCCTACAAAAGGAAAAATAAAAATAACTAGTAAAAACAGTGTTCTCAGTCTCTCATTCTGCTGCTAATCAATTATGTATTCTCTAGAAAGAAGTGTAAATTTAAGCCTAATTCCTGAAAATTCAATCTTATTCTCACACAGTACTTTCTGTATCCTGTTTTCACCCAGATGGTTACTTCATTGGCAATTAAACTGTCACCACCTATGCTATGGATATTAAATAACTGTTAAAAACAGATCTCTTGGACATTTCCATCTACAACTCCCTTCTCAATAGACACATTTTTAATAATTAAAACAAACAAACAAGCAAACAAACAAACAAAGAAAGGAAATGACATCATTTTGTAAAAAGATTTTTTTTTTCTTATCTTTCTATTTAATTCTTATGTTCTGCTCTCCAAACAATGGTAGTTCGTTACAGGGTTGCAATGTGAGTCATGTCCTTCATTTATCAAATGGTTTGTGGAGTTATTTGAGTGACATAACTATTTTTTCACACTGTACTCACATTGTTTTCATTCTGGACCAGCTGTTTCCTTATAGGCATTGTTGCCTGTTTTTCTAATAGGTTTTCTGTGTTTGTCTTCAGAGAATGGACTGCTGATTTGTCTGCTTAGATTATTTTAATCAGGTGATCCTCTTCTGAAGATTTTCTGCCACTCTGCCGTTCCTACTCCACTTCTAACTGCTGAGATGTATTTTAGCTTCTGATTAGTCACTGTAGAATTTTGACATGTAGGTTCTTCATTTGTTTCTTGATACAGAAACACAATAAATGATATGGTGGAACTTCAAGATTTAGTTCCACGCTACCTTGCACCTTCTGGCTTTTTGTGAATCTTTATCTCCACTCAGTCCTATTCTAATAAGTTAAGTCTCCATTTCCCAAAGTGAGAGCAAGCAAGATGTAATTGGACTGTAATGGACTGATGTAGCCTTTGTAACTGCCAGAAGCTTTGCTGTTAGGTAAAGTGGAATTTGAACCAATTTTTTAGTTATTTATTTGGCAAATTTTCTGTCTTCAAGATCTTTCACCATATGAAAACTAGTGCTTCCAATTATTCAGATATTTTAACTGGTGTGCTACCTTCCCCTCTTTAATTCAAATGATTCAGATCACAGATTCTGTTAAACAAATAAACAGAAACATAGCCTGCAAGATTCTGTGTTTCATTTTCATAAAATTATAGAATCACAGAATGGATTTTGTTGGAAAGAACTTAAAGATTATCTAGTTCCAACCCTTTGCTGTGGCGAAAGCTATCACCCACTAGTTCAGGCTGCAAAGGCTCTGAACAACCTGGCTTTGAATGTCTACAGAGGCGGTGTATCCACAACTTCTCTGAGCAGCCTGTGCCATTGCCTTCTCACCCTCAACATACAGAAACCAGTGAAAACATTTGTCTTCCCGAATAACATAATTTGGAACCTCCACACCTTACGTACAGGGATTATTGTCCTGATCAACAGATAAAATTCAACTTTTTCTCTTTAGCATTAGCCAAATTTCATCTGTCTGTGACTTACTTAAAAGAGACTTTTAATGATAAAGATTTCATTTAAGCTTTTACCTTATAACTCGTTGTATTTATCTTAATAAATAATATTAATTACTCTTGTTGTGGTTTAACCCAGCAGGTTAGTTTGGCCAGCAGACCGAGGAAAGTGATCCTCACCTTCTACTCTGCCCTGCTGAGGCCACATCTGGAGTACTCTGTCCAGTGCTTGGCTCGCCAATTTACAAAAGACAGGTATCTACTGCAAACACCTGAGGAGAGGGCCACAAAGATGACCGGGGCCTGAAGCATTCCCTGATTAGAAAAGAACAACAGACTAGGATAGTTTTGCTTGGAGTCTGGTGAAGACAGAGAGGGGATTTTATCAGCGGTTAATAATATCAAAAGGGAGGGTGTCAATAGGATGAGGCCAGGCTTCTTTCAGTGACAGGCAGTGACTGGACAAGGGGCAAAAAACACAAAATGGAACACAGGATATTCCATCTGAACATGAGAAATAACCTTTTTATTTTGAGGATATCACTGGAATAAGCTGCCCAGAAAAATTGTGGAGTCTCATTCTCTGGAGATACACCTACCTGTGTGCTATCCCGTGTAACCAAATGTAGGGAACCTGCTCTAGCTGTACTGGATGATACCCAGAGGTCCGTTCCAACTCTATGATTCTGTGATAAAGCCATATATTTTTCATAATCTGTGAATATTGGGATAATAATCTATCTGAAGTTTAGTATCACAAAAATATTTAACTAAGATCTATATATCAAAGTATACATAAAACTGAACATCATTTCTGAAGTATGTCAAAATTGTAAAAAAAAATAAGATAAATTGAAATATACATACTGATATATGATCTTGGATAGAATGTTATTTAATATCTTGACAGTCAGAACTAGTACAGAAATATCACAGGAGTGTGGAGGCAAATGAAATGCTCACACAGTAGACTTGATCCTGAGTTCAGAAACTGTTTACTGAAGTTTATGTAGCCAGTTTTATCTTTATAAGAAGCTCCAAAATGAAGATTTGCCTGAAGAAGGATGAACTATACTCAACGCATGTATGTCTTTAGGAAGTCCTTCAAAAAGGGATGCTATCTCTACACTGTGAAGTAGGCAAGGAAAGCTGGCATATAAAAATATACTTTCCCACTCTGCAAAGTTCAGTCAGTTGTGATACTGAAGAGGAATTCAATACATGTAGAATTTGAGATGTTGTCCCCACCTTTTTTTCCTGAACAAGAAACGAGAAAATAGATTTATTTCACTCTGAAGAAATAAGACAATTACTTAGCTCACACTTATTCCAGAGAACTAAGCAGTTTTCTGTCTATATGTGTCCAGTTGAAGTGAGTTTTGCCAAGTAATTGCTGACACTTGCAGTGCCATTCTGTTCTTCTGCTTATAGTTGCATCTTTTGAATAATTTTACATTTGCACAAATCAAGACTTTAAAGTCTTCAGTTTTGTTAATTTGCAGTGAAATATTTTGAGACTCTTAATTCTGGAAATTGAATTTTGGAACACGAAACAGCTGAAGTTATTACTAAGAATAACATTACATCATTTAGATGCTGCATTTTACTGATTAGAAACAGAAATTTAACTAAATTTAATTTTATGTAGCCTAGTGCTTCTAAATTATCCAAGAATGAATTCTGTACTGTTTTCCTTGTACCTTTATTTTGTTAACATATTAAAAAGGCTATGATTATATATATTTTTTTCTCATTTCTCTTCAATTAAAGGTTTTTCTTGAAGGACAGTGGCCTTGATAGTCCAACAAAAGGGGATAGAATCCCTCTGAAAAGCCTTGATTTCCAGCATTCAAGAATACTTTTTTTTGCTCTGCTGCATGCATACACAAAAACTTTAATGAAATCCAGAACACACCCAGACCACTGAGTAAGATTTCTGTCATAACTGTTTTTTAACGTATTTGCTTATATCCACATTTTATGATTTAGTAAAGAAATCAGTGATTTCCTTCACAAAGAATATAAGACATTGTGGTCATAATGGCTTTGATTATCTATCCAGATGCTAATGCTTAATCATATAATTATGTTCAACTACTCTGTGTGATAACTCATTTACTTGTTTGTTCTTAAATGAATACAGACTCCAAATTTCACTAGCCATCAACAAAAAAATTAATCACTAGATATAACATCTGAACTGGACTGATTTTTAAATGAATATTCAATTACAGTACGTTCAATGAAACAAGGTTAAAAGTGACTTTAACTTCAGTTGTTTCAATAAATTAAATCTCATATTTTCTAGCAAAATTTTAGGACAGTTTCAGCACTCTTTCATTTTAAATTATGTTTGCTTTTTTTTTTAATAGATTCTAGAATTAAGGAAGAGAAGCACCGAAAAAGCTTCATACTTCTATTCATGTGTAATAAATGGTTACTTAAAATTTTTAGTCCCAAAATAGGACTAAATTCTAATGGGGCTAATTGCTTGCTTTTAGTATTTATTGAAACAACAACATGACAACAGCAAAATATCAAATTAAGTGTAGGATTCACGTACGCACAACATCCATTGCCTGTAATTTTAGTGTCTGATGCAGAAATACTGAGCTCCCTTTCCATTTAATAGAAAGAAACCTGGGACAAATAGCACTACAAATATTTCTTTCTTGAATATTTACAGTATGAGGATTTAATTTTATAATTTGCATTTACGTTTCCTCTCTTGCCTCTAGAAAGAACCAAAGTGAGTATTATAGATGCATTTTAATATCTATAATCAAGAAAGTAGAATCCCATCACTTGCAACAATCAAGCCAGAGGTCAAAGCCTGGAAAAAACATGACACACTAATAGGTAGATCTAGTAATAGATAAAAGGTTTTAAAACAAATCATGCTTATAGTTAACTGTATTAAAGGGGGGAAAAAAAAGATAACAAACTTAGGACTTAAGTGTAAAATCAAGTCTTTAATTTGTCCACACGTTTGTACAATGCTAATTTATATAAGTTTTTTATGGAGATTCTCAGAATGTATACTGTCTTGAAAGCTGCTACAAAGGCTGCTATGTTCTTCATCTGAAGATGAGGCTGGATTCCTAGGAAAGCAAAGATGTGCATGAACACCTGGTGTTGACAGTGGAGCAGTTTTACTACTTACTAGTAAGAACTTTGATGGTTACTACTCATTCTACAACATAGGGAAGCCTTTGGCATCAGTTAAAATTTTTTCTTCCTTTTGACTTTAGTCGTTGAAGATAAAATCTGATATTTGCAAGAAACTGTAAAGGTTCGAATATCACCAGAAGAGATAAGTGAAGAAAGCCCCTGAAGAATCAAATTAGAACACTATAAGTTCTTACCACTTTATCTTATTCTAAGACATTTTAAGAGAGTAGGATTAATACATGATCTTATGCTTTAGGATACTGAATATACTCTTTGGATACATGTATCTGAAAATGATGTTCTTTTTTTGGCTCCAGATTAAAAATTAACAACAAAAATAGTCAAATCAATAATATTTCTGAATTTCTGTATTCAGAATGACGCCCATATTTGTTCACTCAGTACAAACACAGACAGTTATAAACTGAAGGAATTTCAGGGCAGTCCGTAAAGATTGTGTGGGCTGGAACACTTGCTTTGTGAGGCAAGGGGAACTGGACATCCTCAGCCTCAAGAAAAGACCAGAGGTCTTAACTGTATCTCCAAGTGGGACAGTGTTGGATAAGTCAATGAGGAGACAGAGCCAGGCTCTACACAGCAGTGCACATTGAGAAGATGAGAGACAACAGATGTAAATTGATTTGAGAGACGTTAAGCCTGGATATAGAAAGGCTTTTTCACTCCAGGGACATTCAGGCAGTGGTACAAGTTACCCAGTGTGTTTGCATATTCTATGTCCTTGGACAATTTGAAGTTCTAACTGGATATAACCCTGCAGTTTGACCTGATCTCAAAACTGTCCTGTTGTGAATCGGAGTTAGGATTAGAAACATCTTGAAATCCTTTTCTATCTAAGAATCCATTAACTTTACTTCTATCTGTATCCACTTCAGTTTCCTTAATATAATTGAAAATTCGGACACAAACTGGTTACAAGTGCTTTTACAGTAGCACAATCAATAATACTGAAGTCTATAAAAAAAACCTCCTCACAATCCTATAAAAAGACGTTAAAATCAAACTAAGAACCAATGATGTGTTACATTCATTAGAATTAACTAACAAGACTGTTGATTTCTAAAAATACTTGTGTCAGGAGGTAATGAGAAACTCGGTAAAATATTACTTGCCAAAAGTCATTAAATATTTTTGCAGCTCTTCTCTATCAGTATGAAATGTTATATTAAAGCAATAACAATATGCTTATGAATTTGAGGGTATTAATTACAAAAGTTCTTAACAAATCCCACTGTATAGGTTATTAAAATGATGAAAATAACTTTCATTCTAAGTAATTTAAATAGGAAAATTACTCCTGCTTTAACCAATATGTAGTAAAATATCAACAAATAATATAATTGAGATAATTGAGATTATTTCCTCACATCCTAAAGCACTGTGGTTATCCGCAAAGACAATCATTGATCCTTGATGCTCTGAAAATTTATATTCACTATTCATAAAGTGTATATAGATTACAATGTAAAACTTTGCATTCTTTGCTTCTTGAGAGGGGGTGAATACAATATCTTCACAAATATCCATGAGCTCTGAAGAGCTACATCTATCCCCCATTATGAATGAACATCTGCTTTGTGGCTAATTTGAAGCTGGTTGCTGGGAGTCAGTCATAAAATGGGCTCAACTAATTACACCGTGGCCAGGTTTGAAACAAAGCTTTCATACTCACTCTATGAAAACTAGGAATATTTAGTCTTTATAAAACTCTTACAGTGGTTTTTACAAAGACTGGAGCCTGCCTGGAGCTAAATAAGTTGACAAACTTATTTAGTTTGTTTTCCTGAATGTGATGTCTTCTCAAAATCAGACAAAAAGTAGGGGTTAGGCCTGTGTACCCCACTGCACTTAATTTTGCATTAGCTAGATTTTCTCCTTTGCACTTCCCTCAGTTGATGCAATCACAGTTTCCAGGTAAAAGCTATATTCATCACCCTCTGAGCAACAGTTATTTCACTTTTAGCAAAGAGACAGTTAGACTGGATACATTTGACTAGGTATATGCTGGGAAAAAAAAGCAACCGACCAAACAAAAAAACCTCTTGTTAGATTGGGGGAAATATCCCTAAGGAATGTGTACTACCAGGAGGCAGATTCTCCAAGGAAAATTCTGAACCAGATGCAGCAGAGCAGTAATCCAGATCCAAAGTATCAATTTTCAAAATAACAGAATCATTATTTAACACATATAATGCTCAATAACACAGTGTATTATTTTATTTGCCCTGAATAAATTATCATAACCATTAGAAATCAATTCAGTAAATACCTTTCTTCACCTGTAGATTTGAGTGAGTAGAATTTCTGGAATCTACCCAAACAGGTCACAGTGAACAGGATAATGTGGCAATCTGTTATCATTAGCTCTGTTGGAAAGGTTCTGAAGACACTAGAGAGAATTAAATGACCTGGAAAACTCAGTCTATGGAAAAGTCTATTGTACTCATCTCCGTTATTTCCACCTCTATGCATCACTGGAACAATGGAACAACATGATTTGCAGTAGTGACAAAGATAAAGGTCATTTTCCTGATTTTCTTTTATCCAACACAAGCCATTTAAGGTTTGTTAAATTCCAGACATAAAGATTCGTGTCAGATCTTTCCATTCACTCAACACATTAATCTCTTGAAATCTTCACATTTGGAAGACAATGCAGAGTTGTGTTTTTGTAAAGCACAGCTACATTTTTTATATCCATCACTACTAGAACGGTCAGAATTTCTAAAATAACCACATACTATAATCTCTATATAGTTCATTTTAGCAAGTGTTTTTCCTAATAGATGCATTTTTTTTCAAGTAAAATCTGAAATAAAGAGCAGTCTGGAAAAGATGTGTTATATGTGATCATGATGCCCGGGTTAACATGGTAAAGATAGGTACAATAAAAGGATTGATACAGTCTATTCAAATATATGCATCAGAGAGGTGTGTTTGTTATTTTTTTTGTTTTTTGTTTTTTATTATTTTGTTTATGGAAGCTTTGCTTCTGTTCTACATAAATAATTAACTTAAAGTGGAGAACTGAACTTTGAAATGTACCAGCTATCTGATTTAGCACAATTGTGCATGTACCCGTAATTCCTTGGAAATTTAACCAATGGTAAGTCCATAGATCATAGAATCAGCAGAAACAGGTCATGTAGCAGAAACTTGGAAATTTAAGGAAAGGTGTCGTGAGGGCATTCTTGCAGCTCAAGGCTGTGTGAAAATTCAAGTGTCTGTAGTCAAGGGAATAGAATGTTTTCCCTAAATTTCTTTTAGGGAACACTTTTTTAGTACACCCTGAGTACTTCCTGAGAGTTTGAGTTAGCAAAGATACCGTTTTAAGGCCATGTTCCACACCAGTAAATTAACAACTCACATTTAGGCGTAAAGTTGTTCCAAATCTTCCATCTTTAGAGAAGTAGAAAAATATGCAGCATGATTTGTGTTTAGCCATTTTGGATTACTTCCTTTCATAGTTTCAACTGCAATAGAATTTTTATTCTTCCTGGCATTTGGTAAGGTGTTGTGTTTTATGGATTTAAAGTGAGAATAATGTTGATAACACACTGACGTTTTAGTGGCTGCAAGTCATCATTTACACTGAATCAAGGACTTTTCTACTGTTAATACTGCCCTGATAGCAAGAAGCTCTTAGTGCATACGAAGCTGGAACAGGACAGAACTGGGATACTAACTCAAATTGGCCAAAGGGACAGTACACATCGTATGTTGTCATGCAGAATGATAAAACTGGAGGAGGCTGGAGAAGCCAATGTTGCTAAGGGACAGATTGGTCATTGGTCAGTAAAGCTTGCATCACTTGCTTTTTAATTCTTTGTTTTGATGTTTTTTTCCTCTTTGTAAACGTGTTGGTTTTTTTGGTTTTTTTTCCTTCTTACAAAATTGTCCTTAACTCGGGAGTAAGAACTTATCAATTTTACTTAGGGCAATCTTACACATTGCATTGGAGGGGGAGCAGTGAACAAATGACTGTGCAAATTTAGCTTTGTATCAGGTTAAATCACAACTTTTTTTATATATACGAGTTTATATAATTGCACACTTGAAGATAGCATTTATTAGGAATGAACTACATGGATTTAATAAACAAACACAGGACTCAGAGTAGTGGAGCATGAAGTTAACATCATGCTCAAAATCTGTCAGGCCAGAAGTTGGTTCTGTCATCAGATACTATAGATTTACACAGGAAAAATATCTAAAGAACTTATCCTGACATATTTACCCAAGTTGGACTATCAAAAATCATAGAATCATAGAATCCTCAGAGTTGGTAGAGACCTTTATATGACATCTAGTTCAACTTCCCTGCAAAGGACAGGGACATCTACAGATATATCAGGGTGCTCAAAGCCTGGTCCATCGTGGCCTTGAAAGTCTCAAGGGATGCAGCATCCACCACATCTCTGGGCAACCTGTTCCAGTGCCTCACTACCCTTATTGTAAAAGACTTTTTCCTTACAACCAATCTAAATCTACTCTCTTCAAATTTGAAATAATTTCCACTTATTCTATCACTACAGACCCTGCTAAATAGTCTCTCCCTTTCTTTCCTGTAGCTCCCATTTAGATACTGAAAAGCTGTTATTATGTCGAAGCCTTCTCTTCCCCAAACTGAACAGTCCCAGATTTCAGCTTGTCCATATAGGAGAGAATTCAGAATTCTGAAATAGAGTATGCATCTCATAAGTAGCTATTATTTTGATAAACAGAAGTTAAATTCTCAAATAAAATTATGATTAAATTTGTCTCTATTGTTCTTTGGAGAGGAATAGAACAGAGAGTGGTTTTTCATTTATATCTTTGGAAAAACTCTTCTCTCTTCTCTCCTTTTATAGTTCTCTTGCTCCTCATGGACATTGTTGATAACACTTAAATGACAGAATAACTGCTTTATGTAAACTCAGAGCAAACCTACTTTTTTATTAAAGATTATCCTTCAAGAAATCCGCTATCATAATAAGGATTATCCAGAGAAAGTATGTTAAAATTCACCTGCCAGTCATTCCTATGGTTTTAGTGGTTGTGATAAGCTGTCAGGGGCAGGAAAATGAATTAAACTCTGTTATATTTAAAATGACATTCTGAATCTGCTCACATCTATGTCATCAGTTCTAATTCAGTTATGTCTTGTTGGACTGCACTGTCTCATTTAGTCTTCTGATATGATTCTCAATTAGTTGGGTAGGTAGGTAAAATGATGACATCCAACAATGAACTATGTATTTCCAAATATGTTTGCACAGCCACACATCACATTTTGGCAAGCTCTTTATGTTGACCTATTAATAAACCACAGTTTGAGGTTGAGAATAAAGACTCAACTTAAAAATTAATTTGAGGTATTCTGAACTATGTGGCTGTAAGTCATTCAGCTATTATATGATAAAGCACAGCTGCAAACAAATAACTGCTGAGGTTTGCTCCATCTGATTTCCATCTCCAGCTGTATACATGATAAAATTTAAACTGAATATCCATCATTCATCTGGAAAAGGAATATTAGAAGTCGCAAACCTGCAGCTGCTTCATTGCACTAGTTTGTGTCACAATAGGCTCTTAATGAGTACACCACTTTTCATGTTCACCTGCTTCATTAATATCCATTTGTATTTATTTGAATACGCTAATAAAACATGTTGAGCAACATAAAACACTTAAGATTATTTAGGAACAAACTTAGACTACCTAACAGGTTAGATTAGTCTTTTTACTTTCACAAGAACTTGTCTATGAATTCAAACCCTGGTAAAAAAATACATTGTACTCTTGAACCAGACAAGGTCATATTTAAATATACGGAGATCAAAATTTCTCCCAAGATTAGGAGAATACTACAGTTACTATTTAAATACATCTACAAGGGTTGATTTCTTCAGGAAAGAACTTTCCACAAACCCACCTATAGTGGGAAGCATATGAGTATTATCCACAAATCTGTTTGCTTTTTTTTAATCTGAGTTCCGCTGGTACTTTTTTCAATTGCTTTCAAAAGCTTCTATGATAGATCCTTATAAAAAAATATAAAAAAATGCAAGTCATAAAGGTCATGAATATATTTCAAAAGTAGTTTCATTTAAATATCCACTACCTTAGCTATACATATATATACACATACATATACAGATACAGATACATATATATATATATATACATACATATACATATGTATACATATATATGTGTGTGTGTATGCACAAATGTGCTACTTTCCTATAATTAGAAGCTTAAATCCTCAATTCATCTTGTATGTAGAGATCCGTTTCTTCAACTCTTATGTTGGGTCTTTATTCAAGACCAGATTGGATGTAGCCTTGGACAGCCTGACCAAGCGAGTGGCAATCCTCCCATCCTCCCCATGGCAGGAGGTTCTAACTATGTTATCTTTAAGATCCCTTCCAGCACAATCCATTCTGTAATTCCATTATATGAACTAAATCTGAGGTACTATTTATTTATTTTTCTGAATGGGTACAGGATTTGAAAGTGTTTTGGTTAATGTTGTTATGAAAAACTATGCAGTACCTCCAAACTCCTCTTCACACCCCCCAGAAAAACAAACAAACATACAAACAAAAAGAAACGATAGTAACAAAATTCTTTTTAGGACAGTTAAGCTGTTGAAGGGTCTGGAACTCAAGCCTTACAAGGAACATCTGAGGAAAGTGATTTTTTAGTCTGCAGGAGGCTAATGGGGGACAATCTTGCCCTCTACAATGATTTGAAAAGAGGTTGTAGTGAAGTGGAATTTGATCTACTCTTCCACATAAATAGAGTCAGGTCAAGAGGTATTGGACTCAAGTTGCAACAGGGGAGATTCAAATTTGATATTGGGGAAAACTCTCTGACAGAGTGGTCAAGCATTGGAATAAGCTGCCCAGGGAAGTAGCTAAGTCACTGCCCTTGAAGGTCTTCAAGAAATGTGGCAATAAAAGACAATGGCTAGTAGTCATGGTGGGGATGGGTTGACGGTTGGACAGGATGATCTTTCTGGCCTCTTCCAATCATGAGGATTCTATGATCCTATGATTTGCTACCCTTTAAATAATAATTACTATTGAGAAGAAAGAAAAAGGAAAATATACAAGTTTATTGTGTCATTTACATTTATATATAATAACAGTGAGGATTTTAAATACTTTTTGTTTGGATTTTAAACCACCTCATGAGTATTTTTCTAAAGATGATTTTCCATATCATTTTAATAAGTAGCCTTTTAAAGGTAACATGCAATTAAAAGAACCATTGATCTCTTTGTTCTCAAAAAAGTCATTTGAGATGATTCTATAGGCATGTGTCACAATTTACCTAATCCTCCTTAAAAAACCCAGCATAGTACTTCCTTAAACTAATGATTGTTTAAATTAATTTTTTCTACCCAAATAGCCAGACATTAAGTTAAACTGGCAACACTAGAGACAACACAACTATTTTAGTGAATGTGAGGAATTGTTAGTCTTCAGTCACAAAAGAAAAAATCACTTCACTGTTGTGACAGCATGTGAAGTCCTGAGTTAATTAACTTGCACATGGAGGCTGAATAACGCTTTTTTCCTGCAGCAGCAGTCTTTATTACCTACACAGAAAATATAGCAAAAGCATCTAAAACCTGTTTTTTGGTTTTTTGTTTTTTGTTGTTGTTGTTGTTCTGTATTTCTCGTGCCTTGACTTTCTCAATACTCCTGATGAAAGGAGTCACAAGAATGTTTTCTGTTCCAATTAATCTCTAAATAACCCTTTTTCCTGGGAATCAGTCAGCAACAGGGAACTATATCTATTAAATAATTTTAGGCCTAATCAAAAATAAATAAATAAATATGAAAGACATACCAATTACCTTTCTTTATCGTAGATGCTATGTTATTGTTATTTTTAGGTAAGACATTAGACGTTTAATGTTCTTCTAACAAAGACATTGTGGTAGATGTAACTACCAATTTCATAGATGACTCACTTGAGAACTGTCAAAAATTTTCTCAATCTATTGGCTGTGAAGTCTGAATTAAAAATGTACGATACATACTCCACCTGACAGGACACTGAGTTCAACTATTTAATATTGTATTGCACATTAAACAAACAAATAATATTACAAGGGAGGATGCTTTTCTCATTAACTTTTTTGTAGACTTTCTGAGTGGATCAGAATTTACCTAAGTGCTATTACAGCTGAATCCCATACTACTGAATGATTCAAAAATACGTCTGCAAATCTCTTCTCTTAGGTACAATTTTTACTCATCTTTTGTTTCCTTGGGTTTCCTTCTCTTACAAAAATGACAGTGGTATATATCCAACCTCTACATGTACATGTATGATATACATTTTTGTTGTGTATTTCTGAATAGCTATATGTCTAGATAGTAGTACTTTTCAATTTTAGACTGATATAGGCTGAAGAAAGAGGTATAATTCATCCATTTTGCTTTTAAAATAATAAATCTATGTATAGTATTTTCAGCTTTGAACTGAATGTCACAAAAATCATTGTGCAAAAAAGGTCGAACAATGACAGAAAAGTATGATGTATTAAAAGGAAAAGGAAAATGACCACAATTTATTCAAACTTCTTATTAGATATAAACATCTTCACATACTGAATTCCACAGAAGGTGAGCTGGTCATTAGGTTTCAGTAACTGGAAGAAACTATAAATCACAGCTTTTACTTTTACAGCCCATTACACTCAAAGGTCTCAAACCTTTCTTTAGCTATTTGCGATCCTTAGAGTACTCCAGCTGCAGAGTTTTATACTTTCCCACATTCTGTGACTAATAGATGCTACGCTCTAGAGTGAACAGGAAATTAGAGTAGAAGAGAGATGTAGAATCAGTATCCACAAAAAGGTTATGCAGGAAGGCCATGAAGAATAGCTCACTGTAGGGCTCTGCAGTCTGCCTGTGAACCTCAGACAAGACAGATTACATGCCTATTAATGCCCATTTAAGAATCAGTGAATTTTTATATGTTACAAAGGGGAAGCAGTGATAAATTTATTAAATATCGTGGAAGGGCAAGGTAGGAGAGGGAAATGGAGAGGTAATAGGTTTAAGGAGACATTTGATTGAGACCTGCTGTAGTTAGCTAGAAAAAATAGCTGCAGTTCTAGTCACTGCACTAAAAATAGTAGAGATGCTTTTGTCTTCTCACAGGAAAGTGATTCCTTTTTACAGTTCCACATAAAAGCACAATATCCTTCATTTTTTCTTAGCACATTCTGACGACTGACTTGCCCTCTTGCATTCATTAAACAAATTTACTGCTTATGATGCAGTACTGTTCAGAAAAATAGTTAACTTTTTCTCACCTGTCTATTCAGTAATTTCATTTCATTTCTGGAAGTAGTTAAATTAAATCTTCCTCCCACTTTATTTAGCCTCTTTCTTATTGAGTCAAGTGGTCCTGCAGATACTAGCTAATTTGAAAATGTGTCAGGGCAACATCAGCAATGTATAAGAAAGAAACCTCTCTAAGAAACATAGTGCCTCCACATCATGCTAGAGGAAACTCAGGAATAACTAGACAGTCAAAGCTGGTCTCACTCACTGTGTCCGTACTACAGGTGAGGCGTACTACACATCCTAGTTCCTGCTGCTCTACCAGACTACTCGGTGAGCTACAAGGCAGACAGCACCCTGCTCAGCAAATACAATTTCCATTAAAATCAAAGACAACTGTGCTCCTAAGTGTGCTCTAGGATTCCTTGTATTGTAGGCTACATTGAAGACTATGCTTGTTCCAAAGAAACCCAAGCAATTCCACTAAGAATGTTATGAGACTGCCTTTGAGTTCTTAGTGCAATGCTTTCCATTTAACATCTTCTGTTTTTTTTGTTTTGTTTTGATCTGTTTTGTTGTTGTTGGTCTTTGTTTGTTTCTTTGTTTTTGTGGGTTTTTTTTTTGCTTTCATCTACTGCTGATACTGCGCAGTCTTCGCAGGCAAAGATTAAAAGGAAATATGAGACGAAACACAGGAGGTAGTTTACCAAGAAGTCTTGAAGGCAACAAATTGCTTCTCAGACTCTTCAGCAACTGCACAGGCTGCAACATTTCAGTGATTTAAAAGATGAGATATTTTCCAATAGTGTTTCAGCACTTAAAACTATTCTATGAGATCTTCCACAACTCATACTATCCTTTAATTTCTGCTTTGTGTTTATCCACATGGGAATCAATTATCTAATTGTGAGTTTTCATGAAGATTAGCAAATTATTTATACAGATATTATACTCCTGCAATTCTGTGATTCTCTGATTCTGTGATTTAGTCTGGCAGATAGGGCAAATAGTATTATACAAGTCTTTAAAGATATAGCAACAGATTCATCACTATATTTACAGAATGGATGTCTTGATGTCCACAAGCCATGTAAATTTTGCCTCTTGTTTCAGCATCTACTTGACTTTACTTACAAATGCACGACATCTAGTTTTCATTTCAGAGACTTTCTGCTTTCAGTTGTTCTATTTAATGATGGAAATTAACACTTACAGCAGTGTCAAGGTAATGGGAGTGAGGGGGCTGGAAAGGTGGCTCTGTGAACAGTGCTTAACAGTTTCCCATGTTAGAGCAGAGCAGCTTCAGCTGCTCCCACAGGGACCTGCTGCTGGGAAGAGCTGAGCCATGAGTGATAGCCAGCTTTTTCACTTACTGATCACTTGCCTTGTAGCTCCTCTATATTTGTACTGATTAACGACATACACCTTCTGCCCCAAAGCTTCAGAAATAGTAAAGATTATCCAAGAATAGTTTCTTCCCCTCTGCATTACAGTAGCAATAATAATGTTGACTGCAATGTGTTAACACCTAGCACTGATGTTTTCTGCAGGGAATCACAAGTTTTTCGCAATAGACATAAACGTCCTTTTCCAGATGTATAAACACAGGGAGGTGAACTGGGAAGTGAAGTCATTAGCTGACAAGGACAATAAAAATGGAAGTTATAATGAACCTTTCAAGTAGACTTCATAAATGGGAGAACACAGTTGCTTAGGTACAGACTTTGAAAGGTAAAAATTCCACAGTTGGAGGAAATTCCTAGCCTTATACATGAAACTATGGGGACACATACTCAGCTTTGAAACAAGATAATCTGTCCAGTGGGCAAATGCTAGTTGCTGGCTTCATGCTTAGCTTCTCTTTCCCGCTTCTCCGTCATCAGCAGAGAAGCCTGTAGAAGGTGAATGATGAATAAAACCATGTTGTGCTCTTTAGTTTGGAATGGTATTCTTCCAAATCTTAATGTACACTATTACTTGTCGTTTGTGTCTTCTTGTTCTAATCTAATCTCCCCTTAATGTACTATCATGTAACTATGTTTGCTCCAATGAAGTAAAATAGTCATACTGACAACAGAAAGAAACTGAGAAAGTTTGTTCACTGCTATCAAGCTTCACTCCAACTGGATCTTCATGTTCATAGACAAAGCCACATTGCTGCAACTTGCTACCGAAGGTGTTACCGTCGGTAACTGCTGCTTCTGTCACTGTCAGTAAAACAATAACTTTTGGAAACCAGCACACTGTCATTACTGGTTGCCAGTGTAAGTAATCATATCTTGATGAGCTTCTCTGAGCACTTCTTTTACATCTGTTTGATTGGATTTTCTAAACTGTGGCAAACTACTTACTTTCAAGTCTAATTAACAGGAGTCTATGGTCTTTGTAACCACAGATGATTTTTCACAGATGTATGTCACTTTTTCAGGAAGAAAGATAGGTTTATAACCAATTAACTTTTTGTTTCAACTCATAAGGTACCCAACAGCATGAATCAGTGTGCAATGAAGACTGACTAAATTTTGTTTTTCAAAAGTCCTGGCATACAGCCACAGTCTAATAAACTGAGACTAAGTTTCAGCTGGGTTAGTTCCATCTGTTCTTGTTTGAAACGTTTCCAGTACATGTAATTTAATAATACTAATATGGCTGAGTAAATGTCTTGTTCTATAACACAAGCAACCCTGAAAACTTTTGCAAAAATTAGCAATCAACAGACCTTGTGAGGGCTATTATTTTCTGTTTGCAGATAGGGGAATCAGGGTAAAGTATTATTCAAAGGCAACATTAAAAATATATCCTTGAAACCACCCAGGGCTTTAAGACGCTGACTTTGAAACACTTTAATGCTATACTGATTTTTGAGTATGTCAAGCACCTGTCACTCTTACTGTCTTTAAATGCTGTTCTTTTCATTGAGCACCTCTCAGAACAAAACTCTGTGGTAGGTAAAAAGAAATGAAGACCCAAACTTTGTGCAGGTGCTTGTAAATTTGGACCTCCTAAGTGATTTGCAAGAAGTCAAACAGTGAGTCTCTCTAGAAACATTAAAATAAATTAAGTCTGCTGCTTGTCACAGCACTTTGGGAACATGCTGCTTCTCAGATAGCAGAGTTCCTTCAATTAGAGAAGAGTGGTCTATTAAAGCTGAAAGGAAAATAGCATTACTTAGTAAGCCTCTACAAGGGAACAAGCAATGCAGGAGTAAAGATCAGACAATACTCATTGCTTGTAGCTAACAAACAAAGGACAAAAAGAAAGTGAAGTGTCTAAAGGAAGTAATCTAAAGGAAGTTGCTGAGCAGCAGCACTGTGATTGCAGAGGGAAGAAGGTAAGAATAATGCACACTGGGCACTGACACATAGATGCTCCAGTTCTGTGAAAGTTAAACACGTGAAGTAAATGAGATAAAAATCAGAGATTCATGTTAAGGCTAGTCACCTAAAACTGTAAAGAAGATTAAGAGTGTGCATTTCTTTGTTTAATGAGCGAAGGCTCAGAGAGCAGATACACGCTTTAAATGCTTTAAGCATAGCAAAATGCCTTGCTAAAAATACCATTTTAATTAAAATATTGTTGAAATTGTGATAGACAAAACGTACTGGTTTGGACCAGATCCCAGGTTTAAAACTACTGAAGGATGAATGCCAAAGACATTATTATAAAAAGAATGTTACTGCAACACAAATTAGTATCTGCACCAGGATAAATCCTGTATAGGCTACAGACAGGGCAACTGTCTGTTCCAGAAAACTCTTTACGTCTTTCATTATCCTCATGCATGGTGTTCTGAACATCTTCCCACTCTCTATTCCCCTTCTCTTGCTGCTGTACATTAACCATAGAAGTTCAACTGTTATTGAAGCTGAAGTAAACTGGAGAGGATACTGCTATGTCTGTGAATGCTTTGTAACGTCAGATGAAAATGCTGGCCCTGCTAAGTGCATACTAGTGTTTCTGTGTGTCTTTCAAGGTTCTTCTGAGTGTCCCCGTCACACTGCTCTGCTTGTCCCTGCTTGAACAGGGGTTGGACCAGATGGACCTAGAAGTTACTTCCAACCTCAACCATTCTGTGATTCTCTGATTATCTATTTAGAAATTGTCGATGTTTCATTTTTATATTCAAATAAATTCATTCACAAAATGAAAAAATCAAAGAACCATGGAATCATAGAATGTCCTGAGTTAGATGGAACCCATAAGAATCATCAAGTCCAACTCCTGGCTCCACATAGGCTATCAAAAATTCAGTTGTGTCTTCTGTAAGTCTTCTCTCCTCCTCACTGAACAACTGCAACTCTCTCAGTATTTTTTCAGCAGAAGAGGTGCTCCATCCCTCTAATCAACCTTGTAGTCCTTTTCTGAACCCATTCTAACTGTTCTTTTGGTGGGGGGTGCAGAGATTAATAGAGTAGTACTCCAGCTCATTTCTCATGACAGCAAAGTAAAGAGGGAGAATCACTTTCCTTGACTTCATAGCTACCTCTCATTTGATGCAATCTAGGATATGATTGGCTTATATTAAGGCCACACTGTAAAGCAAACACACAGAAAAGGAGGATGACCAGACTATTTATGTACATCAAAACTGCACTACTGTTTTGAATCAAAATGCCTTTTCTCCGTTTTTCTGTTCCCTTTTGTGTTTCCCCTGTGCCTTCCATTTTCCCTTTCCTCTCTCCTCTCCCTTGCCGGGGGCCCTCTTGTGATTGATTAAGATTTCCCAGGGAAGAGAATTATCTCCTGAGTAGCTGAGTGGCTAACATGGAACATTATATCATGTTTAACAATTATCATCAATATTTATAATGCTTTTATGTACAAATTGAGTCACACTAGCAGACAGAAATGAAACCTGCAGTAGAGTCATTATAAGAACTGTTAGGCAGCAGCAGCAGGACATCTCTTTAAAATTTGAGTTGAACCCTTTTTGAAAGGATTTGCCTCTTTAGTCAGTTTCTTATTTTTGATTGGCAGACTCAGTGGTTTTTTAAAATAATGTCTTATTACCCTGGAAATATGAACAGATATTTTTGCCATTCTTTTTTTCGTTTGTTTGTTTTTTTGACTTTAATAAAGAAGGAGAAATAAGTTAGACTGCAGTTTGAATCTGATTGCAGGAAAAAAAAATCAGCCAGTTCTAGGAATTCTCTAAGAATTAGTTTGCTGTGCAAACAGTGTTGAAAATACTGTAGAAAGAACAGACTTATAAATGAATTAAAGAACTCAGAGCTGCAACAATTAATATAATATATATATATATATAATATATATTATATATATATATACTACTATTTGAATCATATTAATAGCAGCATATAAAACTGGAATGTATGTGACTCCTACAAAAATAAAAAAATAAAAAAGACAGAAATCACTTTAGCAAATCAGTGTTCCAATGCACCATTTTTCTTAACTTCTTTATTTTAAAATGTTGATCCATCACCATTAGATAGGATAAGCATATCTTTTTCTTTTTCCTGTGTAAGTGAAAAAATAATCTACTGTGTTATGACAAATGAAAATGATTTGAATTTATATTGACTACACATAATAACAATTACAAAATGAGCAAATATAGAAGTTTGTGTGTGCCCATGAAGATGTTAAATTAAAAATTTCCTATAGGTATTTCTCAATAGAAAACTATTACTAGTAAAAAAGAAGAAAATATAATAACAGATTTTCTGCACTGGTCTTTATATAAATCCAAGAATAACCATTAATAACCAGTTCTTGAGATCACATTTCATCTAACCAATTGTTCTACCTATCCAAGACTCTTTTTTGTTTGTTTGTTTGTTTTTTGTTTTTAATAAAAATCACTACTGAAATGCATATGGCATATAATATCACTATATATATATATATGTATGTATGTATGTATGTATGTATGTATGTATGTATGTATATACACATTTATCTGGAATTTCATTATTGCAAGAATGAATGCATAAGCCATAGTACCATACAGGTTTCAAGATAGCTAACAATAGCAGTGGAACAAGTAGATGAATTATCCTGGATGTCCTTTTTAATGCCCTTAGAATATATTTTACTTATGGGTTTTAGCAAATACCAGCAATATAATATGTGCCTATGAAATTAATGGAAGTGGTTGAGAATCTGAAATACATTCTAAAAAATGAATTGACTTTGGTATCCCTGTAAAAGTAATCTAAACTTTTACTAGTCTTTTCTATTAACTCTATCTGAATTAACATAATTTCATTAAACTAGACTTGAAGCAGTAGAAGGGCTGTCTTTCAACAGCAGCACTAATACTTGGATGAAAGTATGATTTACCCAAAATTATGCCCATAAATCTGTATTAGATTGCTATTACCTTTGTGACATGTGAAGAATTTCTCCTTTTTTCTTTTCTCCTCTACTTATTCTACTCATATAATAGGAATGTAGATATCGTCAACATTTAGCATCGGTATGTTCTGTGGATAGAATTTACATCTACCAGATTCAGACCACGTATGCCCTTTCAAATTTGAAAGCAAACTTTTTTTGTCTTGTCACTTCAGCTGATCTTCTTTCATTCTGCTAATTGCCACATCAAATTCTCTGAATTCATAACACTTCTCATTTCTTAGGTTCATTGTCGTAAGAGATGTTAAAATAGAAATACTAGCTTTTTTTTTTTTTTACATTTTATTATATACCATACATCTGTTATCTGCTTTTTTCTCTTTCAGAATGTCCTAAGATTGATTTTTAATAAATATTTATTAACTATAAATATTTATTTTAAGTAATGAAAAACTAAGAATAAGAGATGAAGTTTTATATTGCTATACATGTTGAATAAAACATCTTTGTATTTAGATAGGAAATCTTAACACTGTTCTCACTTTATTACTTCTCAAGCACTTATTTGTTCAGTTGTTTTTGAAAGTTGAAAGGGAAGTAAAAGAAGCTAAAATATCTCAGATGTTGACCCTTGAGTAACATTCAAAAGAGATAAACATTGAATTAGTTTTTCCTGTCATTAACTTAGTTGGTGGGCGGTTAGTAATAGGTGCTTCATGTTTTTTTAACAGTCATTCTAAAAATGCTTCACAAGAAATAGTGGTAGGCATGCAAAAATTTCTTTTCCAATTAGTCAAAACAGACAGATTTTATTACCTTTATGGGAAATTCTAGAAATTAATGTGTATTTAAGAATGGTGACAGCATCACATTCTGTCAGGTTATCAACTCTAAGTTCCACTGAGAAAACTATTTATACGAGCCTAACAGAAAATGCACTTAATTACAGCAAGCTCAGTGCATATATGCTGCCAGTTATCTGGAATACAAATTTTGAGATAAAAAATCCTTGGAAAATATAATACTCAAGTAGAAAATCACTCCTGAGTAAATTATAGGAGCATTAAGTAAGGTCAGTTTTACAGTTAGGGGACATTTGATAATTGTTACAATTATTGTAATACTTTTCTGATAGCATTAAACATGCCAGGTTTTAAATCAAAGGAGTTTGCCATGATAAAGAAAATAGAAATAGAACGTGATAGATTAAAATTACCAATTTTAAAAAATTGAATACAGAGGTAATGCATTTCTGAAGTACTACTAAATATTTATAGCAAATCTTTTGCTTATTATTATAGAGATCTATCAATCTGTAAATATACTTTCTCTACATCTTGCATGGCTTCAAAACAGTATAAATTGAACAATAAAAGTAATTATTTTATTTATACTGTACAAGTTTCTGCAATCAGCTAATGAAGTAAGTCCTAAGCAATTTTAATTCCTATTAATGTTTTCAGAAATAACCTAGAATTCGACTGGAATATGTTTTTAATCACACAATCACAGAATTGTAGGGGTTGGAAGGGACCTCTAGAGATCATCTAGTCTAATCCCCCTGCCAAAGTAGGCTACCTAGACCAGGTTGCATAGGTAAGCATCCAGGTAGGTCTTGAATGTCTCCAGAGGAGGAGGCTCCACAACCTCTCTGGGCAGTGTGTTCCAGTGCCCTGTCACCCTCACTGTGAAGAAGTTCCCATGCAAATTTGTGTGGAACTACCTATGCATCAATTTGTGGCCATCTCCCCTTATCCTATCACCACACACTGCAGAGAAGAGTCCAGCCTCATTCCTTTGCCTCCTGCACCTTAGATTTTTATAGACGTGGATCATATCCCCTCTGAATCTTCTTTTTTCAATGCTGAACAGATCCAGGTCTCTCAGTCTTTACCCATAAGAGAGATGCTCCATGCCCTTTATCATCTTTGTGGTCCTCTACTGGACTCTTTCAAGGAGATCCCTGTCTTTTTTGTACCATACAAGACAAAAAGCACTGTTGAGAAAAATCTTTAGGCTATTCCTGTACATGACTGATTTTATTAAAATAATGTCATGAAAACATTGCCTAAGAAATAAATAGTTTAAACAAAAGCATTCAAAGAAATTTCAGTGTAATTCCTGAGAAAGCTAAGCTTAGAAATGTTGTGAAAATAGAAACACAAATGATAAGTTCCACAATCCGAAAGTTTTAGGGTTAGACATCTTAAATGTCCTATTGTCAAAAAAGCTCTGTGTGACCCTGGACAAATCCAGAAAGGGCAGATATTTACCATCTTCTCATTTCCAGATAGATCATAGAAACTGCAAATTTCACTGATGTGATGTGATGCTGGTATTTAGAATCTTAAGACTTCAAAACCTACTGTAGTGATCCCTTATATTTCTTCTTAACTCCTGAATGTGAGCTGAAGAACAATTTGAGGAAGCAAATGAATTAGATGACTTCCCTTCAAAAATAATTTCTTCATATGACTTCAAGCTAAATATTTCTGTGTCTCTTTTCCCTATTTCAAAGTTCAAGTTTCTTTCCTTTTCTTTTTTATTATTTTATTTTTAAGCCTCTCCTTTACTTTGAGCAACTAGTCTGTTGAGCCAACTGCTCATTTACTGGATTTACTGGTATGTCTTTAACACACGAGCAATAATTTGTTGCCTAATCCAATAACAAGCATACTCACAAAATCAGAAGAGAGAAAAATCAGGAGGAGAAATCACTATAGCATTGTAAAATGACTTGAAAACAGTTTCTGTATTTGGAAATTGACAGTAGGTCAGAATTTTTCGATAAGTTAGTATATTTCTTCTAAAAATTATGCTACCTATGTTAAGTTATACTTTAAACTGAATGCAGATTAGAGTTTTTAGAAGTCAGTAGCACATATTTTCACACACATCCTAAACATATATTAGCACGTATTGGGAACAAGTGTTGTAGCATTTCAAGACATATGAGGGGAAAAATTTCTTGGATTTGAGGTAATTCATTCTTCTGCTTTTTCAGATATGCATGTTTCTGTCAAATGCACTGGACATAATTTGAAGATTCTAACTCATGTTACTTAACACAAAATTGAGTAGGGGCTGATCATCAATTGGTCATCTTTGAATGGTAAAGAAAAGACTAGCTGAAATTGGTGTATTTATTTAAAAATGTATGTTTATCACTGTAATTAACAGTAAATGGAAGCAGATCATGCAATTGAGAAAAAAAATCAGGAAAATATTTTGTAAATTTTTAAATTCAGGAGAAATAGAAGGATATCAGCTTCCATGTACAGTGGAATGATAATTATCACAATTAAAGCTTCAATGCAGTCTATAAAATGAAAAAAAATATTTAGTGTACATATCTCTGGTGCATCTGTACCCTACATTTTATTTTTAATGTAGGTGGAAAAATTTCTTTAGTTTATGATGAAAAATACAACACTGACGTTTTCTTTAATTATAAACTCTGATATGTTTAATAGCACAAAATTGGCCTCCTACTTGACAGTTCCCTCTCTTAGAATCAATGGTCAGACACCAGGGCAAAAGCTTGGTCATCAAAATCAATATTAGAAAAAAATATAGCTTGTCAAGACCTCTTGGACCGTTATTGATTCAAATAGGGTACTGCAGAGAATTTAATAATGATGTTACAGTTGTTGGCCAACAAGCAGGAGCATCTTTCATTGATTTCAGTACAAGGTGATGAATATCACAAAAACACAATTACCCCAGGCACAGTAGTAAGACCTGTTGCACAGCTTCCAAAGCTTGTAGTTTGGTTGTGTGGTGGCTGTCTCGAAGGACTTTCAGACAAACTAAATTAGATTTGTGTTTGAAAGAACATGTCTTGCTGAAATTGAATCAAATGTAGTATTTGGAATTCTATGCTTCCTTTTGGGTGTCTGAGTAGAAAGATTCCATGAAGGCCTTTTTGGTGTGAAAATAACTATTTTTTTTTTGGTAACTTTTTCTATTTTGTCCCTTGCAATGCCTCCTCCTCAAATAAAAAATGTCAAGTGTCATTCAAATATTGTAGTTTAAACAAATAATCCCATGTCATTTATTCCCGCTCCCTTGGAAATTTCAACTACGATTTTGAACCTTCTGTACATAATGAAAGATTTTACAGGCTCTGGGAAGTACTGAGGTTTTCATTATATTTAATTGTTGGAAAAGTGCATGTAAAACAAATGCCATGGTTCAAAGGTATCAGAGTATTTATTTGAAAGTAGAAATGCCCCTTTGGATTTATTTTTTATGATGATAATTTAAGAAGTAGTTAACACAAACACCCCTACCTCTTGGTTCCATGTTCCTCTGTTCTTTTCACAGATAATGTTTTCCTCCAGCTTCATTTTCCTTATACTGCAACAAATTATATTCTCAAAGATTTCTAAATAATAGATTATCAGTAAATTCTTATCTGTATATATAAGGAGCATTCTCTTTTCACTTGTAACAAGATTTTGACTGTAACATATATTTTTCTTGTAAAGACAATGACATGATCATGTCACCTATCTAGGAATCCTGAACCCAGAGCTCCTGAGACCTCCTGTTCACCACACTTCAACAGAACACCATTTGTAGTCCATGCTGAAATACATTTTAGCTTGAAGCATATCCTCATTCCTAGAGCTTTTAAAGAAAACTGATTCTTTTAGTAAACTGTCATGTGCAAGAAAGAGTAGGTAACATTAACTTCGGTTTGATTTTTATTTCCTTACCTCAGAAATAGATATAACTTAATAGACTTTATATTTGGAGATAGCATAGCACTACTGACGGTTTTTGACTCTCAAAACATACAATTGCATTTCCTAAATAGTTACCAGCAACTGGATTTTGCATGTCCCTTATTTTATTATTTTTAAATTGTGATCTTTGTTACATACGTGCAATGACAGTTGTATCCACTGTTTCTCCAACTTTGTGGTTTTTACATTCCCCACAGCATTCAAGTAATTCTTTACTATTTTTCTTTCATAAAGATATAAGGGGTTGATGCAGTATATTTATGTAAGATGGTCTCTCCTTTTACTGGTAATTTATAGCATAGGATGGTAATCAAATAGAATTCTAGAAGTTGATTAGGTAGAACTGCATGCAAAAACTCCAGGCTTTTGACTTTTGGACTTTCAATTTCCCAAGGGAACAGCTGTGTGGGATGAGACAAATGCTCAGCAAGCCTGGCAAGCTGTAGGAAAATTCCTCAATAATACAGACTTAGAAATAATAAAAACTATTGTGAAAATGATGAAAGTTGTCTTCATCCTTAAAATTTGCTGTGGATGATAAGCCAAAATATGAATAAATATTTTTATTTTAGTACTCATAATGAGGAATGAATGCCTGAAGACTGCAGAAATAATTATTTGCCTAAAAATAGATTTATATTATATCTTCAACATTTTGCACCTCAAGAGCATATAATAGCACGTGAAGATGTCATTTGAATGATAACAATTGCCTGACATTAGAGTTAATATTGAACTCATTTTCAACCCAATTCAGAAAATTTCCTTTGCTATTTATCTCCATTCTGAAGTTTCACCTGCCTTTTTACTTAGTATGAATAAATCATTAGAACAGATGGTAAAACCTTAGATATAAAAGACACTATCATTCTTAGCATAAGTTCACCACACTCAGTTAACATGTATTCAACAAAACATTCTACATTTTGTAGAATTCTGTTAGAATTACTATCATATTATTTTAACAATTAGTTTAGCAGCAACCATTCACTTTTTCCTTAGAACTAGATCCTTTCATTGCAGTCTTCAGTTAATTACAGCTGTTTTGTTCTCATTAAATTCACTTCTTTGAAGACTATGCGCACACAAACCACATACATCAAATTTCCATCATGTGGTGAGGGAACAGAATTCACTCTAAAGCAGAAAAATCTTGAAGATGAGACATTATTGATATGTGGTGAGACTGTTAGTCAAAGATGTTACTGATATATGTCTTCTTACAAATGTGTTTAACTGCTGATCAGACTGGCAATCTTGCAATTGCTGAAAAACTTCCTGACAGCTTAGCAAAGTCAAGAATGTAATAAGGTATTTTCTGCATTTCTTTCTTCCTGTAAGAATACTGTAACTTTACTATTGATATAATCATTGAATTATACAATTGCATAGGTTGGAGGGGACCTTAAAAATCATCTAGTTCCAACTCTGCCATGAGCAGAGTTTCCACTTACTAAATCAGTTTGCCCAGGATCCTATCCAACCTGACCATGAAAGCCTCCAGGGACAGGACATCTACAAACTTTCTGGATAACCCGTATCAGCAGCTCACCACCCTTTGAATAAAGAATTACTTCCCTCTAACCTCAGTTTCCTCTCTATCAGTTTAAAGCCATTCCTCCCCAGAACCTTCTCTTCTCCAGGCCAAACAAGTCCAACTCCCACAATCATTCTTCATAGGAGAGGTGCTTTGATGATCTTCATGGTCCTCTGGACTCACTCCAAAATCTCTGCGTTGTTGGGACCCTAGGTCTGGGTGCAGTACTCCAGATGGGGCCTAACAAAGGCAGAGTAGAGGGAGTCATTGAACTCCCTCTCTCTGTTGTCTACTCCTCTTTTGATGTAGACCAGGATACTGTTGGCTTTCTGGGCTGCAAGAACACACTGCTGACACATGTCCAGCTTTTCATCCATCATGATTCCCAAGTCCTTCTCTTCTGGGCTGCTCTCAATGAGTATTTCTCTCAGTACATACTCTAGTGTCCCTCCATTCTATTGTGTCAACTGCACCACTCAGCTGAGTGTCATAAGCAAGCTTGGTGAGGGTGCAGTCAATCCCACTGTCTATGTCATTGATAAAGTTGTTGAAGAGCACTGACTCCAAGGTGGACCCCCTAGGAGACACAATTCCTGGTCATAGAGCTGTTGACAACGACCCTTTGGCTATGAGAATCCAACAAATCCACCTAATAGTCCACACTTCAAATCAAATTCAGCCTCATGACCACCTACAGTTTCTTACAGGAAGCAGGGGGGCAGTGCTGAGCTCTGCTCTGCGGTGATAGCAACAGGGCCTAGAAAATGGTGTGAAGCTGCATCAGGGAAGGCCTGGTGGCAGACTGGAAAAAGTTACTCACTAGAGGGTGGTGGGTATGGAACAGGCCACCCAGGGCAATGGTCACGGCCTCAGTCCTGCTGAGTCTAAGAAAGCATTTGGATACTGTCCTCACATATATGATTTGAATTTTGGGTAGACCTGTGTGAAGGCAGGAGTTGGACTTGATACTTTTACATCTCTTCCAATTTGGGATATTCTTTGTTTCCATAATTCTCCCCCTTTGCTCTTATTAGACCCTATTTGAAACCCTATAGTTAGCTCTGGGCACCCCCTTCCAGCAAAAGGGAGATATGTACCTGTTAGAGTAGGTTCAGAGGAAGGCCACTCTCACAAAGTCAACCTGAGAAAATTGAAGTCATTTAGCCTACAAAAGAGAGGGTTCTGTGGAGACCTTATAATGATCATCCAGTATCTGAAGGGAGCCTGCAGGAAATAAGATTCTTTTTTTACAGGGAATGTTAAATAACGTAGGTACAGGACAAGGGTTAATGGCTTTAAACTAAAAGAAGGTCAATTTAAATTAGGCATTTGGATGAAATTCTTTAACTCTGAGGATGATGAGTCACTGGAACAGGTTGCCCAGAGAACCTGCGAATGCCCCAACCAGGAAGGTATTCAAGACTGAGTGTGTCGTAGGGCAAACTGATCTACCAGAAGGTGTCCTCTGCTCATGGCAGGGAAGTTGGAGCTAGATAATCTGTAAGGTCCTTTCCAACCCCAAAAATTCTATGATATATAAAGAGTGTAATTTTTTTCTTCTAATGCAATGCATCTCTGAACTTGCAGAACTTACTTCTACCCTTTGCATCCCTTGTTTATGGTTGTTTCTCAGACTGTGTCAAGAAACTAGCCTGGAGAATATATTTTGTATTTACAATCAAATTTCTGTTTACATTTTAGTCCTTCTATGCCCTATTCAAGTCATTAGCTGAATAATGTTCAGAAATCATAGCATGTTAGTGAAGTAGTACACATTGTATGTAATGTTCACTATGCCGGATACTGCACTTTTCAAGAATACTAAGAGATCGTTTTAAAATAAAATGATAGCAGCAATAGCTCATGAATGAAAAAATCTGGGTATTCTTAATCCTGCCCTCAAAATAAATAAATAAATAAAAATAAAATAAAATAAAATAAAATAAAATAAAATAAAATAAAATAAAATTGAGAGAGAAAAGAATAAAAAAAAACCACATAGTAGGCTCACAGGGCTTTTTGTTTGTTTATTTTATTTATTTTTTTAGATATGATATAGTCTGAATTTACAAAGAGAATTCACACTTGAGTTTTGTTATTTGCTGATTAATATAGTCATATAATCATATAATCACCAAAAGATCTCCAGGAGTATCACTACTCACCCAACACCAATATTTCTCCACTAAGCATAACAGATATATTCTGTCAAAACTCAGTGTACGCACTGAGTGGTAACTACTCTGGAACTTCACAACCAAAAGTTGTGTTGAGGAGGAAAGGGGTATTATTTCATTTTCTCCAACGATATTTTTCTGAAAATGGTGAATATAATTTGACTAAGATTAATAACGTTACTACCCCAAAAGTATCTTTAATGTAACTTTCAGAAGGCTTTAAAAATGAAGGGATTTGACAGTGTTGGAGCCCAAATTAAATTTTTAATCAGCACTTGCATTAATCATGGATTTAGACATACTGTTTCCACAGCCTCCAGCATTATAATCCTGCTAACTGAAACTACATCAATGCAACTGTAAGGAACCAAAAACATATAATACGGGAGCTAAATATCCTATATCCAGAACAACACTGATAAGGAATATATGTAAGAATAACATAGTACAAAATGAAAATTGCTTTTATTAATGCATTAAATGGATAGTTATTTATTACATCTATTAACATTCTGACACTGTTATCGTGCAGCTCAAAACCCCTGTATTTTTCAGAAAGTTTTATCTTCAGATTAGTAAAGTCTGAAGATAAAGTCTGACCTCTTCTATAGTACAGGAAATATCATTTAGCCCAGTAACGGTTGCAATAATGCAACAGAGGAAGTGAGGTGGACTGTCTGAGTTTGAGCTCTGTTTGAAAACTGCTTGTCTGGAAGAGCTCTAGGGATTTTGATCACTGCCACATAATCTAGCAGCCTGACTGCAGCTAGCAGTATTACACAAGGGTCAGTTTTTAGCCTGATCTTGTCTAACAACCTCATCAATGATCTAGATGAAGGGATAGAGTCCACTCCCAGCAAGTTTTCTGATGATACAAAACTGAGAGGAGAGGCTGACACAACAAAAAGCTGTGTTACCATTCAGCATGACCTGGGCAGTCTGGAAAGTTGTGTTGAAAATAACCTCATAAAGTTTAACAAGGGCAAATGTAGAGTCCTGCAGCTGGAGAGGAATAACCACACGTGTCAGCACAGGTTAGGAGCTACACTACTGAAACGGAGCTTTGCAGAAAATATGGGTGTTCTGCAGGGCAACAGGTTGGCCATGAGCCAGCAGTTTGCAGACAAGAAGGCTAATGGTGTCCTGGGGTTCATTAAAAAGGGCATTGTCAGCAGGCTGGGGGTTCTTCCCCTCTACTCTGCCCTGCTGAGGCCACATCTGTGTACTGCGAGGCCACATCACTGTGTATCTGAGTACTGTGACCAATTCTGGACTGACCATTTGAAAAAAGACAGGGATCTCCTAGAAAGAATCCAGAAGAGGGTCACAAAGATGACTGGGGTCTGGAGCATTACCCTTATGAGGAAAGACTGAGAGATCTGTGCATGTTCAGTTTGAAGGAGAGAGAAGACTGAGAGGAGATCTCATCACTGTTTATAAATATCTAAAGGGTGGGTGTCAAACGGATGGAGCCAAGCTCTTTTCTGTGGTTGGCATTAACAGGACAAGGGACAATGGGAAAAATGTGAAGCACAGGAAGTTTCATACAAACATGAGGACAAATGTATTTACCATCAGAGTGATTGAGCACTGAAGCAAGCTGCCCAGAGAGGCTGGGTAGTCTCTGAAGATAGTCAGAGCTCCCTTGGATTTTTCTGGGCATTCTACTGTATGGAACCTTTATTACCAGCAAGGTTGTGCTAGGGTATTCCCTGAGGTGCCTTCCAACTTCTACAATTTTGTGATTTTGTATTGTTATATAGCAAGAATTTCAGAAAGATATTCCTTTGAGAACTTCAAGAGATGAAGAATCCATCACTTCTAATTTCTGATAAATTATTAAAAAGTTACATCTTATTTCTGACTTGAATTACTCTGGATTTAGCTTCTCTTTATTGGTTCTCATTACACCATTTTTATCAAATTAAAGAGCCTGTTGGTATTTTCTTCTTCCCCTCCATGAGAGCTCAATTCTAGTAAGTGTTGAAAAATGTGTTTGGCTAAGACATTTAATACACTATAAATGTGGTTTAATGATAGCATAATCTTAGTAAAAATGCTTATGAGTACTGAACAATTGCTTGTAGATATCCAACAAGTTAATTACCCATAATCACTTGGCTCGTTTACTTACAAAGCAGTGCTTCTGTTTTAAGCAGGAATATCAAAAGATGAACAATTAAATATGATTCTTCTAACCATTCAGATATTCACCTCTATCTGAGTGGAAGATTTTGGGATTGGATTCCATGAACATGGAAAAATGAGGATTTACAAAGTGCATAATCAAACACAATGCAAGGAATTTTTGGCTCATAAGTGAAAATTAAGTAATGTAATAAATGGACATCAACAACAAAAATCTTTGATGCTCCCCATTTCTGCTTTTATTATATGATGACTTAGAGGATTATCTCTATGCTTCAAAACTGAATAAAGGAGCAATTAGAATGAACTGAGCCAAAATATCAAATAAAATATTCAGAACTTTGTTTAAAAGTCTTAGATTCACTCAGAAGGAAAGAACTAGTGTAAGTTTTGTCTGGCCACAGACTATTTTTCTGATGCCCTACAGCAATGTATAAATTTGTTTCAACTGTGAGCATCACATTTCTTGGGTTGTGTCTGTAGCATGGTTTTGTTATTAAATGAGGCATATCTGATCACGGTTTATGTGTGTGTGTTTATGTGTATCTGTTTTCATGCCTGTGCCATATCCCTCACTATCCTGTGGTCAATATATACCAAAAGTAGAAGGTAAACAAACATCCTAGTGTTAGGAGAAAATCACAAAATTTGTTAAAAAAAGAACTCATTAGTTGAAAAAAAGAAAGTCTTTGTCAGTGAGACTAATAAGAGGGCCTGTGAGCTTTGTCTCTTTGAAGCCTAGGCTTCAAATAATTCAGTGGGTGCAATGATATGTTCCACCAGTAGTTGTCAGATTGAATTAGTGCCTTAATAAACATTCATATAGAACGAAATTACAGCGGAAAATAGAGTCCAATGATCACTGATCCTCAAAGAACAGCTAACGTTACTTTGGAATTCCTTCTCACTACTATTCTGCATTTTTATTTGTAGGGACTGATTATGTGGTTGTGGCAGCATCAAGTTTTCTTGATGAATGCCTACACATATCCTAGATTAAGAGCAGCTTTTTCAGAATTCCTTATTTTTTCATAAGGCAACCAAAACTAAGATAGTTAGAAGATTGTACAATGTGCTGTGTTAGCGTAGTATGATTGTTCATGTAGGAATCCCCTTTCAGTCTTATGTCCTCAGCGCTCATACAGGCAGTTAACACTGTGTAACACAGTACTTAAATCCAGACTTTTGTGGCTCCCAGATCCTGGTTCATTCTGACAGTCACATGTGACTCAAGTGCTTTGTCTCATATGTTCACTTACAAGAGTTTGTACTCACCTTGAAGAGAAATATGGTAAAGCATTTTTGTATGGCAGAGTAAAGAATTATTGATTACTGAATTTAAATGAGTGTTTTCATCACCGTTTTCTTAAAGGCTTTTTGTTGTTGCTGGAGATCTTTATTCTGACTCTGCACTTACTGAAATTGATCTTCTTATTTAAACTGCCTGAGAGCTAGAGTCTGACTAAGGTTCTCTTCTTAACTCCACAAATAACTAGTGACTATGAGGAGTTATAAAATTCTATTGTCTAAATAACATGAAGGCTAAGCCTTGCTTTACTGAAATATTTATAACCAAGGAGCACTCTTTGAATGCTTTCATGTTTACAAATCAGATTTTTTAGAATTAGCCTTAATCAGAAAGCTCATTTATGTGTGCTACAGATAATGAGGAAAAATTGATGACAGGCTTTGATAATGCGACCTTAATCTCATTGTCTCTATCAGAAGCGAGATTTGTTGAGGAGACTGGAGGAAAAAAGCCAATGGCTTCAAGAACTTTCATCTAACTAGTCAGTGAACTCCCAAGATCATGGACACAAATAACTGTTGAACTCATTATTTAGGACAGAAAAGATTATTAGAAGCAAAAAATACAGAAATAAGTGGTACTCAGTAGTTTTTTTCTTTATAATTTAATTAGTCTTCTTTATAAACTTTTGACAGTAATGTATTATTTTTCTTTTTTTTTTTCTGTTTTCTTTCTTTTCACTTTGGCGCATCCAACTAATCAATATCTTTACTGTTTCTTGAGCAGCCTGGGAGCCATACTCCAAGATTATCAGAGACAAACAAACAAACAAACAAACAAATAAATAAATTATTTATTTTTGAGTGGAAGCATATTTTCTGCTGGTGCAATTTTTATTTATTTACTTATTTATTTTATCAGCCAGGGTCCTATCAGCAGGGTGTGCAAACTTTGTGTCACTTAGATGATATCATGAAAGTATCCGGCATCATAAATTCAAAGATATATACATCAAAACAGTAGAAGATCAGGGTACACATTAGTGAAATTAAGAAATTAGAAAAGTTATCATTAAAATCCTAAAAATGAAAACTAATTTTGTAAAATACAAATATCTTTCTGTTTTATTGTATCACAAAACCACTCTAATGGAAGACTAACTGAAACTCCATCAAAGGGGTTCTGCATCAGTCTCACATCTTCTCCTGTAGATTAATTCCCCTAAACTAGTTTATGCTTTTATCAATTAGAAAATGATTATGGTCATTAATTTACTTACTCTTTTCCAGTCATGGATTCTGCAGCATATTATATAGCATGTTTTGTTATTTTTCATTGTACATATACTTGCTTCTGAATCTTTTAAAAATGAAATTGTAGTCCATTTCATTAAAAATATCGGTTTTTAAGAATATATATTACTGAAAAAAGTGAGCCACTAATCAGAGGTTTTCTTTTTTGGTAGGAGTTTACTTTCTTTTTATTCTTTTCAGTTTTCCCACATTTCTCTCAAATCCTTCCACGTAGCTTATGCCCGCTCTGAGCTTTCAGCCAAACCATTATCCATTATTCATTGTCATCCTTCCTGTCTGTGACTTTTTCTTAAGCCCTCATGTATATGACTTTAACAAATGTGAGTTTCATTGATGGAGCATTACCCAATGCAAATATATTGTCATTGTAAAATAAAATTTGATGGGTATTCTTTAGCAGAATATTAAGGTATAAGAGAAAGTTTTATATCTAGGAAATAAAAATTTCTTAAGCTAAGCTTTTAACTCTTCAAAAATTATTAGCAATTATCTAAGTTAATTGAGCATCTATGTTAATCTTCTCGTTACTTTGTTAAATTTATTCTTAAAAAAGGAGAAACTTTTATATTACTCAAGAGCAACTACAGGACTAACAAAATTATAGACTTCTCATGGGGAACAATGACTTGTGAAAGAACCTAAGGTTACCATTAATGCAAGATATTTTTATTACAATATATATTTGGAGTTTTAAATTACACTTCATTTGCAATTTAAATATAATGTTATTTTTATTACTTAATTCTGAATTATGGTATTCTTCCATCAAGAAAAACGTCTAATGTAAACTATAGTGTTTCCATACATAAAGTATTTCACATTCATTTTCCAAATATGGACTTTGATCCACCAAGACTACAAAAATGATTCTGTTCAGTAGTTTTTGATAGAAATATAAAAACTAACTAACAAAAAAAAAAAAAAAAGAAAGAAACCCACACTGAAATATATACCTACTTGTGCTTAATCTTATTTAAATTCAATGAAGTTCAATTAATTGTATCGAAATAGAGCAAGACACAAATAAGAAAGTCTTCATCTTTTCAAGTACTTTCTTGATTCCTGGGAAAGTTAAGATTCCTGAAAATTTAAAATTACTTTGTTTAATGGTTAGCTTTGATATTAGCTGAGATTTTGACTTGATGCACAAGGTCTTTATATTGGCATGTTGCTGTATTTTCATGCTGGACAAGGATTTATACTTGAGAATAGTCAATTTTTTGAGGTTAAACCACAGAAAAAACGAAGCAGAAGGTGTCATTTAATTTTTTTTTTTTGGAGTCCAGGCAGGGAAAACAACAAACAAACAAACCAATGAGAAAGTTGTTTTAATTCAGAAAAGAAAGAAAGAAAAAAAAAAGGATGAAAAATCAAAATGGGTTGAGATGTGTTTCAACATACTATCAGAGATCATATATCAAAAATATACATTTTTTTTGAGCTTTTTTGGTGCAATAAAATTAACTTCCAGAAACTGTATTTAAGTAGCAGAGCTTCAATTAACAATGTTTTCCTGATGTAATACACCTGAAGTCTTGATGAAGGGTTTCTTTGGTTACAAGTACATTGAAGTGCCTTGTTCAATTTCTTTCACAGTTTCTTAAGACTACAGTCTAACAGTATTTGGAATTGCAATTTGAAGGCATTACATTCTAACCCCTCATAAAATTGTATGTTCAAAGGAATACACTAACAGAAAATTGTGAAAATTATAGAAATGGTAAGTGCAATCCCAGAATTCTGAAGTACTGCTGATGTACTTCTTCAGATCCAGAATTAAATGGACAGAAATTGATTCCATTTGTAAGTTAATATACAGAGATTTCAAGCTTAGATCTTTTGTAATTATTACATACTTGAATTCTCATACTACTGAACTCTTTTGCTTTATAATATGTACAGTTACTCTGTTACACTAAGCTGATTTTTTTGTGTGTTAAATGAAAAGGAATTATTAAAAAAAAAAAAAAAGACAATGATTCTATTATTTAAGGAAACTAACATCTGAATAAGCCTGTTATATGCCTAAGGAGTGTCCTGGTTTTATCAGCATTCCATATCATGGCATCATGCAACAGGCTGTCTGATGCTTAAGCACAGTGCTGAGTGCAATTCCAGTGTGCTGTGCTTTCTAGCAGACTCAGCTCTTTGTGTGAGTTCAGGCACTGGGACATATGATCTTCTGATTTCAGGTAAGGGAGAAGTTCTCATGTCTTTTTCAGGAGGCCAACAATGGAGGGCCTGCTAATAAAGTACTGACTCTCTCTCTCTCTCCTCCAGTTTTGTTTTGGGTTTTTTTTGCTTCATTATTCATTATTCTTAATTATTCTGTATTATCTCATATTCCTTTTAATTAATTTGGTTCTTCTATCTCAGTCAGGTTTCTTTCTCTTCCTTACCCCCACTTCTACCAAGGGGAGGAAGGGGTGTCATGTAATTAACTATTGAAACTGCAACAAGAAGGTGTGTAGAAGGTTGAGTCATCTACATTTTGGTAGACAGTTTTTGGGAAGGGGTATTGATTCAGTATCTTATTTGCATAAGGAATGTTCCTTCAGTGGGAGTATAACCACTCAGACTTGTTCAGTCTTAAAAGACAAAACAAATCAATCTAAGAATCAACTACAGCTTTGCATTTTTGAATGGTTAATGTATTGCTACATATCACTACATTTAAATACATTTAAATATATTTCTATATTTAGATACAGTAAAAACACATTACCAGAATATATACAGAGTTATGTTCAACATTAAAAATTAAAAAAAAAAAGTATTTTAAACAAGGACTCACTTAGTGATGCTGAATTAATGCCCTAATCTCTTTACTTGTCAGACACTGATATGACCACTTCTATGTCTTAGGTATGTCTTCAATTTTAATTTATATAGGACTTTCAAAATATAATTTCAATACATGCCTCCCATGTATTTATCACAATACTATTCTCCTCATACTGAGATTAATTCATTGCTGTCTTCATTTATGATATTATTAAAAATAAGAGTTAAGAATTTTCTTTTGTTACAGAATCAAAAAAAAAGAAATTATGTTGACTTAAGATGCATTTGCATTATATAGGAGATTATGATGATCAGGTGAAGTCCCTGGTGACTGGAAAAAAAGCAGAATCCCACCCATTTTTACAAAGAGTAGAAAGAATGATGCAGGGAACCACCAGTCTGTCAGCCTCATCTCAGTGCTAGAAAGATAATGATCTTCATGGAAGCTATGCTAAGGTATAGGGAAACGGGGGAAGTGATATGGGATAACTAGCATGGCTTCAGCAAGGACTTGTCCTGCTTGATCAGACTTATCACTTATTATAATGATCTATGTCAACATACAAGGAAGAGCAACTCATATAATTCATCTGGACTTCAATAAGACCATTTTCACAGTCCCCCATAACATCCTTCTCCCCATATTGGAAAGATATGGATATGATAGATGGACTATTTGGTGGATGAGGATCTGGTTACGGTATCATACCCCATAACAAGATCCTCATACCCCACGAGAGCAGTGGTCAATGCCTCAATGTCCAGTTGGAGATCAGTGACAAGTGGTGTCATTCAGAAGTCAGTGCTGGGACGAGTGCTCTTTAATATCTTCCTCAATGACATCGACAGTGGGGCTTAGTACACCTTCAGCAAATTTGCAGATGACATCAAGCTCTATGTTGTGGCCGACATTCCCAAGGGATGGGATGCTGTTCAGAGAGATCTAGACAGGCTCAAGTAGTGGGCACAGGTGAACCTTATGAGTTTCAATAAATCCATGTTTTGAATGTGGGTCATGGCAACCCCCACTGTCATTACAAGCTGGGGTGGATGGCAAGCATGGGCTGAAACACAGCCCTGACAAAAAGGACATGGGGGTATTGGTGGATAGCCACCAGGACATGATCCAACAGCATGCTCTCACAACGCAGTAAAACCAACTACATCCTGGGCTGCTCTAAAAGCATGTTCAGCCGGCCAAGGGAGGTGATCCTGCCCATCTACTCTACTCAGGTGAGACCTCATCTGGTGTACTGTGTCCAGATGTTGAGTTCTCAGTACAGGAGAGATGTGGACCTGATTGAGTCTGGCGGAGGAGAGACACAAAAATGATTCAAGGATAGAACCTCCCCTATGAGGACAGGCTGAGATAGCTGGGGCTGTTCAGCATGTAGGGGAGAAGGTTCTGGGGAGACCTGACAGTGATTTGTAAGTATCTAAATGGGGGCTATAGAAAGGAAGAAGACAGATTATTCAGTAGGGTCTGTTGTGACAGGACAAAGGGAAAATGTTTCGAGGTGCTGAGGGATTTGATTTAGTAGCTTGGTGGGTAGGGATGGTGGTGTGAGGATGGTTGGACTAGATGATCTTGTAGGTCCTTTCCAACCTAATGTATCTATGAATCTATGAATCTATGAAACTAAAAGAGGGGAGATTTAGGCCTGATACAACGAAGAAGTTTTTTATTATAAGAGTAATGAAGTGCTGGAATGGGTTACCCAGAGAGGTGATGGGTACCCCATCCTTGGAGACATTCCAGGTCAGATTGGATGACCTGAGCATCCTAATCTGTCTATGTTCATTGCAAGTTGAGCTTGATGAACTTTAAGGGTCCCTTCAAGTTCAAAATATTGTATGGCAATTCTATGACATTTTTTCCAGGTCTTATAAGGACTAATACAAATTCATTTTCATCCCGTATTGAATCCACTAGGACAGATAGAAATCCAAGTTTGTTAGATTTGCACACTACCTAGATTTTTTGAATTCTTATTTCTGATATATTTAGCAGCTGAGGGAGGGAGGGAGGGAGGGGAGGAGGGAGGGAAGGAGGGAAAAAAGGAAAGAAAGGAAAAAACTTTCAAATATTTTACACTATTAGGTCATGTTTTGAATAAATGGGAAAACCTGGCTTTTACGTATCAACTAAACAGTATCTTCCATAACTATCTAATTTTCACATATTTATAATTTTTTAATTTGTCAGATCATATTTTGTTAACAACCATTTCTTGGCCAATGTGTCAGCATTCTTGGAAAAGTGATATAGTAGGTTAGCAAAACGGGAAGATAAATGCTGTTACATTTCTGTCATTCAATTCTACAACAAGCCTCATGAGACAGTGCTTCTGACAGCAAATCCTCTCAAGATGAGACTCCTGAATAAATAACATCATCTATTCTGTGAGACTGGTCCAGGAAGACATCAAATTCTCAAAACATGTATAGACTTTTTGTTATCTTATAGACTGATGATATCCAGATGTCCACACAAACGGTCTCTACATTGGACAATCTCTTCAAAAGATTTAAAATAATAACTGTAAAATATAATCTCAAAACTTTCTCGTAAAGAAAGCTGCCTCATAAGGAAAACTGAAGCAATTGTATAGTCATTTCTCTGTTAAATAATTCAGAGAAAATATTATTTGTTAAAGGCAATCAATTGACATTTGTAGAAGAATATACTGTTTCATAGTTGTTTCCTCTAATTTATAATATTTATTGTAACTAAGATAATCATTTATAGATGTTGATTTTTTATACTTGAGATTTATATTTCTTACCATAATATTTATGTCACGACTGACACAAAGAGCCAAAATACTCAACTTACTTTATAGAAATCAGTGTAATGTATGTCACACTGTCATCAATACTGAAATCCAGAATACCTGTGACAATCGAAAACCAGCACCTGGTGAGCAATCCATACAGGGAGCAGGCCTGGGAAAGAATGCCACAGAGCAGTGTGAATACAGCAAGGAAGGAGAACAAGGTGCTTCTGGTAGTGGAGCAGAAGTCAGTCCATGGAGGCATTGTTGATGGAGTGGATATCCAAACTGGAGCCTGTGTCAGTCCCATGCACAGTAAGGGAAAATTGTGAAGGGGATAAACTTGTATAAACTGACTTCAACTTCCATTTTCATTTCCCTGTGCCATGTGGAGTAGGGGACAGAGAAAAATCAAAGATGAAGGAGAACAGTTCAGATGGGAAGGTAGGTTGGGGAAAGGAGTTCTTTTAATTTTTCTTTGTTTCTCACCATGCAAATCTATTCTCATTGGAGATTGGTTACTTTTTTTTTTTTTACCAAGTCAGTTCTGTTTTGCCCATGATGGTAATGCACAAGGCATTTCCCTGTCTTTCCCTCCAACCTGAGACCATGTCCTACCCTCTCCTGCTGAGTCTCTTAGCTCATTAAGAGTAACAGCCCACAGTACAAAAGATCAGAAAAATAGGAGAGGAACAAAATAATGCCACCAAAAAATTGCTTAATGTCTAGATTATAATATAGTTCAATTATTAGCTACATCTCAGAAAGAGCTTATGAAAAGACATATATGGTTTTATTATCTGTCTTACCAGTAACATCAATTTGCAAAGGTAGACTACGGATTCTGACACACTTCCATTGTTCCACAGTCCAGGTATTTTGTTTGTACATTAGTTCAAAATGTAACAGCACATTTGGCTATTACCAGACCATTAATCGCTAAGAATGTCACTCGACTGTCCAAATTTATGCCATTTCGTAAATGCTAATTTTGGAGGAGAGTGAGAATTTTTTTTATTTGGAAATCAAGGTTTACAATCAATTTATTTGTGTAAAATGTATTACAGTCACCTTGATTTTTTTCTTTCTTCTAATCTTTTTTTCTTTTTAATGACATACATTTCTTCTAATAAACCTCAGTGAAGAATCTTTTCTTATTGTGAAAGGAGAAACACAGTGTTGTTTGAGATTTTTGTTTTCTCTTTTATTGTCTACTCAATTCCTTATTATAAATTTATAAGAGCAATGTTTTTTTATTATTGTTATTATTATTTTTAAGTTTACTACATTGCAACAAATGCCTAACTGCACAACCTCGTGTAGGGGGCCTGCTTTGGCAGGGAATTTATACTAGATGATCTCTACAGGTCCCTTCCAACCCCTTGAGTTCTGTGATTCTGTGAATCCACAGCTGTGTCCTCAGGTAGAATGATCTGGTGTAGCTCCAGTCAGTTCACTGAGCTGGTACAATTTTACATCAGATATGAACCTCAGCAAAAACCATTACACTAGAAAACACTGAAGTCCAGCCACAGCGTCACAGATATATTTTCATTAAAAAAAAAATGCAAACATGGAACCATTATTTTCGGTTAAAAGTACCTTTAGCATAGCAGTTTTCATGACTGCCACTCACCAGACAAACAATTTACAACGACATTATCAAAATATCTTCAGTATAGAAATAATACAGACCACCTCAGCGAATTAACACACTTGAATAAGAAATATGCTGCAGCTGCACAGAACAACAGTTGGATTTGGCTATACTTGTCAGATCTAATCATGGTTACTGAAATCATTCATTTTTCTGTTATGAACAGCACAGACAAAGAAGCATTCTTGGAGGAGATGTTTACCCTAAGGATAAATGGAGCTAGAGATTAACACACGGAGGAACAGGATTCCATTGAGCAGATGCTAAGTGATGGCAGGAGTTAGGGATGCTCTTGGCAGAAAGGGCTGTGGCACAGCCAGCTGCAGCCACCCTAATCACTATGAGACAGGATTCCAAAAAGATAGGAAAACCTATCCAGAAGTAGTCAGGAGAGAGAGATATAAATGGTTGGATATTTTGAAACAGGTGTTTTCGGAACAACAAGAAATGACTGAAACTTGGTAAGATTTTTCAAAAATATTCTATGATAAAAGGACAAAGTTTTGGGGTTCTTGAACCAGTGTGACAGAAAGATTTAGAAAATGATCCTTAACTGAATTATGAAAGTCTACACCACCAACGATTGTACAGTTTCTCAGGTCATATCTTCCAAATCTTGCATGTCGCGTAAGGACAAGTCTGTTTTACTGGAGTTTTCTTTGACAGTACAACTATTCCTTCTTTAATTTACACTTCAATTCGAAGTAAAAATCCTTTTTTATTTATCTGTTATTCATAAATCATGCATAAATAATGAGATAAAACACTGAAGATGCATCTGCAGGCAAACATTTGTATCATTGAGCTTTGTGAAGTAATTCAAGAGCAGTTATATGCTGGTGGTCAAACTGAGGGCACATCTATCAAGAGGCTCCTTTGGTTGATTTCCACCACAAAATTGCATGAAGATACACTTTTATCTCATTGCATTTGAATGTATTATTGGATTTATTTGTGGGTACATGCTTCCACTGTATGTGTTAATGTGACCATGAGGTAGCGCCTACATGCAGTGTTTCCTGCCCTAGATCCATCACATTCAGTAAACAAAAATATCTATGGCTTTTTGAGACTTTTTGCAATACTTCCACTATGCTGACACACGTTCTCTTCTGCACCTCTAATACTGAAATTCAGGTCACAGTTTGGTGTCTGTATTTAGGTATCTGCATGTATGGTAGATGCAAGGTCTCTAATGCAATATAGGCTTAATGCTGAATTAACTCTTTTGCAAACAGGCATCAGCACTTATCAGCCAAGTGCTTAAGCCTTATCTAAGCACTAACTCTCTTGCCTCAGGAGTGTTTCTGTTGCTTGCCCAAAGACAATTCGTTTAACCTCAGATTTTCTAGTGAATATCACTGGGCATCCAGACATCCCTTTCAGCAGGCATTTGGGAAGAACGCACTTCGTCATATCTGCCAACCTCACAGGTGTATGAAGAGGATATCTCATGACAGAAGACACATCTGAACAAGCAATCATGATCTATGTTTGTTTAGTATATAACAAAGGGTAAACACCAAATATTCAGCTGGAGATCACAGTTCAGACATCTTTATTGTTCACCAAACCTCTATCCTCAAATCAGGTACGTCAGAAGCCAAGTAAGCCTGAGCTGGAAGTGATGTGAACATGAAAATAAGATAAACAATGAAGAGCAGGGATAAATTAAATCTTCTACTGCTCCTTCATTTGAAGAAAGTGTCTGTAATAAAATACATATGATACAGCCCACACCAAGTAGATAGAGTACTTTTAGGTATTTTTCAGGAAGTGCTAGTTGGTCTAATTTTAAAAGGGCAGGTCAGGCTGTAATGGTACAGCTGAGCTTTTATTTCCTCAGTAGGAAGGTTAATATAGTTTTTAAAGGTAAGAAAAGAAAGAACATGCAGTAACCTTTTATCCTTGTCTTTAATCTGACAGTAACAAAAACCAAGGAAGTGCAACCTGCCACCTCCTCTCACATCATCACACACTGATGTGTGTGTGGAGTGCCCAGAAAGCAGTACCAGTCATGGACACGTGCGGACAGGTGGACAGATGCTCTCAGGAGACAACCATACACAGCAGTCCCCTCACAGCTGTCCCCTCACAGCACATGGACAATGAAAATAAAAGATAAGCGTTGCTGTTCCATGATTTTAATATCTGTTGATTCTATTAGCATTGTTAATAGTCCTGCTATTTTAACTGAATCCTTTGCTGAGCCTGAAAAATCCTATTTAGGGTGACTGCAGCATGCTGCTGTGCCAGTGATAGTACTGCCAGCATTATCCTGTCTGTATCTCAGTGTGGAAATTATTCCATCTGCACAGTGACATCGGAGATAAACAGGTGTCTACTACAGAGGCATCACAGCTGTAAAAAACAATAATGAAGAAAACAACCTTGTGCAGAGAAGGAAGAAGCTACTTTACACTGGTAAAATGACTGTTTTCGTAGGCACTTTGCTATGCCTTTGTGACGGAATTGTGGCAGAACTAAACTATCAGATACTGAGAATTTTAAAAAAGGCTCCTCAAATGGTGAAAGGCAGGGAAAGGCTTGCTACCATGTTTGAAGGAGGTTCCTTGAAATAAGGGGCCACATAGCTGATTAGAGTAGGAACATTGGGATAGAGTAAAGTGGTGTTATAGTGTTTGAAGATAGGCCTGATTTGTTGGCAAATCAGCAAGTAAGGACCTAATTCACAGATAGTTACTGCTTTTTTTGTTTGTTTGTTTTTACATTTCTGAGTGCTTTTTTAAAAAAATATTGCCTCAAATTTCAATTAGTATTTTTGTCGAATTTTGACCTAATTAAACCCATAGATAAATAGCAATTGTAAAATTACATGCAGTAGTGCAGCCTGCTTACTGGACACCTGTCCTGTCAACCCACATCTGATATTAAAATAAAGAAATAAGAGCATACAGGGAAGAATTAGGAGATGCATGTGTGAGTTCTTCTTGTGAAGGAAAACTTCACCCACTGGCATTCTTTGATGCTTGTTGAAGGTTTATAGAGACCAAACAGTGGATGTAAGTAGAGAGAGATGATGGTGAGTGGTGCATTTCAGAAGTGATGACAGCAACAAGAAAGACAAACCACATTCTGGACAGCCATACAGATTTTTATGAGCATGACATGTGGGCTTTTGTGTACTGCTGGAAAAAATGTGCAGCTAATGATGGTGTCTATGTTTAAAAGGAGGATTTTGTAGCTGAGAATTTGTTCTGTACAAAAAACATTATTGTGCTTTTTTGTTTGTTATGATTTCCATGGAAATAAATAGGAGACATTATTTTCAGAGTGACCTACAAAAACTAAAGTTAAACAAAATAGAATAAATAAAAAAAAGATAATAGAATGAGATTCTGTAAAATCACCAGTGTAACGCTCCTGTCTGAAAATGTAATTGCATACCACTACGGACATCTCTAATTACACTTTTGTGATTGCACATACTTGAAGCAAAATAAATATAGACATAAGCAAACATTGAACAGAAATGTTCAGTTCTGAATTTGTATATTAAGATCTACCTCAGTGGAAGAGAAGCACTTCCTCTAGCATTCTCTGACTGCAATGACTGAAGTGTATTTCAGTGGGTAAACAATGTCACAAGCTCTCAACTATAAGGAAGAAATTCTTGAAATTTCAAAGACATGACAAGTACTTTCTATTTCCTGTTGCAGCATTTTTTGCATTCCAGTATTTAATAGTTTTTGAAAACTAACTTGATTGCAGATGTAGAAGGAACCTGTCCTGCTGGCAAAGGGAGAAAGAGCAGGTATGTGGGCACATGGCAATTCAAGCAAGCTTAGCCTACTTGCACTGTCCCAGTATCAATGTTTAGAATTAAACTATGTAGCCTTCCAACCTGTGAAGATAAACAGACAGTTGTTGGAATTGTTAAAAAGATCATGATGAAGAAAAAAAACAAAAAACATTGCACCAATTTCTTAAGACCTATCCTTCCTCATCTTGTATTCTTGTTAATTATAAATGGTGTTAGTAGAGATAGAAGAAGAGACTAGAATTCTTCAGCTTGGAAGTGAGTTAGTCATAAATGATGTAGAGTCACAAAAACCTAGTTACGTTTCACTGTTTCACGTAACACAAAAGCTAAATAATCATTGAAACAATTTGCAAGTTTAAAAGAAATAGGGAATTCTTGTGCCCTAGTAGTTAATTATCTTCTGAAAAGTAGTTCCCTGTGGTGCTGCAGAAGTTAAAAAATGTTCAATAGCCCCAAAGAGTATCAGACACATTCACGGGTTTATTAAAGGTTTCTTGAAGGATAAAGGCTAAGTGTAACTTTCAGCTTGAGAAATGCTTAAAACACTGGGAAAATACTATAGTGGGAAGTATCACCCTGTATATGTATGCTGTACTTCTGAACTGGTATTGGCTACTGCTAGAAAGAGTTTAAAGGTGCCCATCGACTTTAGCCATAACACAGCATTCATTTTTTATGCTATTCTCCAAGAAAAGGTTTTTTAGAAGTCTTAGATGACCTACTGTTTTCAGAAGTCTTTTAAAAACATGCTAGAACACAAATGATAAGCAAAAAGTAGAAATTTTCTCTACAAGTTTCTTTGAGATACAATGTGGGGAATGTTCTGGGAGATTTTTAGCCTTAAGAACCATTAGGACAGTTCTCTGCAAGCAAATTGGATCTGATTTCTGAAAGAAGACTTTGCAATAACTTTTGAATTGTTCATGTAAGCCATAGTTCTTTGACATTCACTACAGAAATTGAATGCACTCTCAGTACAAGCCCAGATTTAGAAATAAAATACTTCCATAAGTAAACAATTTATCTGAAACAGTTTTTACACCAGAATATAGCAAGGACTTTTTATATGATTTTAAATGTTTTGATAGATGGACATTGGAGACCTTAATGTAGTTGAATGTTACAACAAAATAAGATGGGTACTAAAATAAATGCACATTAACTCATTTTCTAATGGTCAACATCAGCCATATGAACAACTGCCAGCAGTTTCATGTCTTTCTATCAAGACGGAGACAGAGCCTATTTAAATGTTTTAATTGTTGGGAAATAAATGGATTTGCTTTTATCCAATCAATATCACTTTGACCAAGAATCAATTAAACTGACAAGGCTTCTGATATTGAAGCAAGTAGGAGCTTTAATTAAATTCCATTCTAGAGTTTTAGATTATCATAGGAAGAAAAGGAGCATGTAAAGGCTAGCGTTTATTTAGCGGTAGCATACTTTTGGAGCAAATCATAAATTAAACTACAGATGCATTAATATTTTACTTTATATCTTAATATACCTCAGAAGGAAACCACAAATATATACAGGTCCCATCTACTATTTATATTTTGAATGAACATAAAATTGAATGCTTTTCGTGATTTTGATATTACAATGACATAGAATGTAAAAGAGCATCCTTTTCCTATTTCCTCAGAAGTCATTAGTTCTAAACAGACTCTCTGCCTGTTTTCTATAGAAGACCACTGCACAGGAATCAGGCACTGCAAATTAATAATAGTTTCTATTTAACTGGCACTACCCTTCCCCCTGCCTATCAGCAGCACAACTTGATATTTGCTCTGAGGCAAAGGAGTTATTAAAGCATTTCAAGTGATATATTCAAAGGGAAGCTTCCTTTTTTTTCTTATTTCCTTTTCAAATCTGAATCATTGGGTGAAAAAGGAGGCCAAGGGGGTGAAAAAAATAAGAGCTTAATTGCTAGGAAGTTACAGAAAATGATGTCTTAAAATCAAACATCACTTTGGTATAAAAAGTGTTCAGAAGAGAAAACACACTTTAAGCAATGCTCCTAGAATATAAAGTCTTTTCACAAATAGTAACACCTCGGATCACTTAGCCTGAAGCTCCTGTCATACCAGACTCCTGATGCAGTGCTGTTCCTGTTTATTTCCTCAGGCTATATAGCCCACTTAGACAAGTAATTAGAGTAGCAAATAATGAAGCCAGAGTCCCAAATTAACTTTCAATAATATCATATTGTTGCTAGTGGCTAAAATAATGTTAACACTGTGAAATCTATATAGTGTCATGCTAAATAGCTATTAAAATAAATGATTGAGTTAAAATCATCCTTTAACCTCTTTGTTCTATAATGTGCCTTTGTCAACAGATCAAATTGCATTCAAAGTGATGAGTAAATGGTTAAATATTGTTAATTGTGTAGTATTTCAGTCCATATATGGTTTTCATAGAGAGCATCTCCTATATTATTAGGTTTTTCCAACTTGTGGCATGATGATACTTTCTTTTGATGTTAGTAATGTTCAAATCCTTTTTTATTTAATGTGTATTTTGTTTTGTGATGTGAAGTACAATCCTCAGTTACCAGTTCAATCATTTCTACTATAAGATTTTTCTGCTTCTAGGTGATTAAAAACAAACAAATAAACAAACAAAAAAGGAAGGTAAAAAAGCTAATTACTCATCAGACAATGTTATAGGTTTTTATATATTTCAAGTTTATTTAAATTTATTTTTCTTGTTATATGTGAGCATACTGACATTTATCACGGAAGCACAGAATTATAGGGGTTAGAAGGGACACCTAGTGATCATTGAGTCCAGCCTCCCTGTCAAAGCAGGTTCCCAACACCAGGTCACACAGGAAGGCATCCAGTCAGGTCCTGAATATCTCCAGAGAAGGAGACTCTACAACCCCTCTAGGCAGCCTGAGCCAGTTCTCTGTCACTCTCACAGTAAAGAAGTTCTTGCACACATTCATGTGGAACTTCCTATGCTTTTTTTATACTATTTAACACAGGAAAATGACATAAAATAAACAAAAAAATGCAATTATTTTTGTTTCCTGAGTTCAGAACTATCCGTTTTTATTCTGCTTTGTCTTTCTACAAATTCTGAAATGTTGACATTTCCTAGAGATAAATCACATTTACTGAACTTCTTTAAGCTATAGGTATTTGTACACATTACTCTGCTATAGGTAAAATCTATGTCCAAGGCACAATCCCACTATAACTTCTAAACAAAAAGCAATATTGCACATAAAAATTAAAGTAGAGGGGAAAAAAAGGCCTTCAAAATTATGCTTAACTCATCTCTTTTCATGAGGATATAATAGTTACACCAATATTACTGGGTAAAGAATTCTTGTTGAATGGCAATGATAAATTTTTGAAATTGCCTTTTAAAATTAGTTTTAAATGCGGTTAAACTGAAATTTTGCAGTGGCTGCGAAAACAAATTTATGTCTTCTTTTCTTCAAGAATTTTTGTAGCAGTTTTCATGAATTCTTCAAACATTAAATTTCTCAATATCTTCTGTAACTGTCTGTGTGACAAAAGAGTAATGATCTACATCTTCTCTCTGGTGGAAAGCTGCTACAAAATCATATTGACATAAAGAGCCATAATCAACAAAATATTCATGATCTCCTGTATCGAGTCCATTTAGTTACTGACTTTCTTAGTGAACAGTTGAATATTTTGTCACTAATTGTAATAGTGTTTTATATATAGCATTTCATACCCTGATTAAAATATTACATGTAATTTTTCTGAATATATTTTCAGAAGAAAAGGTTGGTTATGCCTTGATCAGATTTAGCCAAACTCCTAATATCTAGTTTACAATTGATAACTTGTTTGTTACTTGTTCAAGTACTAAAGAACATCCACGATTTTTGGGCCTGGTGAAGGCACCGTACCCTGGATATGGTCCAAGACCCATGGAGGTGTGGTACTCGAGGGACATGGTTAAGGGTTGATCTGATGGTTGGTCTAGACAGTATTAGTGGTCTTTTCCTAGCCTTAATGACTCTGTGTGTTTCTACTAAGAGCTATTTCTTTCTGTCCATAATATTTGGTGCTGACAGCAAGGTATAGCTTCTTTAGCAACTTTGGGAATCTTCTGGTTTTACCAGTGATTTTCTGCACACATCATAAACTGTTTTAGAAAAAGTGATATTTTTGTATATGTGCAGCACTAAGCTGCTTTTTAGTATCTTGATTAATTTTGCTAGATGTGTATAAACAAAACAGAATGTCTGTTCTGCAGTCCAGTAGCATTAGACAAATTAAAAATAGCACCCCATAGTGCTTGAGTTTCACTCCATTTGTTGCTCTATTGTCTAGATAATGGACCAAAAAGGTAAGCACTGATGAGGATGTATAATATACCTCATGCAAGAGAAGATCATGTTTTTTAAAAGAAATGCTTAATTAATTAATCTTAAATGTTATATATAATTTATTCAAAATGTGACAAAGTATTTTAAAAATACTGGAAGGAAGGAAGGAAGGAAGGAAGGAAGGAAGGAAGGAAGGAAAGGAAGGAAGGAAGGAAGGAAGGAAGGAAGGAAGGAAGGAAGGAAGGAAGGAAGGGAAGAAAAAGAAAGAAAGAAAGAAAGAAAGAAAGGAAAGAAAGAAAGAAGAAGAAAGAAAGAAAGAAAGAGAAAGAAAAGAAAAGAAAGAAAGAAAGAGAAGGAAAAGAAAGAAAGGAAGGAAGGAAGGAAGGAAGGAAGGAAGGAAGGAAGGAAGGAAGGAAGAAGGAAGGAAGGAAGGAAGGAAGGAAGGAAGGAAGGGAAGGAAGGAAGGAAGAGGAAGGAAGGAAGGAAGAAGGAAGGAAGGAAGGAAGGAAGGAAGGAAGGAAGGAAGGAAGGAAGGAAGGAAGGATAGGAAGGAGAAGGAAGGAAGGAAGAAGGAAGGAGGAAGGAGGAAGGAAGGAAGGAAGGAAGGAAGGAAGGAAGGAAGGAAGGAAGGAAGGAAGGAAGGAAGGAAAAGGAAGGAAGGAAGGAAGGAAGGAAGGAAGGAAGGAAGGAAGAAAAAGAAAGAAAGAAAGAAAGAAAGAAAAAGAAAGAAAGAAAGAAATCTTTAAATTTATCAAAAAAGGGCTGGTTTAATAATATGTTTTTCAGAATTTTTCTTTGTAAGAAAGGTAAAAACTATGTGTGAATGTTATCTCAGAACAAAGCATTTTAGAACTGTATTTTTTTTTCTCCATAATTAACAATGTATGCTTCAATATCTTTACTCCTTTAACATTACAGAAAATTGCTTCCTTTCTACAGCAATTCATACTCATGTTGAGTTATAGAACATTTGAAAGGCTTACAGTATTGTATATCAGCCATAGGGACATTCCCTTTTTCTTATCAAAGATGTCAGTAAGATATCAGTACCATGCAAAAGGAAATTTTCTTTCTTGCATACAAAGATTATAAGAGAATAATCCATCTTCTGCTGCCTCCCTCGTCAGCATCAACTTGCAATATCTAATTTAAGTTCTTTAGGCTCATTTGTGCTCAAGTACATTTTTATCCTACTATAGCTGTAACACACTTGTGTGGGCAGTTCTGAGTTCAGTTTTTTCAGATTAGTTTTCTATCCAAATTCTTCCTTCAAAAAGGTTTAAGAAACAACCAACAAAGTCATTTGCAACATCCATGGTTGCTTCTTATAAAGGCGAGGTCACTGTCAGGACAGTATAGGTAAGCACAAACATTTTTCTTCTTGAACCTGTTTAATAACACCAGTTCTACAAACAATTTTGCAATGAAAAAGTCCTCTTTGGGTAGAAAATGCTCTGTGATACTGCTTTTAAGTAACATCATGTTACACTGTATTCTGGAGCAGTCATAATTTGTTTTGGTAATTAGATCATGATTTCATGCTTTATTTGAATGCTACTTCCACTTTAATAACTCACTTTTAAATATGTTATGTCAGCCATATTAGACAGGGTTAGTCAGAGATATATTAAACACAGTATCATTTTATGTCATGGATGATATTCCAACAACCAAGAGTTTGCTGGGCCAATGTGCTGCCCTCTTCCTGCATGAGATAGATCACATAGAACTGGTTATCTGTGAAAGCTGGATACACCCTGGGACTAGCAGGCAGTGAGGCATGGGGATAGAGGACAAGCCTTCACAGAGCCTTCCACTGTGTATGTGCTATTCTAACTCAGGTGACTAGTGTAGCCTAGTGCAGTCTTATCACATTCAGACATTCTAATACAGACTTAATGAATAAGTATTATAATTTAAAAGCCTGTTTCCACTTGATGGGAGCGCTATCTAGAGCAGGGCACTTACCATTTGTATCTTCTGAGATCTGTTCTGTAGTTCATAAATCATTTTGTCATGATTTAAGTGTTCTGATAGACGTCTCTAAAACATCTAGAATAATAAAAAAAAGTCTAGAATAATAGGGCTGAAGGAGACATTGGATTTCTTTCTGTGAAGGGAGGCTGTGGAATCAACCTGATTATTTACATGTTCAGGCCTAACTAAGAACAGAATGCTGCTTGAATCTTTTGGTCACAGAAAAGAAATTAAGATTTATGCACTACATGAAATTTAGGTAGTCAACCAGTTGTACCTTTTCCAAGGTTTTTTTCTATTATTTTATTTCTGAGAGTTTGAAGAACAATTTTCTTGAGCTTTCCTTTTTAGACACTTGGCATCTTTGTCAGTGTAGAGAGAATCTCTATCTCTGTTAGGTACATATAGAACCTTTTCATCCACTTTGTATGGTATAATTGATGGGGTTTTCAATGTTACCCACAGATTTGCAGTTGGGAAAAGAGGACCACAGCATACTATGTTAAATTCAAAGTCAGAATCTCACAACAAAAACAAGAACAACTAACTTTTTAGTCTCCCGTGGCATAAGCAAAACATAGCCTGCTCACACCAGTGCTCCCATTTCCAGCACTGATTTCACTAAGACCAAATACTGTTTCCCTTTTTTCTTGGATACCATAGGACATATGATTTTCTCCACCATTAGCATTCAGTTTGATCACTTAGGAGATTGTATCATAATGTTCTTTTAATTAGATGATTACGTGTATGCCCCAGGCAAGATACTATCCTAACATGTGATGGTTTAGCAAACTGATGTTATTTTATTTGTTTATTTTATGCATGGCTGAAACGTTTTCTAGTCTTGATATCAAAGTACAATGTCTTAATGAAAATGACATAAATTCAGAACAATGGAAAAATAATGTGTTTTGGTTTGGTTTGCTTTAGTTATTATGTGCTTAACTGTTATACTTTCTCCCTAACTTTGACATGCTCGGGTTAAATATATATTTTTTTAATTTTGTATTGAGTAACTACAGATTATCTTTTATAGAACAATATGAAAGATCTGTAATCAAGTTCCTTTGCTGAGTTGCAAGGTCAGAAACAGTAAGGTTTTTCAAATTAAAATTTAATTGAAATTATAACCCAGCTGTGGAGATAGTTTAAACTTGGAAAATATTTTATGATAGGTTCAGGGCTTGTTAGAGATAATAATTTCCTGAATGCATTTTCCATTTGTTTGTAAACTGTACAGATTCTTCAAATCCAGAGGGTATCTCTGCAACCATAGGTTTGTGTGTCCTTTTATGTTTAATCTCTCAACACACGGAATGCTCAAAACAAGCCTTCCTCTTGTCTTTTTCATTCCTTTCCTTGCAGAGAAGTATTATTATTCAAAATTTTCCAAAATCATTTCACCAATAACTTTTGTAGGCAATTAAATGGGTATAGATGCATAATTAAGAGTTATTACTATGCCACAATGAGAACATGAGTTACTGTGTCCCCATTTCAAATTGTGACATTATTTTTTTTAAAGGAATTCTTCTACATGAACAGAAAAATTCAGTTGTATCAGCCAAAATGAATCTGTAACCATTTTGCTAGAAGAAAAGCTCCACCAACTCAGCTCCTGTGAGGATAAATATTACTGGATTAATAATATAAGTTGTGCTTGATTTGAATTAGTAATTATTTTGTGCCAATACAGAATTGCTTTCATAAAGGTCGAACCTATGTTCTTCTTTATTTCATTTGACTATAATTTTTTTCCCCATAGAGGAAACTGTCTATGAAGCAAACATGCTTGACTGAATAGTAGGGAATATTTAGATAAGGTAGCAATGGCTGGAGGGCACCTGCGATATTCAGCAATTATATGTACAGTACACTATGCCCCAGCGGGATTCCTGCTGAGATTGTGCTTTGCATTGTGTAGAAACAATCAAGGACATAAAAGATCCACAAATAATCATGTTAGGCAGTTTAATGCTGGAGACTGTTTAACAGGGTAGGTTTAAAATAATAGATATTAGTGGAGTAAGAACTCTGTGAAGAACCCAAGACAGCTATTTCCTGAGGAATAGAAGCCCTTCTGTGCTATTAATGGCATCTGCTACTTCTGCTCTATTGGTTCCATATTGTTTCTTCTCTCCAGACCTGAAGGAGAAAAATAAAGCTTTTCTAGCCAGAACGGAAAAAATACAAAACAAAATAAAACAAACAAACAACAACAAAAAAAAAAAAAAACAAAAAAAAAAACCACAACTGTTTAGTTTAAGTCAGCAAAAGAAATTTTACTTATTCCATGTTCCACTGGGGTTACATGGCCCTCTGTTGTAGCATAGCAAAACAGTAAGGAGCAACTATTCAAAGAACAACCTTATATCTGGGCCACACTGTGTGAGGCATCAAAGAAATGGCCGATTTTAGCCACCTGAGTTAGAGAGGAAATTAATCCCTTGAAAAGGGCTTGTCTAGACTTTATTATTGCTATTATGAAGGGCACAGTTAGGTAAAGAAATAAATTGGTTATTGCTTGTACATTTAGTGATCGGCACAAACACAACGTAAAACACAGTTGCCTAATAGAAAACAAGTTCTGCAGGGGTTATTGTGTTGATGACCCCATTACAGCTGATGACCTTGAACACCATTGAAACTTAATTTAATGCTCCAAAACTTGTCGGGCACTACTCTGCTTTCAATTTAATTAACTCTCAACTTTCTTTTGTGTCGTAGCATAAAAGGGAAAAGTAAATATCTCAAGGCTTTCAATTTCTTTTACAGACGCTCAGGATTTAGAAATCTCAGGCAAGATTTGTGGAATACTGATATGACACAGAATACTGATTTTTGTTATGACAGCTAGGATTCACTCTGAAGGGACAGTCATTGCTTACAGTTCAATAACTATCCAGTCATCTCTGTACTACTAAGGTATGTTTAACTGTGAATGTTTCTTCTTGTTAGCTTGTAACTTCTTTTCTACCATCTAATAAATAGATGTCAGCTTTAGCTAAAAGTTTTACTCAAGACTACCTTATCCTGCTTCCAAAATGTAACCGTGAATTCCTAATAGATGCAATTTACATTAGTCTATCATGGGAGCTGGACTGAATCTTTACTGTTGTAGTGAAAGGCAGAAATTGGCATTACAGTTCCTGGGGTGCCAAACCTAATCATTTTGTTCTGCTCATTCAGCCAAGTTCTGCTCATGCAACCCAACTACGAAGTGAAACTGGCCAAGACGCAGCCTAGATCTGGCCCAGGGGGCGAGTTGGCCTACATCCCTGAAACAGAACAGAAAACCCTCAGGTCAGAAGTGGAGAAAGAGACATGTCAGAATTTCTATTCTGTTGAAATCACTCCAAGGAAAGAAGAAAGAAAGAGAAGAGAGATAGGACACAGTAGCAATGTCAAAGGGCACATGGCATTAAGGTGAATTCTGTGGAGCACTGGAGAAATGAAGTGACATTATTCCTTTGTGATCAGAAACATGGGAACAAATAAAGAGAGGTGAGAAAAAGAAAAGAAAAAAAATGCTGAAATAGAAGATCTGATTAATTAAGGACTAGTACAAAGTAATGAAAGCCATTTGCCTCTTACACATTGCAAGAAGCATTGCATAAAGGCATACAATGTCTATAAAGTGATGAGAGGAATAAAGAAACTATAGTCAACACTACTTTTCATAGAATTGCAAAGCACATCCATATGTTCATGTCTAGATGCAAGTTGTCAAGATGCACAATTGCCCAGATCCCAATTATATAAATACAACTACAACACAGCTAACAAAAATAGCTTATACCTACAGAGGGAGTACATAATAAACACTTTTTGTCAAATATGTGCAAGTGTATGGTAACAATCTTACCATTAGGAAGAGGACCAAGGACTTATTCTGACTGGGCCAGGGCTTTAAACAGAATGTATTAATGTTTTTATATATTGTGTAGTGATGCTGAGGAAAATTCAGAGGAGATGAGGCCTTGGAACAGGGAAGTGGAGGGATAGGATAAGAAATACTATAGAATGAAGACAGGTATAAGGAGAAGGATTTAATAGAGCTAAATAGCTCATCCTCCAGTCATCAACACTCAGAAACTCCAAACTGTCCACCAAGACTTTTTCTGGATTACAGAATAAAATTATATTATGAAATTATTATTTTGGATTAGCTATACTTGGATGAAGAGGACAGCCAGTATAAATCCTTGCAGTGTTTATTATCTGACATGAATAATGTATGATGGCAGTTGAACAACGTCATGCAAATTCCCAGAGCCAAATGGAACTCTAGAGAGCATAGATTTACATGGAGCCAGTTTATTTTTCTCCTCGCATAATGGCATTAGTTTGGCTCTATGCTGGTGAAATACTGACATTTGAATACTTTCTCATAGTCAGTTATGAATATTTTTCCTTTCATAGAGCTATCTCAAACTGCCTTTTGCCCCAGTACTAGAACAGTGATTAAATGACATCTCTCAGTGTATTTTGTTACTCCTAAATAGTAAGTTTGGGAAGAAAAAAAATCCTTTAAAATAATAAAATAAAAACAGACAGCTGTGTTTAACAGAATTGTAAAAGTATATTTTATTTTTGAATGTGAGCTACTTAAATGAGAGGAATTTATGTATAATATATACTCATAGAATGAGACTGCCCTTTAAAATCTCTATTGCCATCTTCCACCAAAGCCACAGCTTACATTACTTGTTTTCCAAGTTGTAGGAGAAAATATTACCAGTAGACAGTTCCTCAGATAAATCTCTACAAAAAAACCCACCAGCAGGATCTCCCTGTGTTACTTGCACAATTAACATGCCTATGGTACAATGACCAAATTAATCTTGCCTTATTCTTTACAGTAATTCTTTTAAACAGGTATGAGTGAGCTGGGACCTTAGGCTGCAGTCATATTTATCTTATCAATAAGCGAGACATATTAACTACCTAGACAGCAAACACAAATGTGCAGAAAGTTCAAGCTTCATCTTGCTCAAAGCAGATGATTAGTTCTGCATTTTCTGTGAAATTATGATGACGACAGTAAAGTACTGTCAGAGATAAATATCATGCAATGATGCTAGTTTGTACTGAGTCAACTTTAAGGGAATACCATCAATTTGAAAGCCTCTTTTCTGTGCAAGTTTTTAAAATATTCTGTTGTTACATGGAACTTCGTATATTGCTAGTACTATAAGAAATTAGAAAGTGAAAAATTCCTTATCCGGTTTTGCTGCAGAGTGTATAAAGTCATTTTATGCATGTGGGTTTCTCTATTTTTTGCATGTTTTTAAAAGGCAGAAAATATATGTATATGAAATACCAAGAAACATATGAGGTATCAATCTGCTCATGGTTGCCACCTCTACTGGAGAATACATATGATTAAAGTTAACTGGTGATCTTGCATCATTTCCATGGGCTGTTTGTACATTTTTATAAGTAAGAAAAAAAATATATAAAAAAAGCAAAGCTGATATTCAAAACAGTGGTCTGCTGTCTGCTAGCTGGCTCTCTTAACTGCTTAGCTATAGAATCAATTTTCCGTCTATTTGTCCTTCTTTTGTCCTCCAAGTTTTTTTTGTTACCTGTCATACAGTGATTCAGATTGAAGAGAGGACGAAGCAGGTACCTAAGCCTAAGAGCAGCAAGCTTCCAGAAGCTATTTTACCTTCCATACTAAAATAAAGACTGAAAGCTCAAGTCTCCTAACTTGCGGGTTAGAGTTGTTTTCTTTGGACTTTGTTTAAAAAAGTAAACTGTGACTACAGCACCTCTTCCTTTTCTGGTACTCTTCAATAAAAATGATGGTAATTTTCTATTAGATGATGAGTTTAATTATGCCACATTAAATAAGCATGTAAAATTTATCACAGACCTTTACAGTCGTACTTGTACTGTCAAAAGACTAAAATTTGAGATATTTTTGAATTGTTTTTTAAGGAAATAAGTTATTTTGGAATAGTTCATCTAAGGAAATGATTTGTATGTAACTAGATCCTGGGCTGCATCAATAGAGGGGCAGCCAGCAGGGTGAAAAATGTGATTGTCTCCCATCCAGCCCCTGTATTTCTGTGATTCTGTGATTCTGTGATTCTGTGATTCTGTGATTCTGAGTACATCTCCTATAGAGAAAGTTTGAGGGAGTTGGCCTTGTTCAGACTGGATAGGAGAAGGCTCCAGGGAGACGTCATTGAAGCCTTCCTGTACTTGAAGGGAGTTTACAAGCAGGAGGAGGATATTTTATACCATCTGATGGTGACATAACAAGAGGGAATGGCTTTAAACTAAGAAAAAGGAAATTTAGGTTAGATGTTAGGAAGAAATTCTTATTTCAGAGGACAGTGAGGCCCTGGAATGGGCTGTCAAGAGAAGCTGTGGAGCCCCAACCGTGGCGAGGCTCAAGGTCAGGTCGGGTGGTGCCCTGAGGATCTTGACTTGGGGGAAACCAACCCATAGCAGGGGTTTAGAGCTGACTGGTCTTTTAAGTTTCCTTCCAACCTAAGCCATTCCATGGTTCTGTTATGCCAGGAAGTGTGGAATAGTTACTTTGTCAAAGTAGAATCCTATACTGCTACAGTACAGAAGTGTAGAAAAGCAAATGCTTTAGCAGCAATGGAGAATCTGGAGTGTGGGTAGTCACACAAGACTTCTGTGAAATTTATTTATTTACTTACCTACTTACTTACTATGTCTTGGCTTTAACTGATAAAATTCCCAGCCTTAAACTCTATGTCTGTACTTGAAGCAAAGCCCATGTGAGATTTTTTTGTGTTAGATTTAGCTCACAAGGTATATTTGTGAACTTAATTTATATCTGCACTGCTGTGTCCAGACTGCTTTCACCCATTCTTTGCTCTGATATTATAGGAAAACATATTTCTGTAGAGATGTTTCAGGGTATCTAAGATGCATGTTGGTACTCAAGATTTTAAGAATAAATTTGGACTTAGTTAAATTTGATTTAATTATCCAGGTCTTAATGCCTAAAACGCTTCTTTGTTCAGTCATTCCAGTAGGAGAAAAAAAAACAACAGAATCCTTCTGTGAAGGTTAAAAAAAAAAAAAAAAAAAAAACATTCTGGAAATATCTGGATGCCTTTAAGGTATTCTCAGACCCTTTAATGAAGAAGTGTGAATCATCAGGCTATCATATTGTCCATGCTCAGAAAACAGTCTGGGCCAGTCCTTGAAGAATTCCAAAGCATCTGGGAGTCCATCTTCCAGACAAGTAAATCAATCTGCCCTGCTCAACTAGACTTGAGTTTTGGAAAATAAAGATAACTTTAAAGCTAACTCTGTAGAATTAGAAATTATGGACAGACCACCATGAGGCTATCATCTCTGGTTGATTGATGGACAGATTCTTCCTAGAGACTTTAGGTTCATATACCTTATACAAATGATTTTTTGTAGTATGTGAATGAATTAACACATCCCTTGTCAGACAAGGGGGACAATAATGGTTCATATGTGTTAGAATCCAATCCTAAAATGATAAGAGGAGCTGTGAGATGGTTCAGAAAAGTGTTGAGGTAAATCTGCATACGCATTACTGTTATGCAATAATAACACAACTGGAATACCAAATTCTGGAATATGAAAAATGAGATCTCCAGCTTGACACAATAATAAAAAAGGCAAGTCAGTAAATCTCCCCACTGTATACATCTAGGTCTCTAGGAGAAGTCTTTCTCATTTGTTCCTTACTATGACTTTTGTGCACATCTGTTCCCTGGCCTTCTCCAGGGTCACTCTGTGTCTGGCTGTACAGTCTCCTTGCAGTTTTCACTGTACTGTTTTCTTCTTCCTGAATGTCACAGTGCAAACTTGAGAAGTCCCTCAAGCCACTTATGAATTTCTCTGTCAGAAAAAGAGCAATCCCTGCCTGCTTCAGTTGAGTTTTCATTTGACTCTCTCTGGTAACAGGCTGCCTTCCTCTCCACAGACTGCCCTCTCTTAGCAGAATAAAACAGAGCACATACTGCACATACCAGGCAGCAAACAAACAAACAAATTGCTCACTGTAAACTCCTACAGCATGTGATGTTTGTTGGTCAGTGTTAATCACTCCACTCAGCAAAGAAGAATATGCCTTCTGCAAATAATCTGCAACCAGTAAGGTAATTCAGATTCTTTTTAAAAGTGACACTTGTCCCCTCAGAGCTGTCATTTCCCCAGCACACTGGAGAATTACTGCAGTGCGGAGGAGAAGGATTTCAGGGTGTCAGCTGATGAAAGACTCAACATGAGTAGGCAGTGCACTCTTGCAGCCCAGAAAGCCAAATGTATCTTTGGTTGCATCGAGAGAAGTGTGACCAGCGGGTTGAAGGAGGTGATTCTGAACCTCTACTCTGCTCTTTTAAGACTCCATCTGCAGTACTACATGCAATACTGGAGCCTCCAACAGAAGAAGGACATGGAGCTGTTGGAGCGGGTCCAGAGGAGGGCCATGAAGATGACCTGAGGGCTGGAGCACCCCCTCTACTGGGACAGACTGAGAGAGCTGGAACTCTTGATCATGGAGAAGATGAGGCTCTGAGGGGAAATTGCAGTGCTCTTCCAGGACTTGAAGGTGGCCCACAGGAAAGATGATTAGGGACTTTTTATAAATGCATGTAGTGAAAGGACAGGGGGAAATGTCTTTAAACTGGAAAAGAGTAGATGTAGCCTACATATTAGGAATAAATTATTTAATGTGCGAGTGGTAAGTCACAGGAGCAGGTTGCCCAAAGAGGTTGTGAATGCCTCCCCTCTGGAAGTATTCAAGGCCAGGACAAAGAGGGCTTTGAGCAACCTGGTCTAGTGAGAGGTGTTCCTGCCTGTAGTGGAGGGATTGAAATTAGATAATTTTAAAGGTCTCTTGCAACCAAAGCCATTCTATAATTCAATGATTTTTAGAAAGAAAAAGATTCATCTTCAGAATCTTCAGAAAGATTTATATTTGTGGTGAATTGTCACTGCTTCCTTTCTCCCTCTTCTTTGTGTTTCTGCCACTCTTGGACATCTGCACATCTAAATAATGAATTTTCTCTTTTGTCTAAGAGTGTGATGAATTTTTAAACTTTCAAATAAAAAACAAAAATATAAAACTCATTATGAACAAATAATCTTGTCTTCAAAATGCTCTGCCTTTATCCATTTTTCGTACAAGGTTATTTAAATGTGTGTCTTTCACTCTATTAGTTAATGCCAGAGACATTATTATTTTCTTCCCTTTCAGCTGATGCACACGATCAGTTTAAAATCAATTGTATGCCACATCCGCAAACATACCCTCAGTTTTATTTCCTGTCCTTTATATTTTCCACTCTTTGCTTGGACAGTTAAACTTCCATTAATACCACTCAGGACATCTAAATTTTTTTTTTTTTTTTAAGTTCCATCATTTCACTGCCCAATTGCCATTTGCGGCAAAATGACCTCCTGAATAGCATTCAAAGAGCTGTTTACCCAGCAAAGCACTAACCACAATCTATAAAGTCCCTTCACTCATAATTTCATAAACAGATTTCTACAGTTGTCTCCAGCTTAGGTCCAAGGGCTTCTTTCTTTGGAAATTATTTTAAGAGTTGATAGTTTTAGAATAAATTATGCGTGTTAGAAGATTTGGAATCCAAAATCCATGTCTATGTTTATTCATGTATAAAAAGTTAACACTTTTTACAGGGAGAATTAAAATAGAATTCTGAGTGTAAATGTTATTAAAGTTTGGTAAGTACCAAGTAGGAAGTAGCTATAATTTATAAAACCAAAGGCAGATATTAACATCTGTGCTGTTACTGATGATACAGAGCTGGATTTATTGAATAATAACTAGAAGTACATTTGCTCCCTGCAGAGAATTTATGTTACATATACAGCTACAATGCAGAGGAACAGATTCAGCTAATTACTGATTTATCATAAGTGCAAGAGGACAGGTAAAACTAGAGTCCATATGGATTTTTTGTTGATGAGTTACAAGATTTAAACTTGCTGTCAGTTATTATTTTAAAATACTCTTTTTTTGTGTGTTGTACTCATCCAATAATATGATTTCCTCTTGCTCTTTGGTCCAAATATCCCAGGTTTAGTCATCAATGTAGATTTCATTTTAGCCCAGATTTTTACCTCTTTTTCTTTCTGTGAATGACAGTTGGTTGTATAGGCTTTTGCTGAATATCATTCATTTATACATAGGCACTTATAAATCCTGCAGTAGGACTTACTTTTTTTTAAACATCTGCTCATATATCCCAAATTTAGTTATGTTATGCAGCTAATGTCTGTGTCAAGTGTGTATACTTTGTCTCCAATCCTTGGGAAAGTACTTTACATTTTTATATCCCTACTTTTCTCTTTTTTCAGGTGTAACATTGTTCATCTGCTTTTCTTCGTAATATTAAATTTGAACTTCCCTTTACTTCTTCTGTTTGTCTCAAGAGTCACAATTTCTTTTTTGTTGACTCCTTCCTGCTTCTCATGTATCCTAAAAAGTTTTTATTATTATCATTGTTATTATTATTATTATCATTATTAATTTCTGGAATATGGCAAAGAAAGCAACAAAAAGCCTCTGACTGTACTGCGTCAGATCAATAAAAAGAATGTACCTTTGTTAGTTAGAACTTCCTGACACTTGATTTTTTAATTATTACTATTTTTTTCTCATCTTTGTGCTCTAACTTTTATTCTCTGTTTAGTTTAAAACTGAAAAGATTCATTAAAAATTGAGTAGCAAAATACCCCAATGCCTTCTCTTGTTAACTTTCTGTATTGAATCCATGTATGTGTTAGCAGATGCATGTTCAGGTAGGGCAAACATCTTATGAATATTTACATGTTAACATTACAGTGTCTTTCTGATTTCTGTGAATGATTTATTGAGAAATTATTACTTAAAATGTAGACACCTAAATCTGATTTCATACACAATCAACCTCGCCTCATGATTTTTTTTTCTTTTTTCTGGATTAAGAAAATAATTCCTGCCATTAATGCCCTAAAGTCAGTTCTACTTTCTATCAAAATAAACTTTTCTCCATCCAGTGAATAGATGTTCTCTTCTTCCTGAAAATTTTGCATGGTTTTATGATTTTTGTTTGTTTGTTTGTTTGAATAATCTTTCAAAAATGTGCATTGCTCCTTTTACTTCACTCACATCCTTGGAGGGAACTGGACACCTGCAGAGGCAAGTTTGGTGTCTGGGGGGAGGCAGAAATGGATTTTCTCCTATAAAAGGTTATAGAGCCCAAGGAAACTGTTTTTAACTTAAGCATGTCTGTCAATAGCTGAAAGTTGGACAAGAGGAAGTTCAGTCCAAAGTCCAAAAACAACCATTGCTCAAACGTTTCACTTAGAAACTTGATCACTTCTTTATCTGTGCAGAAGAGCAGTAGTCTTCAGAATTAGTCCAGAGGAGAAAAGAGATAAGGCATATGAAAACTCAGGCTTTCCTCTTTCCTCTTCCCAGTAAACCCACACCCTGCATAAGTAAGCCCACATACTGCATTTACATCTGTTATTTGTCCAGAGTTTAACTACCAAACTAACAATAAAATACACTGAGAGAGAAGCTGGGAATTTGCAGTTCTCTAAACAGAGGAGGTAAATTTAAGCACTGCATATTGTGCTGTACATAAATCTGGCACTGTGTATTAAAGTTCAAAATAACTGATAGTTCCTAGCTCCTAGTTCCTAGTTCATACTAGCCTTTAGTTTTGTAACCTATACTTCTGTTTCAGACCTGAATATCTATTTAATCGTTTGGATCTAGACTAAAAACCAGAGAATCACGAGTGGTGGAAGATAATCTAGTCCAATCCCTCCCTCCTTTCCCCTCCCCCTCTTTAAAGCAAGTTCCCAAGCAGTAGGTTTCTTTTTTCATTTTTCTATCACTGTATTCTTAGGATGAAGGCCTGAGGTTCTTTCTAGAACTCTCTGCATGAGAACATACTTCTCCTTCCATGTTAGTGTCCTCAGAAGGACAGAATACTATCTTATGCATTTTCTGAGACCATCAGAGTTACAAAAAGCATTACTGAAGAGCTACATCAACTTTAATTTGATTTCCTTTACTTTCTCACCTTCAACATGTACAAGACCAAATTAAGAGCAATGAAGAAATTCATGTTTAGTATGTCTTCTGACTTTCTTTCTCTTTATCCATTTATCTTCTGAGGAACAATAAACAACCACTGAATTAGAACTGTATTAGATAAAGTGATTAATTAATTTATCAATAAATTTATGTACCAATATTTCCATGTAGCGCTGCTTAGTTTTCAAGTATCGATATTTGTACATAGGAGAATATATTCTCAGTACAATGCAATGCACAGCTATGAAATTCATTCTATACATATACTGAAGAAAACAATATCCAGTGTGAGTAGCTCATGCCAGTGCATAGTTTTATTAGCCCAAACATTGAATACTGTCAAGGAATTAATTCTCCACAAGGGAATCTATCTATCTCCTTTGAGTATATTAGGGAAACAGCTGTTTAAACCAGGGTAAAAATCTTCAACTAATTCACTTAATTAGTTTTTTTCACTCTAACTAAAAGAGTTTTTTTTCTTAAATTGCATTGTTTAATATTTCAATATTACTGATGCTGTTATTTTTAAATTTGTTCCTGAAATAATTAAAAAAAAACAACACAATATCTGAACAAGTTCTGTAATTTTGCATAGTGTTAGATATACCCAGTTTTTACAATGTACATGCAGATTTCATTCTCTTCTAACAGAAAAGAAGCAGCTAACTCTTGCAGTCAAAGCAAAAAACATCGACAATTTATCCCTGTGACCCTCCAAGCAACTATAATGAAAGATTTAATAATTTAACGTTCTACAGAATTCTTTTCTCTTTGCCTAAGTACGACTGTGTTCTCCCCATATCTGTTAGACTCAGCCAATTCCAGGTGCAGCTATTTCTCAATTACTGTCATCTGAGTAAGAAGAATTGTACGCAGTATGCAGCCTCAGCAAATAGTGTCTCTCAGCCATTTATATTTCTGAAAATGCTCAAAAGTGGAAGTTTCTTTGATAGCAAGAAAAGAAAATATTCCTTTAAAAATCACCTTACTGTAGAAGCAGTCGATGTGCATACATGTGGAAAGCATGTGTATGTAATAAATAAAAATGTAACAATAATAATAAAGCTGCATTTTTTAGGTAGTGCTTTTTTTCTTTTTCCTCTACCCCCATACAGTTACACTGTTATTTTTTGAAGAAAAGAAGAATCAGGATACAAGGCAAATTTTGTTCTGAAAGAATCACCGCTATCATAATTTCACTTCATTTTAAGTTTTTAACATTGGTAAGTATTGCATACTAAAGTTATTTGTTTGGAAAAATTGGCAAGCAAGACCTCTGTTTTGTATTCACAAGATCTTTTTATTTACTAGAGACTGGATTTTTCACTGCGCTCCTGGAAAAAATTCACTTAAATCTAACACAAAATGAGAGGAGACATTGAGCCTGTATTTGAACAATAAAGTAACATTGTAGTTCTGTAAAATTCTGAATTTAAAACAAGAGGGGGACTTTTATCTGACTGACTACCTGCACATACTGCTAAGGCTGACACTTTTACTTAATGTACAGTTAATGGAATTAACATTTTAATCTCTATAGAAAATATGAAACAAAGAAAAAGAAAAAGAAACACTTTCATATATTTTCAAATAGAAAAAAATGTTACTAAATATTGTCACCACATGTTTTTGTTCAACAAAATGTTCATTTAAATATAGTAATGTCTGCTTAAAAACAGTGTTTGAAGGTAAAACTAATTCTAGATGCTGAAGTAGAAAATGGGGAAGCAGTCGTTATTACTCTGCAAGAAAAATTTCAATCCAGCCAGAAAAATAGTTATTTTCTGTAATGAAAAGCTCCTGAAGAAAGTAGCTCATCAGAATTTTTACAAACGTTCTGTTACATTGGTTTTCTTGTGTACTAGGCATGTCATGCTGGATGTACAAAATTACATAATTTTCTCAGGAGAAAAAATATTCCCTTTTAAAAATTATATTTATTTTCATTCAGTAAGTGATTTCCTGCTTCTGCAAAGGTAATAAAAGCATGTGATTATTTAAATTAGGCCAAATTACGTGTAATTTATATAAAAAAATATAAGCATATAGCTGTTCTATTTTCTGCTTGATTGTGACTCAAAATAGCATGGCAGACATTGTTAGATTACATAGGTTTCCTTTCTTTATTGAACACCAGTAGATGTCTCCATTTGTTAAGATGAATCTCATATTATGCTTTTAATATAAGGACAAAATCTGAACAAATCCTTCACAATACTATAAATGTAAGTGCTGGAAACTGAGTTCAGAAAAACTTCTGCCATGCTTATAGTCTATATCCACTACTGTAAACATTTATTCCCCATTTCAACACTCTATGGGAGGTACAGACTATGTTGGATTATTAGAGGCGACAAGATCACCTCAAGGATAGTACTGGCTTTATTTCTTGAAATATGCATGACTCTGCGACTGTTAGAAAAACTGTAGTTTTGATTGTAGCTATCAACCAAAGCTTCCAATTCTTAAATTTCTTAAAATTTTCATTTTTTCTTGCCTGGAATTTCTAACTGGGATATTATACAAGGCACTGATGTCTATAGTTAATGAGGGAACAGACACTGCCTTTCTGATTCAACAAAACCTCAAATAAAAAGTTTACTTCTGGATATAAGAAAGTTATTTTGTCATAGCCTTGTGTATAGCGCCTATATGAAAGCAAGGCTATTTCCTTGTTTCCCTTTGATGTAATTAAGCATTTCATAAGCTTCAGTGACATCATGCACGCACCTTACAGTTAACAGTTTATCACTGAGTGGGCAGTTAATGTCATGATTTATTAAAGCACAAGTCATGACCAGAATATGCAGTAGTTTATGGACATCAATGATGGATGCAGTTTAGAGTAGGTCCTTCTTCAATCTAGCACTGAATATTAAACAGTACTCTACAGGATTGGCTCAGGGTGAGGTCAGAGATAATGTTTCCCACTGTATACTCACTCAGCACTATGTGAAAGACTTTCACAAGCTCAGCTGTGGCACAAGTTATGTATCAGATTTTCCAGTTGTGGAGGCTGGATTTACATGATGTCCCCACAGTTTTCCTGTAGCTAAAATGAGAGCTGGAGAAAGCTTTGCTTTACAAATTTATAACAATTTCAGAATGTTTATATATACAAATAAGGAATTTCTTGACTTGATAGCTAACGATATATTTCAAGAGTAGACAGGTTCATAATCCATATATTTATAAGACAAATCACCAATTATATTAAATTAATTATATTGTTATATTAATATATTAAAACATATCATTTGTAGTTCATTTAATCTGAATGCTGTTCACACTGCACACTGAGTGGAAGACATGCAGTACCTGTGCACACAAGTTCACCTTCACTTCCCATACTCTGTCACACTATGTAACACCTTTTTTTTTTTTTTTTTTCCTTAACATCCATCAGTTTGCTGCTGATTTCTCTGTAAAATCGTTACATCATTAAATTTCAAACAGACCTATTTCTGAATCAGAGCGTTTTTTAATACAGCTAAAGCTGGCTATGAGCTTAGGTCTCACTCTGCTTAAATGAGAGATCATACTAAAGATTTAGATATAGCTCTAAAGACAAGGGCATCAGTTGTTTTCTATGGTTCCATATGAGACCAGATCTAACAATTGCCTGATACAGTTTAATGCCTGATACAGTTTAATGCAAGAAATATCCACCTCAGACTAGAGACCAAATTTTGATCAGAAATAATTAGTTTTCTGCTTTAAGGTTGTTTATATTTCTGTTATTTCTATTGCTACAAACCTTTTATACTTAACTATGAAGAAGGTGAATATTTTAATTAATACTGGCTTTACCGAAGAAGAAAATATTCTTTCTCTACATTATTTCAGTTCAAGGAAGAAAGAACTATCTGCATTTGCAGTTTCTGAAGAAACAGTCTATACTACTGCCTAAAATAATCTCATATTTTCAGCAAATGACAATGTCTTAAATGATTATGTCCAAAATAAATGTGGTTCCCACTGTAATTGCTTTAGTCTGAAATATGAATTGTACTTCCGAGTTGTAAATATATTAGTGTGTGTCTTTATTACTTGAATACTTGCATTCCAAGACATACAGACTTGCTTTTCTGCAGCTTTCCTGAAATGCAAACTTTAAATTAATTAATTAGTTAATTTCTTTTTTTTTTTTTAAAGAATACAGAAACATTTGCAGTTCACTATCTGTCTTAAGTTCTTTTGAGGTCCTCAGATTTCCTGTTGTTCATTATGATTTGTGCCACTGGGGGATAATGCTACATTATAGAGATTGCTCTCTATTACTTACAATGAAAGGAAAAGCCAGATTAACCTAAACAAAATATTTTCTAGGTCTATATTGTAGCCTGAATAATGCCAGATATCCAATGGCATTAAAACCATATTGAAAATTGTTATTTGTGAATCACTGAATAACTGTGTGTAAAAATGTTCTGTCCAAATCCTATATTCTGCATCACAACCAATACTGGGATAATACACAACAAGCAGAAACCTAGGCTGGAATTTTTTTTATTGTGATATTTTCATACTTGTAAGAGCCTTCTAGAGCAAAAGTCACATATGTATAGACAGTATTCAGAAAAAAAGCAGATTATTAGCATTTTGCCAAGCTCTTCTCGCAAGGCAATACCAAAGTTAATTACAGTTTCTGTTTATGAAGAAGTAGAAATTCTGTTTAGAAATTGGAATTCTTCATATACAGTCTCTTTAAATAGGTTTGGTAAAAGAGATTGAAGAAAACCATTTAAAGCACAGATTTAAAACATATGTTCAATGGTCAAATTAAAAAAAATCATAAGGAAGGTTTAGATGATTAGACTCAAGCCTTGGGAGGTCATTTTTATTTCTCTTAAATAATCATCATAATCATTAAATTATTAAGAATTATTGTTTTCAGTTGGATTTTAGAAGTAATTTCTTAATGGGAACGCTAGTCAAGCATTTGAACACGTTGCCCAAGGAAGTGGTCAAGTCTTAAAAACCTGGAGGTATGTGAGAGAAATGTGGATGCGGCAGTAGGAGACAGGGTTTACCTAAGGGACTCGGGAGGTCCGGCTGACGGATCTGATGATCTTGTAGGGTCTTTCCAAGCTAGATTTTTCTATGATTCTGTTATATGACTCTGTGAAGGCCTGGAAATGTGCAGATATCACACTTCTGTGTATTCACTTAATGGTCATCCTACTTAGATTTCCAACAGTCTTTGTTGGTTTTTTGGCCCAGACAACAGCATCAAGGTGAGTGATCCAGAAAGGACAGGTACTAATGCCATAAGCTCCCTCTCTTAACAGCATCTCGATTAGAACTAGCAGTTAGGGCTTATCTATCTCTTTTCCATTTAATGTCTACAGTAATAGTGATACTTTCACACCTTAAAGTAGACACAAAAAATACATAGATATCAGTTAAATACATAACCATGAGGCTACATTCTCATATACCAGTTCCTATGAATTAGTACAATTTCTGAGTATCATACTGAGAGAATGTTGGCCTACAATAATTAGGAATTTACCAAATAATTCCCAGCCTCAAGGCCCATTGTCAATAGGATACTCAAAACTGGAAGGAAGAGAGTTAGGTCAGAGATATTACAGGCAATGTGCCTTGGCTGTTATATTTACTAGGCTGGAAGGAACCCATAACTCTTTGGTAGAAGAACAGAAAGTTAATTTCAATTAGTTCTAAATTGTTAAATTTAGTTAAGAGAAAACTAATAATAGACAGTTATTATGTGGAGACCTCAGAAAAGGAGATACATAGACTTGTTGGAGTGTGTTCAGAGGAGGGCCACAAAAAAGATCCATGGAATGGAACATCTCTCCTGCAAGGACAGGCTGAGAGAGCTGGGGCTGTTCAGCATGGAGAAGGCTCTGAGGTGACTTGATAATAGCCTTTTAGTATAAAGGAGAGCTACAGGAAAGAAGAGCACAGACTCTTTAGCAGGGTCTATGGTGGAAGAACAGGGGAAAATGTTTTCAAGCTCAGGGAGAGTAGATTTAGGTTAGATATAAGAAAAAAATTATTCACAGTGAGGGTGATGAGGCACTGAAACAAGTTGCCCAGTGATGTGGTTGATGTCCTGTCCCTGGAGACTTTCAAGGCAAGGCTTGGATCAGGCCTTGGGGAACCTGATCTAGATGCGAATGTCCCCGTTCATTGCAGGGGAATTGGACTAGATGACCTTTAAAGGTTCCTTACAACTCTTAAGGATTCTAGGATTCTATGATTGTGATCTGAACAATAAGAATAATTAACTAATTTAAATAAATACTCAAAAAACAAACAAACAAAAAAAACCAAACAAACAGTAACAGTGGAAAATAAGTTTGAATAATATATGATAATGCTGTATATTTTCAACAGGGCACCAGTGTCTGTAATCTCCAGACATATCCTGATGAATTTACAGAGTATTTAATGAATAAAAACTAAAATAATATTGAAAATGATGCAGTTAATAATAATAAAGTATATTTAAAATGATACAACAATGTTGTTTCAGTTGATCCTTCTTTATTTTCCATTTACTTAGAGTTCTCCATGAAAATGACATTTGTTTCACGCAGCAGTATTTTTAGTACTTTATGAGAAATCAATTAAATGATGATTTAGACTTCGCAGGGAGTTAATGGATAGCAATTTTAAGAACTATTGCTCTGCTTCAAGTAACATCAAGTATCATATTCTCCCTACACAATTTTTGTCCTTCCTACTGCTTAAGCAGTTATTAGGAAGTGCCCCTGACACTGTCTTCTGCTGTGTATCTGCAGAATTTCACACCATATCTTCTGATCCAGATGTTTTATATTGGTTATCATAGAGTTAAGACAAAAGATAAGGCCATTTCAGAAACATAGTGTTGCTGCATTTGTGTAGGAACACACACACAAAAGAAAGAAAGCAAACAAGTCAATGCAAGTTAACATGCTGAAGAAGCATAGGAACCACATTCTGTCAATTTTAGCCTGGAACTAACATACATCTGAAGGGGATCAACGTCTTTGAAACAGCTGCCACAGAAAAAATAATAGTGAGGATTAGGTGCAAATTGTGAAAAAGTGCAATAAGCAACACTTGCTGTGCAGAAGGTCAGGAATACTGGAGCATGTTAGCTGCAAAGTACTGCTTTGGTGACTCAGAGCAACAATAAATGTCACATTTGGCTCCATCAACATGATGATACCATGGAATCTGGCCTCTGAATATGAAGTTGTTCCTTGTAAAATTCTATTTGCTATTTAAACTTGTGGGAAATTTAAGCATTATGTGGGATTTGTACTTCTCCTGAAGTGGGGAAGAGTTTACTTTCATCTACAGAAAGAAATATATAGCAGAGACAATACAGCCAAATTTCCTTATGCCTTGTTTTCTTATTGCAAGTGGAAAGTCAACATAAGAAACAAAATAACTCATTTATATACACATATATAGGATGTATCCTATAGATTATGATTAATTTTTCTAATGAAAATTGTCAGCCAAGTCTCATGACTGGTAATGTGAACACAGTAGAGTGACTATAAATGGAAATATCTTTATTAATTTTCTTTTCAGTGTTTTCTCTATTGCGGCATTTGCTGTTGTTTGCAAATCTACATTAGTACTGTATGTGTACATTATCAATTTTTTCATATCGGAGTCAAATGCTTGCTTAATTTCCTCTTTCGTCTGCAAAAATCTAAACTCTGATGCCGAGTTTCTCCACTTATAATAAATATATATATATAAAATGTATACAAATTTTCTGTTTCACAACTGTTTCAAAATAATAAAGTGAGCTGTTTAAAAATGCATCTAGTGTGTGGGTTTGGGCATTTTGCTTTGACATGCCTGGGCACATGTGTGCAGAAAGTATGAGACCAGAACAGTCTGCTGAGCCCTAGTTAATAATACACATGGAAATGTGGAATTCATGACCAGCAACTATTCTTGGCTTCCATATGACAACAAAAACAAGCAATTTCTTTTTGGGACACCATGATTCCTAGCTCCCCTGGTTGTCTGGAATAAAGGTAAACATTTACTCTGTTGGAAACATTAATTTATCTGAGATACAACAATAGAAAAACCTTTCAAGAATGCTTTACTGTCTATAAATGTTTAGATTGGTACTCTGTTGTTCTGAGTAGTAATTATTTATCTTCTATGTGAAAAAGAGGACTTTTCACTAATAGGCTTCACACTGCATGCTGACATTTCAGAAGGTTGCTATATTAGTTCTATCATTCAGAGCTGTGAATTATTGATTCACCTACACTATTCTTCAAACTACTGAACTACTCAGCACTGTACTGATGCAAATAGCTAATAAATAAGTAGAATGTAAAATGACTTTATTCAGCTTTAAAAGAATATCATAAAGTTTTAGTATAGCTTGTACTATTACTAGTGCTAGCCAGGTAGTAAATTTTGTTTGTAGCTTTCAAGCTTTATGCACCAGACTACAATCTCCAAATTAGTTTCAGCTTCATATTTCATGGGGATTAGACACTCATTTGTAAGGTAAAAAGGTTTCAATTCTTTCAGCAATTCTTTACCATCTTTCCATTCTCAAACCCCAGTGCACTTTTCCAGAGACCAAAGCTTTCCTTTCCTTCCCCTCATTTACTGTAGAAACTAGCCCTTTTTTGAGTTACTTTTGTGTGAATCAGGAAAGATTGTGGCAATATGTGGAGCTGCACCATGGAGGGAAGAATGGAGTACTGTTTTTTTTTCCAGGGAAGCATTTGTTATTAAGATGAATAGCTTATATTGACAAAGTGAGATAATGATAGGCTTTCTAAAGCACATCCCCTAACATTAGCTTTTGAAGACATTTTCAGTCTGCTGTAAAGTTTGAGAACATCATACTGAGTATTACAGGTATTTGAGAAGTGCTGTATAGTATTCTGTTCTTTTAGCTTCATAATACAGACAATCTGAAAGATTTTCATTGTAAATCGTCCCTCTACAGTGGACTTCTTTAAAAAAAATAACTCAAAGAGGTTTTGGTGAGCTAATCTTGTTTTCGTTTTCTGGGCAAATAAATTTAATTTTTTTCTTTTCCTGCAGGATCTGTAATAGATTGACTACTGAAATACCAATGCAGTGTGAGCAGTACAAAGATAATCATAAGAATAGAAGTAGTATTGAGATATTTCCCTATTGTACAACCTCACACAGAAAAAAATATGGCAAAAGCAATGATTAGTTAGACCTGGACTGTTTACTCTGAAGATAGTCACTATGATACAGCATGCACTTAAGGATTTATCTGATGAGCAAGAGAAAGCTCTTCACAGTAAGGATGATGGAGTGCTAGAACAGTCTGCCCAGAAAGGTTGTGGAGTCTCCTTCTCTGGAGATATTCAAGACCTGCTTGGATGCCTTTCCTGTGCAACCTAGTTTAGGGAGACTGCTTTGGGAGAGGGGATGGACTCAATGATCTGTAGAGGTCTTTTCCAAATCTCAGCAATTCTGTGATTCTGTAATGATTGCAGAGCTGAAGTACTTTTATTTTTATCCATTGCACCAAATATTTAAGATTTGCTCATAACTGAAAAGGGGAAAAAAGTTACCTCATCCATGGTTGGTAGGTGCCCTAATTTCTTACTTCAGATGAAACGATTTTTCCAGAAAACTTACAGAAGAGCTTTAAAAGCCCACATCAGTCTACAGCTAAAAGCCAAATGTAGAAGTTACGATTCATTTCCACTTTGATAAACTGTCTATCTTCTAAATGAGTTGATTCCACATATAGTTTCAATATGGTGCATCCCTACTTAGACCTCATAAGAAATGTCATATAAAATATTTCATATACTGGAAATTTGTTTCATTGGCATAATTCCAATCTCTAATTTCTCTTTTTCAATTCTTGATCATTCGCAAGCTTCTTCAAAAAGCATTCCATATACTCCAACTGTTACATGTCTAAGGAGTAAATTTAGCTTTGATGTTTTATGTCTTTGCTTTTTCTATTCTACAAACCACTCTGTTCATTTAAGCTGTAAGATTCTGATTTTTCTGGTGCACAACCAGCCAGCAGTAGATGTGCATCTGTAGAGAGATTTAAATTCCTGAATATAGAGAGTGGAAATAAATGAAAAATGTTTGTTGAATTCTATACAGATTGATAGGATCCCTTTTTTCTTCATTAATTTAATGACAATGTGGGGCTTTTTGCATTTGAGATCCTTTGTACTGACCTCCGCAATAGTTGAGTACTGCAATTTCCACTCTTAAAGTAGCTTCAGAGTAGAAGAGTAGAAGAACTTGTATGATACAGAAGGCTGAGCCAACATTATATATAATTGTTTTCTCCTCTAATTTCTTTTGGACTATATTGATTTGTAGTGGTTTTTTTTTTGTTTTTTTTTTTTTTGTTGTTTGTTGGTTTGTTTTTGCACCTATGCAAGTATAAAGCTAAGAAATGCTACATAAGATAGATATCTTACTCTTTTTATCCCATGGCTACATTTTAATTCCTGCTTTTATTTTTCATGTTATTTTACAAATGTCCATCCTGTATTTCCTATAATTGTCCTATTTTTTCTTTTTAATACAGTTCACTATTTTTACATAAAGTCAAACAGGTACAGTCATCAGTTAAAGAAAAATTAAGGAATATAAATATGAATGTGCATTGGGTGAAATAACTTCAAAACTAAACAAAATAGTAAAATACAGAAGCCAACATTACAGTAATTAAATCATAATTGATCTCTGATCACCACTTTGGCAAGTTCCTCTGACATACACTCTTATGTCAGATATTGATAGCATGGAATGCATTGAACTGCAGACATTTCCGTCTAACTGAAGGGCTGGGGAGAAATATGGGGTTTCACTATTGGCTCTATAACCATTTACATATCTGTATTTGCAATTGGACAGTTTTGATCTACATAGAATGCTGTCTTTCAATAAATGGTGTAGAAAGAATTTGGCCATAAAGGTGCTATTTGTTCATGCTCTAAGTATTCAGCAATGTTCACAAAAAAAAAAAAAAAAAGCATATAAGAAATGAAGGAGCATATTGTATAAATTAATTTACCATCACGATGCTGTACTCATGCTCATGAACAATTTAAACAATTTACATATGTTGTGTAGAAGTTTTACTACACAATAAAAATAATACGAGGTCATTCTCAAATGTTTAGATAACATTATGTGCTATTTATCCTACTGCTGTAATACAAAATAATTCTGAATATTTTCTAGTACAATATGTGGATTTTTTTTCCCTTTTCTCAGGAGCAAAGGCCAAAAAAAAAAAAAGAAGAAAATTACTAATTCAGAATACTCTTTGGAAAGGTTCTACCTATGCAGTGTGGAGCATTTCATGCTTCATTAAGTATTTTCTCTTTTTAATTCTCACAGTTTGCTTGAAATAAATAAAATGCATTGGAATGGATCTAGTAAGGAAAGCAATGATGTGCTGTGTATTAAATGTGCACAAATTCTTCCACATATGCTGCTTTTGAGATATACTTCTAAATTGCTTCCACTGGGTCAGTACAAAACTATCTAGTAGGTGCATGCATGGTCATTTTGTGCAGGCAAAAGATGGGGAAAGAGTAGAGTGCTCCGTAGCTGGTATTAGCTGCCCAACACCTGGCATCAAGGCCTCAGCCACACGTGTCACAGGAATCAGCAGGATTTTGATAAATACACTAAGGAAAAATAATGGTTCTTTGCCATGTGAATGATCTGAATCTGCATGATATTTTCCAACATCAAAGAAAATATCTCTCAACACAATGATTCAGTCATACATCATATTGCAACTAAAATATTCTGAAAGCAGTAAGAAAAGTGCTCTGAATTCCATCCAGAAAATTCAAATAACTTTAGACAACATTTCTGATTTTTGACCTTTTTTTTTTATAGGGGAGCATAATCAAGAAGTGGACACATAGTTCTTTTGAAAATCAAATGGTTTCAATGAACAGCTAAAGAACAATGGTGGATTTGAGTATATGCGACAAAACAGACTATATTTCACACAAAAGCTTAAATAAAATGTACAGATCAACTCAAAAGGTAGACTTGAAAACTAGTTTGTGACTGCCAAAGTGTACAATAGGTGCAACTAGATATTTTTATGACGCATTAAGCAAAAGCATTAAGCCAAATTAAGAAAGTGAAATTATATCAGACTTATTTGAGATCACAACCCTAAAACAGATATAAATGACTGCAACAAGGTCTTATAACTGAGTTCTTACACTTCAGGAATATGATTCAGTTTAACAGGGAATGAACATTAGTTAAATCTTATGCAGAAATATGTTTTAATTACTTCCTGAATTTATTATTTATTCACCTAGAATTAAAATACTACATATCAGTCATATTCTCTATAATCAGCCTTCAAAATGATATGTCAAATTTGCACACAGATCCACAGGAAAGGAAGTTCTAAGGGGAAATAAAATAATCTCTGCCTTTTTTACAAATAATTAAAAAGTCAAGCAATATTCTCACCATTAAGCAATAAGGATGCAACAACTATTTGTGATAGGATTATCATATTTTCTCTGTAAGTTCAGTGGTGATGGGACTAGTTTTTGTTCCCTTATTTGTTTAAATTCAAATATTTTTGTGACTGAAAACATTTCACAGAAATTTTAGGCCACTCTTAGCCAATGCTAAATCAAAACAAATTTTCTGTGTAAGTTTGCAGTATAGGTCATGATGAATAATATTTGAAGTTTTAGTATGATTTCCTTAAGATATTTTATAAAAAATGAGGTCAGTGATGTATTAGCAATCTTCAGGTAGCATATTGTACGCTCAGAGGGAGAACGACTCAAATTCAATAGTCCTTTCTTGCTTAAGCATACCAAGGGAGCTGACCTAATATCTTTTAATTAACTTAATTCCGCAGGTTCATACCCAGAAAGGACACCAAAACCTTATATGGCAGTTGGCAAAGAGAAGTGGACGTATGTGAACAAAGGATGGTCAATTAGAAACACTGCAATTCTTTTCGGTCAAAGATTCTTACAGAATGGTAGTTCACTGGAGTAAAATTGACACCAGAATTTGAGTTTTAAATTTGCTAGCAATGAAAAAGAAGAATATAAAAGTTTTAGGATAAGTAATTCTCTTCAGAAGCTGTGGTTTGGAAAAAAAAAAAAAAAAAAAAGTGAAAACGGGCATGAGAAAGACAAAAAGATGCTGAGTTTTTCTTATCTCACATCAAGAACATTTTCTGCTCCTCCCAAACACACTCCAATAACTTATTGGTAGGTTTTTTTTAGCATTTAATAGCAATTTCTAAAATAATAATCATCACAGTACAGAAGGTTAATCCTTTGGGTATTAATTTAGCTTTATCACAAAGCAGACAGAGTGTCTGTATTCATCTCACTGCACTTAACCTATTAGCAAAATTAAGATCTCTCCAGGCAAAATAGCTCTATTTCAGAACAGTCCAGATGCAAAAGTCCAATGTTTGCTGTGACCACTTCAGAATGCAGCACAAGAATATGAATTTAACACTCAAAGAAAACGAATCCTCTGAATAATTTGATGAATGTAGTCACTCCACCTCTGTTTCTGTAAATTTATGTTGCAGAATCACAGAATGTCAAGGATTGGAAGGGACCTCCCTCTCTCTCTCTCTCTCTCTCTCTCTCTTATATACATGCATGTATATGTATAGATACAGATGATTCAATTTCATGTGACAAGAGCCTCCGTTACTTAATCTTTTAGAGCTATGAATCTAATATACTATTAAATTATGAGGTCATTCTAAAGCTTTAAAAATCATCCTTATTAATAAAAAATAAAAGCATGAAAGAACTAGTCCTCCTTGCTAAACACTAACAACTTCTTTTTCAGTCATCAATTTAGAAAAGCAGAATGTTATCCTTGTTTAGATGTGCTGCAACACATGCTGCTCACCGCAAATGTGAGGATTTCCTATTTACCTCGCCATTCCCTACAAGGCTGTATTACAGATTGTAAACACGTGCAGGTTATCAAAGCCAAATTACTTCAATCAGACTAGTTGGAAACATTGCCTAAAAGCACAATAAAACAATGAGTAAGTAGCTCAAAAAATGTAGTGTTTACTATTTACACGAAAAAGTATTACATGACCAACAGGCTTAGTCTGCTATTACCTCTTATTAAGCATTCACAAGCTTGTGAGGCTTTTCATTAACATGACTAAAACACAACTGACACGAGAAGACAGGAAATACAACAGCAGTTATGCAGATATCATGATTAGTTACCTGTGTTAATGTGGTCATTTGGAGTATGGTCAAATGTTAGACCTGCCACTGCTCCTCCTTAGCAAATAGTGTTGCCATTAGCAATCCAGTACAGCAAAAGGATAGTGACAGTGTCTATGATACAATTATTACATTACTGATTACTTCAGATTTTGTCGAGTTAATCCTTGGGGTATTAATTTACTGCTCTGACTGTACAAAACAGATCCTAGTGTATTACCCCTTTGAGGGCTGCCACTGTAATTATTCCATATGGTGCTACCAGTAAGGTTTTTCCTGTGCATCTTTCCCAGTTAACTGATTTTAGATTATATTCAAGGTAGTCAACCAAGAAAAGAAAAAGACATTTAAATCAATATAAAATAAAGCATTCTCCTTTTAAAATAGCATAATGATTTCAAAATCTTGTTATACTTTATTTAGGAGTAGTTGTCAATATTACTTTTATTTTATTTTATTTTATTTTATTTTATTTTATTTTATTTTATTTTATTTTATTTTATTTTATTTCCTGAAAGAAAGAAGCTTCTAAAATCTTATAAGATTCAACAGTTTTTGTATGTACTGGAAGATGTACAGATGCGTCCATATGTAAATGTATACAGCATTTATTACAAACAGAAAGAATAAATCATTTCTTCAAAAACTATTGAAAAACACTAATTTAACAAGTTTGATATATATATATTTTTTTTGTTTTTGTTTGTTTGTTTGTTTTAAGACTAAAATCTAGAAAAAAACCTAAAGAGAACAGGTTGATATACAAATTATTATTTTTGCAACACAGCTTCATAATCTGGATTCAGAGTTTTTCATAATAGATATCTTGTTGCATGTAGTTGCAAGCTAAAGGTAAAAAAATACTATCAAGTGTAGAAACAATCAATGTAAGACATTCAATCTCTGAAGCTGGAAACTCCAAGGCGAGGATAATACCTGCTGACTAGACAGTTAACCTTGAATCTGAGACATTTATTTTATTTCTTGCTGTGATGATGATATCATTTTTCAGTGCTAGATTTCTTTGTGTAACGGGAAAGAGAAGAGCAAAGAAGCACTTTCAAGAGGTCTTTGTCAAGAGCTGATAGAGAGCACTAAATAAACTAATTAGGACTGGGAGACAAGATAGTATTGCCGTGAACTAAAGGCTTCCTAGGAGCAAAAATTGAAAGTCAGATTGAACAACCGGTTTTCCCCGAGATAAAGGTCAACATTGACCAACTTAAAATCTCAGAATGTGTGTTTTATCTTATTTATTTTATAATTTACTATCTTAATGAAAAACAAAGAGGTAAAATTCAGAAATGAGACTGCATTACTTAGCAGAACATGTAATGATTACACATCTCCATAGAAATGGCAAATAGGAAAACTAAATGTTCCAGATTACATGTTAAATAAAAGAAACTGACCAGAGCAGCATTCTTGAAAAGGAGATTAGGTCTCTTTACATATCATAAGAAGCAGAATAATAAAAGGAACTTATATAAGATGTTTGGATATGGTTAAGATTATGAGTAATCCAGACACTACACTGATGCATTCACATGAAGAAATGCTACGGACTCATTTGGTTATTTTACCTGAACTAGCAATAACATTCTCTTCCTGCATAAGAAACAGGGAGTACAGAGAACAACACTAAGTGTAGACATGAACTTCCTTTTCAAGAAATAACAAGTACTGTGATGATATATATAGAGCATATCTATTATAAATAATTATATATATATATGTATGTGTGTGTGTGTATATATATATATGTATATGTATATATGTATATGTATATGTATATGTATATGTATATGTATATGTATATGTATATGTATATGTATATGTATATGTGATTATTGGTTGTTAGTCATCTGAGCTTATTACAGTTATTTACATTGAATCGAGTTTTGAAAAGTCATTTCATGTTCAGAAAAGTGTGAGCCAGAATGGAGTTTCACTGCTTCTTTTCTGACTGCTTAGAAAGATTTGTGCTGTTTTCAGGATTCAGACTTGCTCCTTCAGATTCACCTACAGCTTGCAAACCTCTGATAATACTGTTCTTTTGTTCTTTGTGCCTCATCTGAGCTATTGCTTCTTTTTACACATCAGAACATCATTGTGTTGATGAATGCAAGCACCAACTTTGATCTGTGGGCGTTTTTTAAAGCAGTCAGTAAAACACTCCACATCAGCAAATGTGTTAACTAGTAATTTCTTTCTTAGATATTTCTTCTTTAAAATCAAAGCAATTCCTTACAGAAATAGCCTCTCCTGGATTGGGCTTTTTTTTTTATCTTTTTCTGTTTTCTTTTAATTACAATTTACTGTTGTACCTTGTCATTGTATATTTCCAGCAGCGTTGGAATCTCATTTGAAAAAAAAAAGCATGAATATATCTGCAAAGTAATTTGTTCTTACCCTTGTTTGCAGTGTTTTGGAGGGGAATTTATTTAACCAAACATAGCTATATACAATGCCTGCATGTAAGCAGTGAAATGACTGTTCCTTTATAGTCAAGGGAGAAAAAAAAGACACTTATTTGGTGAGAACGATATTATGCCAAAGACGACATCCAAGTTCCATCAAAGACATCCAACTAAGAAAGCAGCAGTTTCTCACCCTTGACTATAAAGACAACCTGATTAGCAATGTCTGGTTGGCTCAGACACTGATGTCTATACTGCATGTTTGAGATTAGGTGAGATAATTTGAATATCAGTTCAACATATTGCCCATATCTCTGGAAGACTTCCAAAGCCTTGGTATTCCTTCCTGAATTTCATATTACTTGCCTTTCAAGTATTGGTTTTAGAGGACTCTAAAATGTAAGTTTGGCCTTAAGGAATCAGAAATAATTCCCTCAATATTCACTGAACAAAATGAACAGCACATACAAATTATAATATCTTACACAGTAGAAACAACATTGTTATGTCTTGTGGGCTATGAGTTCTGATACAAGAGCCTAAGAAGAAGCTTTAGTAATAAAAAAAACATTTTAATGCCTGAGTGGCATTACCCTGCTCTGTATGCCCATCAAGTTCTCTGAAGGAAAGGTGTTCTCAATACCATCAAAATATGATTGCATCCTTCAAGTACCTGAAGAGATCCTACTGGAAAGATAGAGGGGGACTTTTTATAGTGACAGGACGAGGGGGAAATGGCCTTAAACAAAAAAGGGTAGATTTAGCCTACATATTAGGAAGAAATTCTTTATTGTGAGGGTGATGAGTCACTGGAGCAGACTGCCCAGAGAGGTTGTGGATGTCTCCTCCCTGGAAGTATTCAAGGCGAGGCTACATGGGGCTTGGAGCAACCTGGTCTAGTGGGAGCTGTCCCTGCCTATAGCAGGGAAGTTGGAAATAGATGATCTTAAAGGTCCCTTCCAACGCAAACCATTCCAGACTAGAATAAGAATTTCTAATGTTCAGGATATGGTAAACTTCAAATAGAATGAAATTCACAATTTTAAAATAAAGTTATTAGGTCATTAATTCATTGAGAGATACCCACTGAATAGGTTAAATATACTACTGTATTTCTAACTTTAAATAGCTGCAAAGTAGCTGCAAATCTAGCTGCAAACCCAGTTAACTCTTGGATCAATAATTTTCAAACTGACAATTTAAAATAACTAAACACTTTTTAGACCAAAAAAAAACAGAGCATTCCTTAAATATCCCAACAAAATAAATTGCAAATTGAAACAGGTTTTATATTCTGAAGTAAAAGACCAGAGTAAAGTATCCAGATGCAAAAGGTCTTTGTATGTGTCTTCGGGACATGCCACAGGCCACTTGTTTTATTTAAGCATACTGAAAAGGGGGATAACACTTGAAAGACAATACATTCATTATTGTATTTTATAATTTTTACTTAATGCCACTCATTACAGGGGTTCTGATTTTCTCTTTTTTCATGCACAGATTAATGCCTCAACAGGTAGTCATAAAATTTTTTGCAATGCCATTTCTATGAATTTTTAAAACTAAAATAAACAGAGATGGAAGAATATCTTGCATGTGTTTCTGTGTGTGTGCTTATTCTCTGCTTGAATTTGTATGCATATTCAGATAGGCATGCATAAATTCTGTAAGGTTAAATACATTCTGTAACATTCAGCCATTCTGTAGATTCCAAAGCTTTCTTAGGCTCTCAAATGTGAAAATGTACAAATGAAGATAGTACTGTTCATTTCAAAGAAATAAAAATCTCCAAATTCAGGTTTTGTCAAAGTCCGTTACTTAATATGTGGCATGAGTTGTCGGAAGGTGCACTAACAATCTGTTCCTCAGTAGGTATTTTTGTGCTAATAGTGACTGACTTAATCTTTAAAATTCAAAACCTATTGTAACTTCAAAATTTGTGTTAATTTTGATATTTCTATTGGTTACTTTCATATATTTACTATTACCTGCTTCCTTTTTGAGTTATTTTCAACTTTTCTCAATGATAATCACTAGCAGTCTGTTTGCAGTACTAAATATTTCATAAATAACTGAAAAACTGAGCAAGTTTCAGGGACTATGAACTTTGAAATATTTCATTGGAAATATTGCCATGTAATGAGACAGGAAAACAAAAACTTTTCTTTCTGTTCCAGTTGTCTTCTAAGATCAACTGCTCTTGTGAGAGATGGTACTCTCTCCCTTGTTTTCATCTCTTTACCTCTTTTGCTCTCTATCCCAATCTTTATTCAAACTAGCTTTGATTATTTTCTGACTACAGCTTTACCAAGAGTAGATTCTGAAATTCAATTCCCCAAATTCAATAGAGGCTTTGTTTGCAGACACAATGCAAACAAGCTGACCTCCCAGGAGAGCTTCCATGTACTGATGTCCAGCTTGGAACAGATGAGACAAAATGATAAAAACAGCAGCACTGACTGAAATCCTAAAAGCTAGCTTTCATTCAGAGCATGATGTCTTCTTTCACAACTACCATCATATAACTCTTTATTCCCATACATTTTAACATCTGAAACATTCTACAGTTTTAGCAGTTTCAGTGAAATTGAACAATGTACCATATGAGTAACAGTAGGGAAGAAAACAAGAAAAGAAAGAAAAAAAAAAACGGAATGTCACTTTTTTTGTCAGAATCATTATTATAACCATTTATTGAGCTGACTGCAGTCATAATAAATACACTTTCACACTACGGAAAGTAATATATCTTTCCAGTGTGAACAACATAGACTTGTGCTTGTCAAGTTGCAAAAGGTTTATTCATCTATTTGCTTTAAATTTATGGAAGAAGTGAATATAAACTGATTTTTTGAAAATGGGAATAAATTATCTTTACTACTGACCATTAAGAAGCTTGGATTAATTCATGTAGGACAATACTTTTTTAATAAATAAGTCAACTGCTGTTGTGACTTTCTATTCATATTCACCAAAGTAATATCAGTTTGCTCTTTTCATTTCTGCTTTACAACAGAAATGTACTAAACTAGAAGGTCTTGATATTGACAAAAAATCACCTGACAAGAACTGAGCAGCTGTGCTTGTTTTATAAAGGATTTTCAAGATGATTTGAAATGCATGTGTGTCTTAGAACAGGTTATTATTCATACTAGAGTGATCTAGTGTTTGACTAATTAAATGGAGGCCTAAGCATGCTTCTTCATCAGAAGATGAGGTACTTGCTATCCAGTGTTAGAAAAGTCATAATCATTTAACTACAACAGCGTTACAAACATACTGGTACAATGCAAAGCATGTAAGGATCTTTTGGAGTTAAAAAGGAGAGAAGAACTTGTTCTCTATAGATCCCTACTTGATTTAATAAATAATATATATTTATTCATATATAAAACTCTCTAACTAGCTGCATGTTAATCAGAAAGCAAAGAAATTGAATGCCTAATGCTTTTCTCCCATTATACATGTTAATCTTCAATGCACAATCATTCTGGACAAATTTACTGTGCATGTGCAGTGGATGAAGTTACTGCTGTAGATGTCTGTATAGTGTATATACAGATGTTTTCTGCAGTACTGTCAGTATTCCTGAGATCACTTCTTACTGTTTGTGTCTGTTCAGTTATATGTAACTTTTACAGGTTAGTTTTGCCAACAGTATTGTTCATTGTCAGGTCTGTCAGGTAATTATTCCTCTTCTCATGAAAACAGATAAATAGATGATAGATAGATAGATAGATAGATAGATAGATAGATAGATAGATAGATAGATAGATAGACAGACAGATAGCTAGCTAGCTAGATAGATAACCATCAATACATCATTCGACCTTTAAATTTTTATTTTCCAAAGCCCAAATATAAGAGGGGAACTAAAATACCCTAAAATGGTCAGAATACTCTTCTAGAAAATAGATCTTGATTCCTCCAAGAAGGAGACATACACTATTTTCTTCTTTTTTCATGGGTGGTGTCATATACAGTGAAAATTTAGTCCCAGGTTATAGAAAACTAGCAGGGTACAACTGTAATTAAAAACTGTACAGCCCAGCAAGGAACAAGAGATTTGCTACAAGATTGTCCTCTACTCTGTTTTGTTGGTTTTATCAGTGTAATAACACTGAAGCCTGGGATGTCAGTGACAAATCATTTTGCAAACCAATGCAGATCATTTAATGCTGAAAATTTCACTAGGCCATTCTGCAGCACCTAATGGTTGTGCTAGTCAGAAGAGCTTAAGAAGACCATTTCAGTACCAACGTTGAGTCAGTTTGTCTATAATAAGGTACTGTTACTTACCTGTGCTGGCCAGGAACCAGATCCAATACTACAAAAGCATAACAATGTTATTCTCATCAGGAATTAGCAGCTCAAGCCTGCTGATGAAATTAGAATAATCACAAAGCATTTTTTTTTTTAGCTTGAGACAGATTACATATATATATTTCTTCCTAATTGCTTATATTAATAGTAATTTCTAGTTTTTAACCTGTAGAAAATACTGTAGCAGCCTTATAGGCAAATGGTTATTTCTACATAAAAATAAAGTAAAACAAAAATGGAGAAAAAGATACTTTCCGAGTCACGTTTCAGCTTCAGAAGGTCTGTGCTTTCTAATCCAAGTATTTCTGCCATCTATATCATAACTGAATTGATGGCACCAGCTTTTGCATGTAGGGTTATTTTCAGGGGGCAAGCAGCTGAGACAAAATTAATTTTCACACTTTCTTCATCTGTTGTTTCCACAAAAACAAAATAAATAAGCAAATGAAGCAGTGAAAATGGTGACCATTCATTAGAGTTTATCAGAACATTTCAACAGATTGAACTTTCCCATTTCAATTGCTTCATGTGCCTTCCATGAGGATAGGGAAGTGGGGATAAATTTTACTTATAACAGCTCAAATAGGGTCAAACAGTTGAAAAATTGAAAAATTTGCTTGAGAAGAGAAAGAATAGAGCTGCTTCTTGAATTCCCAGTTACATCATTGCCCTGAAGGAATGAATTTTAGTGCTTGCATTATCTGTGTTTCCAAGATTTACTCCCTCTGCAAATGACTTCTCTTGACACTATTACAATGTGTACATGCATTAATGCATTGTAGGAGTGCTTTGCTTTTTGCCTTCCACAACCATCTCAATTCTGCAATAGCAAGACCTCTAAAATCTTTGAAGACCAGTTCATCTCTGAAAAGTAACTTCAGCAAAAAAGCATCTCAGTCTTCCATGTATTATCTCTTGACAATAGACACATCAATTTTGTTCCATTTACAAGTAAAATAACCTTTATCTTAAAAAATAATCATTGAAAAGACAGAACAGAATAAAAGAAAAATAGCTAAGTAAATGAATACAAGCAAATAATAAAAATCACTTGATATCATGAAGGATTTGTAAATGGCTAGATCTCTGTAATACTTCAATCTTTTTCAGCTTATGCTCTCACTCAGAGATGCTCTGTCTTCTCATTGCAGTTAGGATTTCAGATTTTTTCAGTATGAGATCAGACCAGAGAGTAATCCAGCTCAATACCTTCCTTCAGCAACACTCAGTAGTAAATGCTCTAGAAATAAAATAAATCTCCTTTGATAGGTATTAAAGTACCTATCCCAAATAATTATCACAATAAATCAGGAAGAATAATATTTAAGTTCCTCCTGAAATGTATATACTGCATTTTTAATGAGAGCAGATACTCTTTTTTTGTACTTTGTACTTTTATTTAGTGACAGGTCTTTTTCGAGACTTAAAATAAATGCTGGCATTTGAAGGCCTCCATTTACAAAGAATTATTCTCCATTAATTGTTAAGGTAGCATATTAGTTGTCTATTCCAAACATTTATTATATATACATATATATATATATGACTTTACATCAAAGTATGGTATAGAATAGTTTATAAACACTCAGTAGGATGGGACACAATTTCAACATGGTTTTAATGTATTGAAAAAAATGGAAAAAGAAAAAAATCTGTAAGGAAAGATACCACAGAATTGCAGGGGTTGGAAGTGACCTCAAGTAGTCTTTAAGTCCAGTGCCCCCTGCTAAATCAGGTTCTCTACAGTAGGTAACACAGATAGGTGTCCAGACAAGTCTTGAATATCTCCATAGAAGGAGTCTCCACAGTATCTCTGGACTACCCCTTCCAGTACTCCATCACCCTATTTGTTAAAAATCCTTCTGCATGTTAGTGAGTAACTTCCTATATTCAAGTTTTAGGCCATTACTCCTTGTCTTATTGCTACACATCACCTTGAAGAGCCTGGCCTCACCCTTTTGCCTCCCACCTCCCTTTATATATTTATAAACATTTAGATATTTGTAACGTAATGCCCTTAGGAAAAACAGAGATCCAAAAAAAGAAGAATAACTAATTAGTAGCAGTATGATACCAAAAGACATGGGAGTTTTAATGAAATATATATTCAATATATTCCCTGAGTTACAGAAAATACAGTTCAATCTGATTTGTGTTATAAGAAGTTCTTTAAATAATAATACAAACAATAGTGTAAATTCTAGTTGAATCTTGTGAGGTTCCAGGGGCTGTGAGCACTCTTTTTGATTACATGGACAGAGAAATTCAGACACAGGTTGGATATCAGTCTCAGCTAATGGAAGGATTTCTACCCAGGGCAAGGGTGTTGGGAGTAGATGATATCTTAGGTTCCTTCTAATCATGGCTATTCTAAGATTCTACAACACTGTGCTTTACTAAAACACATAAAAATAGAAAGGAGGATAGGGAAAAGAAGGTGAAAAAAAAAAAAAAAGCTTAGAATATATGTAACAGAAAACCACAAAGAAACTTTTCCTTAAATAAAAAGTTCAAAGAGTCTTAAAGTCTTACAATTTATTAAACGTTATCAAGCAAAGCACAGTGAAAAATAATTCTCTCTTTTGCCTGAGGTTAGCAAATATTACAAGAAAATGTTCAGATTTTCAGTTAAAAATATAAAGTGTTTGGGATAAATTTATATGAAAACTGGACTGCCTGAACAAAAATTTTCTATTATTGAAGATTTTTAAGGTGTGAATATATGTTAAAAATAAACATTCCTTCCCTACTTAAGACAGCCAATATGCATGAAAATATCATAATAAGCAGGTTTATTACAAGTTAGAAATAATTCAATATATTTTGGATATATCTATATAAAATTAAAGAATTTATAAACATGAGATCTATAGGAGCAAAAGCCAATTATAATAATAACAATAATGATAATCACACAATTCAATTCAAAGTAATAAGTAAAATATTATAAGGTAGTGATAACACAAGCAATACTCGTACAGATAAATGAAATCTTTGGGATTGTACTTTTTTCTGTCTTTTGCTGCAAACAAGGCTGAAATGACAAGATCTCCAAGGGCATCAGGTAGACTCTGTTAGTCATTATATTTTATTATTTTATCGTATGCTAATATGAGAAGGGCTTCATCAGTGAGCAATTATGTTCCATGTTCACTAGGGACAGTACAAGAATAAATGAGTTTAATAGAGAAGATTAGATTTGACATTAGGAAACTATGAATAATTATACAGATAGTTAAATGCTGAAGACAGTGACATGGGAAAGCAATGCAATCACCTTACCATAGGAACAAAGAGAAGAAAAGGCTCTGGTAAAGTGCACATTTACCATATGCCCACAACATTGTTTTCATGAATAATCTACAAATCATAGAAGTACAGAACCATGGATTAATAGGGATGATGCGTAGCTGAAAATAGATAAATAAATAAAAATGCTTAGTTCACAGTAAAGTAAAATATTGTACCTTTTCTATTTTTAGTCAATTTAAAATGTTCTTAGAAGCTTCAGCAACTGGTACCCTGCAAACTTCTTAGGCAATATATTACATTCGAACTCCTAAATCAGGATGCATAAAATTCCCCACAGAAGCACTCTGTAAGGATGTCTGAAGCCAAGTGAAACAAACAGATACAGAGAATGGGAGAAATGTTGTTACCAGCAACTTGTGATGTTATTTCTCAATGCTATAGTTACTTTGGAAATGTTACTGAGAAGAGACAGTACTGATACATTCCCCACTTAAAAGAAGAATCAGTCCTACATTTTCTGTGATTTCTGATTTTCTTCCTCAACCTGTAGCTAGAAAGGCTGAAGAGAGGAAAAGAAGAGAAGGGAAAACATAATAACTTTAAAGTACATTACAGAAGAGTTTATAAGCACATTGAACAAATGTTCAGCATGATTTTAATATATTAAAAAAATAGCTAAAAATAAAATTCAGTAAGAAAATTTATCAAAGAATCATAGAATTGCAGGGTTTGGAAGGGACCTCAAGAGATCATCGAGTCCAATTTCCCTTTAATAGGTCACACAGGTAGGCACTGGGAAGGGTCTTCTGCACAGGAGACTTCTCAACCTCTCTGGGCACCCTGTTCCAGTGCTCCATCACCTTTACCATAAAGACGTTCTTTTGCATGTTAGTACAGAACTTCCTATGTTCAAGTTTTAGGCCATTGCAAAAGTACACCATTATACACATATTAATATATATATACCATATATTCGCACTTCACCATTTCCTGAACACACAAGATGCTGGCCAGCATAACTGTGAATGCCATTATATTCACAGCAAGGGAAATACAACCATCTCTTCCAAATAAAAGTATTCTACTGCAAACTGAACATTTGCAGAACAGACACATGACCACTCATATTTTAATCTGGTATGGTATATATTACATACTCTTTCAGAGCCAGACACATAAGATAAGATTTTCTGAGACTCAGTCTGGCTAAGAATCAGCTCCAACCCTAAATGTTGAACCCTGTAAATTACGTGTACTGGCTTTGCTAATCTATGGGTGACTGAAGAAAGAGATCATTTCATGCCCATAAACTTCCAGGTACCTAAATACCATGATGGAAGATAAATACAAAATAAGATATAGTCAATACAGAACATATGTACAGAAAAACTAACAACAAAAAAGTACTGGAAATTATTTGTAAAAAAATTTTATAAAATGCCACGCATCACTTTTAAATTATAATTGAAGGGATTCACATTTCATTTTTAGAATAAAAATGTAAATTAAATTGTAGTTTATAGCTATGCTAGTTGCTTCAGTTTTGATCATGTGATTAATCCATCATTCATGTCTGAGGCACTGACTTTTCCACAAGATCATGACCAGTAGCTAGACAATTATTATATTTAACCTCAGATTAAGTATATTCCTGATGACAGTCATTACAACAACTGTAACATATATGGTGAGGATTCAGTTTCCCATAGATATCACACACACACAGAAATGCTGCAGGTTTCATTACAACCAATTATAAGAAATCTCTGACTGTATGGAAATTAAGTGAAATTATGTTTACTATCTTGAATGTTGTATCTATAGGAAAATAAGCAGTGGAATACAGGAAAGCCTCTTTCATATTTTTATAAAATACATATCTCCTATTAACTTTAATACATCTCAAATTACAGTGCATAGAAATCAGAGATAGCAATAATTTCTTTTAGTATAATTAAAAATACCAAATTTTAGTTCTTTCTTTTTATCTTCAGAGACATTTTAATCAATTGATCTATTAATTTTATGTCTGTGCTAATTGGCCTCGCAGGCTGCATGGGACAGGTCATGCAACCATCTGCATTTAACTTAAAGTTTACTTTGACATTTACTTTAATGCTTCAGGTGCTGTGATTAAATGGAAATGATGAATGACTTTTTTTAATGACTATCCAATTGTCAAGGGTACAATATTACCACTTCTCCAGCATGACCTCTAACATTTCTTCTATCTCTTCCTCTCCTCATCTATTCAGAGTAGTTATTTCTGACATATCAGATATTTCTAAGTCCCCGAATTTTTCTCCCTGTTCACATATTGCTCCCTCCCTGAGGGGCTGCCATTCACTTTGTTAATTATCAGATGAAATTGTGTGAATTTGATAATTTTGTACTGTCACTGTGGTGAAAATTTGTATCAGCTTATCCCAGACACACCCAGGTTAGATGTGTAAACCAGAGACAGTCAGCTGGGCTTACCTAGAGTTGAATGTAGTGATCACTTTCAGACACTATTTCTCTTATTTTAGATTTTGATCTAAAAATAATTATTTCTTTCATATTGACATTAAGAAAAAAACAAATAATGAATAGATTGGGTGTATAATTTCAATCTTTGGAGAATAGATTTGATGTAGATGTTTACAAGAACAAGGGAATCATTTTTCCCCAGATTCTGAGATAAAAAATACTGGTAATTTTATGGGCTAGATGGATTTTGAAAGAGTTTAGCTCACCTTTAAAAGTGAAAAGGAACACAATACAATAACACAGATGTAATTAAAATTTTATTGCTCAGTACCAAACAAATGAAATTGTCAAATGCCCTGTAAACCCAGAGCTAGAATGCAATCATCCCGACTCTCTTCCTTTTGGTATAGCTTTTCTGTCAACTGCTATATTGTGATAACTTTCCAAAAGAAATTTCTAAAGAAATACGTACAACATTTGATTTAATATGAACAAACAAATGTTCTTTTGTCATGCCTGGTCTCATAGCTTACTGATCATGACCCAGATCTTAACCTTCTGACTTGACTTTCTGGCTTGACCTCAGACCTGCTTCCTTTCTTCAGACCTTCTGAGCGATCACTAAACTCTTGGCAGATGCCAATGACCATTAGGGATGTGTTCTGTTTTTGCTCTATTTTATCAACATGTGTCCTTGTCAGTAAAGTCACTTTTCCTGTGTCTGTATATCCCAGATACCCTGGGAGATATCACTAGTTCACCAGGGTTAACCAGATAGACAATGGAGCATTCTTTTATCGTGATATTGAAAACACAATTAGTCTTGGTTTTGAGGAACCTTCTGCAGTTAACCTTTATCTAAGTGGGGAGAAAGGACTAGATGGTCTCACAGAGATCCCTTCTGACCACCATAATTTTGCAGTTCATAATTACCATCTGTCATAACTCATCAGAGAAGATGTGTGATGTCAAGAGCTTTTAATATAACTTGGAGGTAAGTATTTTCTAGGAGCATCTTCCAATGCTAGGTATGTGTGTGTGAAAAATTAAGCAATTTGCATATCATTAATTCTGCTGTTCCCAAGACAGCAGAACATCTGAACATAAACATGTTAAAAATAAGGCTTCTAGGAATTTTATGATGAAACCTTGGGTAACTGAAAGCTATAAGCACATGAAAATTTAGACAGCAATGTTGTAGATTTTGATTTTGATTCCATCCATTTTTCAGTTTAGGCATTGTGTCATTTTTACACATTTGTTGCCTGTCTTCGCTAAGCTTCTTCAATATTTAGGTACATTGCTGTTAATAATTTCAAGCTCATTTATTAAAATCTTTGATATCTACCTCAAAACTGCGTTTCAACAACAGATAAATCAGCAAACAATTCAAACATTATTGACTGTGAAATACTAAATACTCATTATTTCATTATTTTTTAGTTTCTATTAGCAAAATAATCTCCCCACTTGACTCTATTTGGAAACCAAGAATTGATTTTGAGTCGTTACAATCCACTGTGCAGTCAGTAAACACTTCATATTCTGTTTATGGTGAATATACACTACTAAGAATGAATTCTGGAAGACAAATACAGAAGAGACAATTGAAAAAAACGCTCTGTGTCACTGAGTTATCATGTGCAGTAAATTTCTAAAAACTTTTTAAAAATTGAGATCTGAAAATAAATTATGTCTTATAAAAGAATTTTCTATTCCATGGTAATTCCTTCATTTCTTCTACAATGCTCAGCTTAAACTATAAATGTCCTTATTACATTTTTTAAATAATTCCACATGAATCAATAGATTATCGGTATATTAGACATAATAACATATTGCTTAGGCTTTTTCATTTGACTAATCTTCCCGTGACAGAACATTTGAACCCATTTTATGAAACCAGTGTATTATTCCACATTTCTTGACTACATGGGAATAGAGACAAATATATGTTTCTGTATATATTCTGCATGTCTCTTCATATTCAGAAGCTGGTCTTCACTTAGAAACTATTAATTAACAAAGACGTATTTGAGAAGTATGTCCAATTCCAAATGAATTCAATACATTCTGGTTACGCAGTAGGTAATATGGGGCAAAGATAGGTATATACTTTATTCAGAAGATCTGAATGACACTAACTTCAGAAAGCAAGGCAAATTCAGCAGTATTCTAGCTTTCAACTGCTAGTAAAGCACTCATGTAGACATTACATTTCCAGATTAACAAAAATCTTCAGCATACTGAGCCTATAATCCAAGCACCAGATACACAGCATGCTTAAGACAGATGGTTATCTGAGTGGCTATAGTAGTTGATTAAACAGGCAGCAATACTAAAATCATCCCAAATTTAGTATTTAGGGACATATCTACACAATGATGTTCTGTTTAGATTATTGCATTTATGTAGATAATCATTGGTCAAAGCTGCCGATATGACCCAGTTTTGCACTTCTATCCTTCCATCCAGCTGGATTTTGTTTGTAATTCAATCTTAATCTGATTCTTAATCTGTGGAAAATGGTTAGAAATAAATTCTCTGACAAATGCATAGGTCTTATTTGAATTTCACAAGGCCTATTTGTCAACTTCACAAAAAAATCTAGTGCAAATTAAAAATCTGTATAACCTAAGTGCAAAACTATAACTAGTGCTCAGCTCTATAAACAGACTTTTGCTATAAAATGCTTCCTTTATGCTGTCAAGCTATCCTTAGCACTGTGTAGGACTTGCTACTTCTATTTGCAGAGAAACTAAATAACTTTATAACTTTTATAATAACTTTATAACTTTTATATCAAACTAACAAAAAGACTTAAAGTTATGTTCATGGAGATCCACTGTAAATTGCCAAATGCATTTTTTAAATATTTTTGTTCATTGATATCAGTAGTAACCTAAATCTCTACTGATACCAAATTTGGCACCAGACTTCTGGCACTAAGACTGGGTACAATCTCGTTTAACTTATTCATTGATGATCTGAATAATGAGGCAGCCTTTGTAAATTTGTGGATTACAGAAAACTACAGGAGTTGAGTGACTTACCAGAGGGCCACTGAGTCATTCAGACCCTGTCTGGATGAACAAATTGGTTGACAGGAATCTCATGAAGTTCAAAAGGGAAAAGTACAAAGTCTTTGCATGTAGGGAGGAAACAGGACATTCAGGTGTACACGTTAGACATGAGTCAGAGCACTTGACACTAAAACGACTAAATAATTTTGTTTACGTTAAGCAAGGTATTGGCAGCAGGTCAAAAGAGGTGATCCTTCTCCTCTACTCACCTATTGGTGAGGCTGCACATGGAGTCCTGTATCTAGTTCTGGGCTGTCTAGCAGAAGAGAGACTTGGACATAATGGAAAAAGTATAAAGATGGGCTTCCAAGATGCTGGAGGGACCAGAGCACCTCTCCTATAAGGAAGGCTGAGAGCTGAGACTTCTCAGTCTGGAGATGAGAAGGCTCAAGAGGCATCACACTGATGTCTTAAGAAAACTACATAAATTTCCTGTCCATTTTATCCTCATCTACATCATCCTTAAGTTTAAGTTACTGATATTCTGGACAGCTCTTTATTTTTCTACTCAATGAAAATTAAAGTGGTAATGTTTAATGTTTTGTTTTCTGATACAACATGAACAGCTGTGCTCCATGAGCATATGGCAGGCATTTAAGCCTGTACCATTTTATGATGTTGCTTACTGGCTTAACACTCATACTGAATAGGGAAGAGGAGAAACAGGAAACTGTAGGGGAAAAAATCTTGTTATTGAGAGTACTGGCATATCTAACTCTAGATGCATCTAAGAGAAAAGAAATGATCCTTTTTTTTTTTTTTTTCAATTCCTATTGAATATTTCAGATGATTTTGTGGTATCTCAGGGAAGATACTGTTGCAAACAATGAACAGATGTGCGTAGAGCAGTTTAGATCCCTACCCTTCATGTTTGGCAAGGAAGAGAGAATATCTCAAGAAGAGTATCTCTATCTATGCAGTAATAGCTAAATGTATAACCTAATTAAATATGAGAAATGGATATAAGGCAAGTGCTATACAAATAGATATTAATGAGATACAAATGAGGGTCTAGACAATTGGCTAGGACCAAAGATGTAGGCAGTAGAATATCAAAGAATCTGCTACAGTGAGTGTAGAACATCATGTTGACACTCAGAGCATACTAAAATATATGTTAAGTGCAGTGTCTGATGATCTAATTTTGGTTTCCTGATAAACTGCAAACAGTTCCTAAAAAAGTAAAATGTAACCCTCTGCTCTGTAACAAAATATAAATATCTTCCCAAGCCATTCTACAGTCTGGATTCATTAGTGATGGTCACAACCATTTGACACTGGAGGAGCTTAAAGTATATTTCTTTATATGGGAACCACAAATCCACCAAAGTAAACTGCACAACTCGATGCTAATCATCTCCATTTGGTACAGCCAGAATTCCAGCACTGTTGCTAAGAATTAAATTGAATCAAACTAAAAATCAACTTGAAAGGTAAAAAAAAAACCCTGATAAAGTGATAGGAAGCTGCAGTTTGATGTTCAGATAAGTATATTTTCTCAAAAATTACATTGCATACCAAGGTCTAAAACAATTGCAGCAAGAGAAAGTATGATCATAAAGATGTCTAACATCTGTATATATGCAAATACTGTTACAAACCTGATGTTCTGTGTGAGAGCTGCATCAAGACAAAAATAAATGTGCAATCCACAGCTCTGAATTACATTTCATTTGCAAAAAGTGATAACACTGCTGTGAGCTTTATCCCTGAAGTAACTCTGCAACACAATTCATTTGAGGAATGCAACTCCTTGTATCTGTTCAGAATTCTAGGTGCTAGAATAACCATTCCTCACCCTCAGTTTCTATTTAACTTATTAAGTGAAGTCATGGTCAGTGTTTGATGCAGCACGTCCAAGCTTACATAGAACAGTTCAATTACAGAGGAATAAACTCTTCAAACAGTTGCCATTTCTACAAAAGAATCATATTGCAGTACCTCAGATCTCCTGCTCTTTTTACTTTTCATAAAATCACAGACTGACTTGGATTGGAAGGGACCTTAAAGATCATCTGGTTCCAACCCCCTGCTGTGGTCAGTATACCATCCACCAGCTCAGGCTGCCCAGGACTTGATCACCTCCAGGGATGGGACATCTACAGGTCTCTTGACAGCCTGTGCCAGTGCCTCATCATCGTCTAAGTAAAGAAATTCTTCCTATCATTTAATTAAATCTTGTGTCTTTTATTTTAAAACTGTTCTCTCTCATCCTATCACTATCTGCCTGTGTAAAAACTCAGTCTCCCTCAATTTTATAAGCTCATTTGAAGCACTGGAAAGCTGCTCCCTGCAGCTTTCTCTTCTCCAGACTGGCCCAACTCCTTCAGCTGTTCTCCACAGGAGAGATGCACCACAGCTCTTGGCCCTCTTCTGGACCCACTCCAACATCTCCACATAGTTCTTGTGCTGGGGACCCCATACCTATAAGCAGTACTGCAGATGAGACCTCACAAGGGCAGAGCATCTCTCCCTGCATCCCTCTTTTGATGTAGCCCAGAATTCCGTTGGCCTTCTGATCTGCAAGAGCAGACTGCTGACTCATGTCAAGCTTTTCATCCACCACTGCTTTTGATAGCAATCACCTTACTGTGTCATTAACCTTTATAATTTATATACATATATATTTTTTGTTCAGATACTTGGGAAAAGTAAAAAAAAATTCCAAGTCATCCATCAGTTAGAAGACATGGAGTCCCACTTTTTTGATGCCAAATGTAACAAAGATGTAAACAATTTTATAAGAAAGTTAATTTTGATATTACATTTATCTGTATTTAATATGCATTTATAGAAAACATATTCTGACACATCCATCTGTTTTTCTCTTTGTTGAGTTCATTCAAGCCTAGAATATCTAAATTATAATAAACACCCTGAACAAGAAAATCACATAAATTTCTTAGCAAGTCATTGGGAGACACTGTTTTGAATACTGTAACTTATTCCTCCACCTCCAACAGACTATGTTATTTACATTGTTAGAATTAGACTTAAGGTCAGGCACAAAACAATACAGACTACTTATGCCTGATTTTTGTATCATCTCGGTGAATAATAACTGGGCTTATGGGCTTTAAATTAAATGCCTACATTTCAAGCAATGACTGACATGGAATGACAGCAGGGACTTGTTTCATGTCAGTGATTGTTCACGTTTACTCAGAGAAGTTGCCACTGCTTCCATTTAATCATTTTTACTTTTTCTCATATGCTTGCTGCTTAATGGTTAAGTGGATGAGAAAGTGGAAAGAAACCTGGACTGCTACTTTGACTATGACTTTTATTATTATTCACATCTTTCTGTCTTTTTTTTTTCTACTATCTCTGAGATGTTAATTCTTTGCTCATTTGCTGGTCTGCTTACATCTCTGATTTGAAATTTTGAAGACGAAGAGTACAGACTATTAATTATAATTTATAACAATTTTAATTCAATATTTCTTTAGTAAAGACAAAACACACACACACACACACACACACAAACAACAACAACAACTATTCTTCAACTGTGCTTTATAATTCCAGAATGGCCAGGTCAGATTTCTTCTGGGAGAAATCTGCTTTCTCATTTGATTCCATGAGCAAGCACACTCACAGCTAATGGAAAGAGGAGAAGAACAGATGGAGTGTAGGAGATAAGGGGAGCCAGAGCTGTGCCACTGCACAGCCTGCCAAACAGCAATTTGGTCTACTCCAGAACTGCTAATTAGCAAACAATTAAAAGAACAATATACACAGTGGCATCAGTAATCTCACAGTCATGGGAATTATCTTATGATCTAGTAAGCTTAAATGAGAATTCTTCTATTAACTATTTTTAACCTCTTTGAGGAAAATGTCCTTATGTTCTTTCCTTGTTCCTTCAAGATGCTGCTTTTAATTCTTGCTTAGTTAGAAGTGTAAGCATACACATCACTTTACTAAATATGCTGAATGATTAATGCCTGTTAAGTTACAAAGAATCAGTTCATAAAATAGATTAAGTAATGCCAGGAGTGGGAGAGAAGGTTAGGGAAAAAATGAAAAAAAGAAAAAAAAAAAAGAAAAAGAAAAAAGAAAATGAAAAAGTAAAAGAAAAGAAGAGAAACACAGCACAGCCAGGGACAGAATAGAGCTCCACTTAAATGACAACTGACTGTCTATACAACGTTGTTGTATAAAGCAGTAGCACCTAAACCAGGAGCTGTACTGCAGGGTTACTGTAAAGTGTCTAATGGGTGGATGGGCACTCGCATCTTCCCACTTTCACTAACAAGGAAAGCTGGAAGAAAATACTTCTGAAATGAAGTATAGTTTCCAGACAGAACAGCTGTGCTGTTGCCATGTCAATTCACTAACTGTTAATTGCAGCTAAGAAATTACTGGAGCAAGACTTTCTAACAGCCCTGCCCTGATGACTGCCCCTAGATACAAATCCCTTTGGCTCCCTCAGAAATTGTTGCTATGAACCTGGGAGCATTGGGATCCATGATGTTCATAGAGCACCTGGATTTCCTGCTGTGGAAATAAGAATTCAGATCTATTTCAATGTCTATTACTTCAAAGCTTACCTCTACAAGACAGGAAATGAGATTTTCTCTGGAGCAGTCTGCTCTGGAGTTGTTAACATAGCAGCCCTGGGTAAGTCTCAGTCTCAGTGGCAGACGTGTTCATACCTTGGGTGCTGGTAAGAACTGGATTTGAGCATTCAGTTTTTTGGTCTCATGCCTGGAGGGAAGACTTCCCCTGGTCCTGTGGATCCAAATCTTCTAGGCATCCCAGCTACAGATCTTTACAAGCAACATTATCTATACCATTTAATGAACACTTGCCTACTAAACATTTATCATTTACTTATCAAAGTATCAGAAATACTGAAAAGCTGTTCTCCGCAAAGCCTAAGAGATGTAGGAAAAACTGGTTTATCCGATTCCTGCTGGGTCCATTCAAACACTCTTTTAAACCTCCGTTAGTTTCAGATTTGTTTGGGCCCACTTCCTCACTTTACCAGTTAGAAGGAAATGTACATGTTGATTACAGTGAATCAAAAAATCACAGAAATGTTAAGATTGGAACGAACAGTAAGATCATCTAGTCCAGCCATCAACCTATGCTTGTGACTGCTAGATTACGTCCCTCCGTGCTGCTTCTTCCTTTTTCTTGAACAGCTCCAGGAATGGTGACTCCACAACTTCCCCGGGCAGCCTGTTCCAATGCGTTACCACTTGTACTGATATATGAAATCTTTCCTAATACCTTGGAACAACTTAAGGCCATTATCTATTGTCCTATCTCTGTTAGCTGGAAAAGTTTGATACCAACTTCATCACAACCTCTTGACAGGGAGCTGCAGAGTGCAATGAGGTCTCCTCTGATCCTTCTCTTCTCCAGAAACTACAGTTTTCTGTTTACAGTATATTTTATGTAGCAACAGTTGTAAAAGTTTAAGTTTACAAAAATGTCTGTATTTTCAACCTAAAAAAAAACAAAAACAAAAACAACAACAAAAAAAAACTTCAGGAGAAAAATAAAGAGGTATTCTGCTTATCTCTGTGAAATGTTTTATGTCAGATAGAAGTACTGATATGTAATTGAACTCCATTTTAGTTACACAATAGACTGTTTGGGGAGGGAGAGAGCAAGGAATTACATCCACAGTTCTACTTAGTCTTCTGTATTTTAATAGAGGTGTTGAAATTGGTACTAATCCAACCTAAAACCATTTATCCAATATGAAAAGCATCTACTTGTGTAAATTAGGGAGCAACTTTGTGTTTTAATTGAATACACATAGAAGCCTTCTGGGGCAGCATTACTGATCTGCAGTACCTGTTTAGCAGAGCAAGACAGTTTGCTCTGAGCATTCTGGAACTGGATCTCTGTGCTAATCATGACAGCAAATTATGAGATTTGATTAGAATTAAATGTTAATTACTCAATAATATTGAAGAAAAATCATCTGAAGTACATAAGCTTATTAGTTATGTAAAAGTCATAAAGCAGTTTTACACATTAGAAGATTTAATTAAGCAAACAGGCCTTCATGCCAGAATCAGCTTTCCAGACTTATGGAAGAACAGTCCAATAAATCTACATGGTGTACTTAGCTTTTTTACTGCTCAGTTTTAAGTTTCTGTGCAGTATAGGAAACAAGAATGTACCTAAGAGACACAATCAAGCTCATCGAGACTTAAATTTAGGTCCATGCTAACACTCTGCCAAAGCAGAAGTAGATGGTGTAACGACTTTGGTTTTTAACAACTATGGGTACAATTCAGCTTTAATTTTATGCAATTCCTTGAATCAGATAGAACTGAAAAACTGATAAAAACAACTTACTGTCCGATTAAGAAACTTACACGGCTTCACCACTTTAGTGTTTAGCATTTCATAATCTCAAAAAGATTTCTGAAAGAACAGTGTTACTTCCATTGCAGAATTAGTACCTTTCCCATTTGGAAGAACTCATAATCCAGCCTTAAATGCCAAACATCCATGTAAAGGATATGAAAGATTTATAAGCCTAGAGAGAGATTCACAAAAAAAAAAGACAACAAAACAACAACCTCAAAGCAAGAACAACAACAAAAACACCAAGCAAGTCAGAATGAGTACTTAAGGAGAAAGTGATATTCACTGGATTATAAACAGAAATACAGTTTCCCAGAAGATAGTAACACCACTGTTTTATCATTGTGCAAAAAATGGACCAAACTCAGCAGCCTTGAGGCATTGTCAGGTATTCTGACAATGGCTGAGGGAATGTAATGGGAAAATGGATTCAAATCAGAGAGCTCTGGGATCATACAAGGATAGAGATTTGAAATTCAATAAGCATTGGTAAGAATTTAATTGGATGGCAAAAGGAATGAGACAGATATACCTATATACTGAGTGAGGACTCATAGAGGACTAAATTTTTCACACACACTAGGATAAAGAAAATTACCAGCATATGACGAGACAATTTTGTGGCTGTGGGCATCAACCACAGCAGAGGAATGTGGGGACCACACTGATAAATGCATTAAGCATGCTGAAGAGTCAGTATTTGATAAAATACAGATTAGACAACATCGGAGGGTTTTGAATGTAAAAAGCTGGTCCTTAATTGCACCTTATGAGTCTGAATTTGAATGATATTCTGAGTATGACCTTTTGAATGTGCAGTTCTCCCAGTTCTCAAATTACTGGTGAAATACCTGGGTGTATTTGTAGGTTTAAACTGAGAAATCAATATCCCCACACTGGCTCAGACCCAAAGTTAATCTAAGCTACAAGTACAACATTTAAAGAAAGTTTCCAGAAAACCTCAATATGGATAAAATCTGGCTATTTAGGTACCTCACATGCCACTCAATTTAGTTCAGAAATTATGTAACACAACTATCATTTTTAAAAAGAAAATAAAATGTATACACTTTTATTGAGGAGGGATAGATTCAGATCATACTTAGTACTAAGTAATTGCGAGTCTGCAAGTACAGAGAATAATTAAGTATTTAGACAATGGTGAAGATTAATAAAAATGTATTGATTCTTATCAAACATATAGAAGAGGAAAGTAAGCTGTTCTGAAAACTGAGTTACTTAAAGTCTATTGTTTCTTACTGTAAGTAATGTCATGGACCATTCATTTCTCATTAAGACCTGTAACAGCACAGTTCAGAGAAAATGCTTTGTAAAGGAGCAGTGAATTGAAGGAGTAAATTAAAGAGTAAATTATGTTATCAAGACTGAATTCAATGAAGTTAATGATATTTATGAATATATCTCAATGCTTTGCTGAAACCAGGGTTAAAGGAACATCAGCAGGATAAATACTTGATAAAACTAGCTAACTACATTAAAATAAGATAAGCAAACTTACTGAAAATACCCAGGCCCAACAAAGATGCCACATCTTCAGACACTTCTCCCACTTGCCACAGTTAATTAAGGATTGTTGAGAATGGCCTTGCAATCACATATGACAACTCCCTCAGCATTCATGAGTGTATATCATCAAGACCTTTGGACTTCTGAGTGTCCAGTTTGCCTAGCTATTCACTGAACTGATCCTTTACCACCATGTATATATCTTCCAATATTTCCCCCCGATCTCTGAGATAAGGGATTCTTGAAGGCTGATCTTGCTGGTAAAGATTGAAGCAAAGAAGGCTTTCAGTACCTTAACTTCTTTACTGCAGTTGAGATGCTTCTTGTTGCCCTTGACATCACTAGCCAGATTCATCTCCATCTGGAGTACTTTTATTTATAGTCATAAAGCAGTAGAAAATAATTAAATGTTATGTTTATTTTCGTATTTTCAAATAACTCATACCTCTCATAGTTCTGTAATAGCAAGAACATATTTGTTTCAGCATTTAAATAAGTGGATGTAACATTTTTTACTTCTTTACTCTTACATATTATTGATGCTGAAGATTTGTATCAGTATTTGGTGTGTTTTAGAACTTTTTACATCTTATAATAGTGTCTTGGATTTTCCTCCTACTTTCACTCTTGAAATATATCAGAGAAGATAGAATCTTTGAATATTTGATATGAAGCTCCATTAGGAAGTGAATGTTATCATTTGAATTATTTCTTTTTCCACCAAATTTATTTCTTTTTTTTTGCATTAAGATTATTTAGACAAACATGCAAAAATGAATGTTGACATTCTAATGCTACAACTATCACGAACACTCACATTTACACAGAGAAATGTGTCACATCTAGATGCTGTTATCACTGAAATTGTTGAGCACAATGACTTAATAATCCCCTTGCAGAAGAACTAAAAATAAAAAAAAAAATACGGCATGATACTTATAAAATTTACATATAAATAGATGTCTGTGTGTATTGCTGATCTCCCCTGAACTTACCACTGTAGAACTAACAGTAAAATTCTATATGCAAGATTAGTTGGACATAGTGACTCTTTTCAAAATGCTATAGTGTTTTAGATATTTCTCTCTGGAGACCTCTCCAAGCTGGGGATTGATGTTCACATTTTTTGAGGAGGAAAGAGTGAAGATCAGGAAGGTTAAAAGCTTTCCTGAGGTAGTAGAATTAGTCAATAACAAAAGTAGTATTGGAGTCCACATTTTATAGTTGTCATCTCTGTACGCTGTTTTCTGCTACATGGCAACTTCCTACTGGGGGAAACAAACAAAAATCCACCAACACTCTCTCCCAGAACTCCAATAAATATCAATATACTTTTGCCCCTGGCACCAATTTGATGTAGGCATAGCAATGAACAAGTGAAGCATTTTGTAAAAAAAAATATGACACTTAACCCAAAACAGAATAAATAATAAAAAATATTTAAGTGAATTTCGATTAAGAACAAGAAACTGTTGTGAATGTAGAGTGAAGGGAGTAGAGAAAACTTTATAGAAGACTGATTTACTTGCTGTAGGTTGAAAGACAATGAAAATTGTTAAAAGAAAGGACTGCGTCAGGGTAGGAGTCTGGGTAAAGTGCTAGGGATGAAGAAATGGTACCTAATGAAGTATTACAAAGAACAGAAAAGAAGTCTTGTGGATTCAAATGTCCCCAAGGGATCTCAATTGAATATTTTGAAACCTCATCTCGTTCATACTTGTGAATTTTACAGGACCTTTACTGTTGTGCATCCAAGCTTATGGTTTGCATGGATACCACAGCCACCTCCAGGAAAAAGTGCTCAACCAGGCAAACTGCGTGTGTTTGTACTGACCTCTTGTGACTATTAATGCTCCAGTGATTGTAGCCCAACAAGTACGTGTTCTATTACAGATTTCACCTTCATGGACTTACCTTTGTTACTTGGTGTAGTCATGCTGTGCTAATGTGTTTTATTAGATATTAAAGGCTTGGAAATTGATGATAGAGATATTGCCATTAGAATATTTTATGTATTTGGAATCTACATAATTCCCTTAGCCTATAGCTGAACTGGTAGGGTGAAAACTCAAGGCCTTTGCTTGCAAATGCTGTAGAGAGGGGGGGAATCAGAATCATTGCATCTTTGAACAGTACTGCATGTTCTGTAGACTACAGTATCAGTTCGCAGACCTGTACTTAAGCCATACAACTATCAATTTTAACATACCTAGAAGTTCTTGCAACAAAGAAGGTACTGTGGTTAAATCCTTAATGCTAGCCCCTCTACTAGTCCTCCTTCTGTTCTGACAACTGAGGTAAAAATGGTTTTTAAGTTCAGTCTTCAATCTATAGAAAATATTAACATTTTTCTATTTGCTTCATCATGTATGTATGCTTCTCACATAGCAACATCGACACATCTGTCAAAATACTATTAATATTTTCTGTCACTATATGTATGTGCATATTTTCACAGGAATTTGATGAAAAGTTGCACAGGAAATGAATCTAGATAATACATTACTTTAACACTAATACCTAATTCATATTTGAAGGACGTGTAGGATCAGGAATGTATGTTGTTAAATCATCACTGAAATATTTTAAGAATTTAAAAACATACTTTAGCATATAATTGTATGGAAGGGAAAAAATGCAGAACTGCATGCATTTATGCCATGTCATTTCCAGTACATCATGCAATATGGATGATGAAGGATAAAGCAGTATCTTTTAACAGTATGCTAAGTAAACATAAGTAGCACTATATAATATTTCTACTTGGAAGTGTACTATAGGGAACAATAATCCTCTTCTTAACTTTAACTGCTGTGATTAGTTGATAAATATGTCAGTGTAAGTTCTGAACATTCAGATGTATTGCTATAGTCAATCACTTTCAAAGAATCATAGAATTGCAGGGGTTGGAAGGGACCTTAAGAGCTCAAGTCCAACATCTCTGCTAAAGCAAATTCCCTCCAGTAGGTCACACAGGTAGGCATCCAGATGAGTCATGAATATCCTCCCTCAGTGCAAGACTCTACACTTGCTCTCATTAAACCTCATCAGGTTCCTCCATGATTTTGCTGAATGGCAGCTCTCCAGATTTTGCTGAATGGCAGCACAGTCTTTAGGTGTGTCCTCTCAGTTTTGTATCATCAGCAGACTTGCTGAGGGTGGTTTCTAGCCCTTCATCAAGATTGCTGATGTAGATGTTGAACAAGATTGGCCACAGCAGAACTGGGGAACTCTGCTAGTTACAGGCCTCGAAACAGACTCTGTCACTGATGACAGCCCTCTGAGCTTTGCCAGTCAGAGACAGTTCTCAATCTACCACTAAAAGCTTAGTTTCCACATATACAGCTTTGTTTGAAATAAAATATATCTCCTTGTCTTATTACAACAGACTCTTCTTTCAGGAAGAAAACTACTGAGTCATAAAAAGAGTGGAAAATCAGAAATTATATGTATGGTAGGATGAAGAATTTGATTATACTAAGATGCATGAGGTCTGGATATTTATCAAGTTTATATTGTGTTTCAAAAATATTTTTTCATGTCTTACTTTTTTGTAATCTATGAGATTTAGGTGTGAAACATAAGTCTATGGTAATGAACCAACAATGAATATATACTAATGTGCAAAATCAAAGCAGAGGAACCTGTACATAACTTAAATAATGTAGGCTGTAAGGTGACGAAGTTGGTAATAAAGAGACAAGGTCTCTAGCCTGATGCAAGCATGAAGCTGTTTATCATTTAATTCTATTGCATTCCTTTGCATTCTATTTCATCTATCTATATCTTTTAATAATAACAATAATAATAATAATAATAATAATAATAATAATAATAATAATAATAATAATAATGTTGATACACACAGCCTAGCTTATATACCTTTTCAGCTATAGCTTCAAAATAGTATTCATGTAATTAGGATATATTGTTTAACATGAAACTAAGAAACATTGTTTAATCAATGCCTCATTTTAGACAAACCAGATACATACAGTATACATCGTATCAAACAGTCTCTTACTCTTTTTTCATGATCCTGCTTTTTCTTGCCAAGGCCTGTGGCCTACAATGGCTAATAAATCTATGTCGGTTGTTACAATCTGAGCAGGGCTTCTAGACCAGCTCTCTAACTGTATCTCCACACTAAAGAGTGTTTTAAGGAAATCATTAGTGAGACTCCATTGTCTGGGTACTCAGACCTACCAATTGGTGTACTTTTCATGTGAACCATTTATCATCTTGTGTCTCTCTGTAACATATACTAAGTGTCTATCAGGATCTGTTACCAAGTAAATAGAACAACATAGAACAGAATAGAACAGTTCAGTTGGAGGAGACTTTCAAATTTCATCTAGTCTAGCTGCTTGATTATTTCAGGGCTAATCAAAAACTAAAACCTATGTACTTTATTGGCCTGGGCTGGAAAGGACCTCAAAGATCATCTAGTTTCAAGCTCCCTGCCATGAGCAGGGTCACCAATCACTAGACCAGGCTGCCCAGAGCTTTATCCAGCCTCACCTTGAATGTCTCCAGGGATAGGGCATCCACAACCTCTCTGGGCAACCTGACAACCTCTCTGGGCAACCTGTTCCAGTATGTCACCACCCTCTGAGTGAAAAACTTCCTCCTAATATCTAACCTAAATCTCCCATCTTAGTTTAAAACCATTCCCCTTTGTCCTATCACTATCAACCCGTGTAAATGTTATCCAAATGCTTCTTGAACACTGTCAGGCATGACTCATCAACCATCTCTCTAGGAAGCCTGCTCCAGTCAGCAACATCTCCAGGAACGATTAATGGTTTACTTAAGATTTTATCAAACTAATATTAATATTAATATTGAGTTTCCTGAGGAGCAGTCCATATCTTTCTAATTTTTGTTAAAAGAGGGCCCTACAGTGGGAATACTGGATAGGACATTCAGACGTGACTGTTCAATTTTTTCACCTCCATTTTTCTCATATGAATTCAGATTAGAAACCTTTGCTTTAACCTTGAACTATAATCTATAGAAGAAATTAGTCACTTTTAGAAAGCAATTTATCTCTTTCTGTTTTAGAATGGAAAATGGGAGGTCTGAATTACTTCTTCGGCATCCTTGCAGTGAGTTTCTTTCTGTGAGAATGAAAATAACCGAAACAAACTACTCCAGATGTACATATCTACATTGCAGATATAAAGAGATAAGTGGCATGAATTCTGTCTTACATTTGTTGTTACTTTTCTGTATAATTGGATGTTAATAATCCAATTCCCTTTTCTTTGTCCTGGACATTTCATCTAGGTAGTCTGCTATTTAGCATTTGTGGTCACAGCATCTCACACAGGATAACACCAGTATTGACTGATATCTCAGAAAATACAGTCATGTAATTAAATAGTCATGCTTGCTCAGTGTTATGTATAAATAAAATACAGATGTCAACGTTTGAGAAGTGATACAGCTTACTGTTCATTATTTATTTTATCCTGTATTTTCTAAATTCATAGATTCATAGATTCATAGATACATTAGGTTGGAAAGGACCTACAAGATCATCTAGTCCAACCTTCCTCACACCACCATCCCTACCCACCAAGCTACTAAATCAAATCCCTCAGCACCTCATCTAAACGCTTCTTGAACAGTGCTAGGGACGGTGCCTCAACCACCTCCCTAGGCAGGCCATTCCAGTGCCGGACCACTCTCTCAGAGAAAAAATTTTTCCTCAAGTCTAATCTAAATCTTCCCCGGCAAATAAAATACAAGGGTGATTTTCTAAATATTTAAGTTGCAACGTGCAGTATTATTTGGTCATTTACAAAACATAGAAAAACAAAATATGTAATCACATTTAACACTGTTAAGCTCCAACTTTTGTTTATATTGACATTTATAGTCAGAAAATTATGTCCATAAAATTGTTTTATGTTTTCCTTCTCCATAGTTATATAGTGTAGTAATTTATGTTAATCTTAACATGACTATCTTAGTGCTTGAGACATAATTGTACTGATATGGTGGAAAATCTCAAAAGGACTGCATTTGAAAATAAAATTAATACTAACTCTAAGGCCGGAGGTCAGAAAGCATTACTAGGAATAAGAAAAGGGTGAACCAGAAAAAGTCAGTTAGGAAAGGTGAACTAGAATGAAACTTACATCTTTACATACAGAGATCTTCAATACAAGAAGAAATAAAGCTGTAGGTTTTAAGCCAGATATTCAAACATGGAATTGATACATCTTCCACATAATTTGGATTCATAATTGAACAATGACTGTCAGGTCCTGCTTTTAAGACACTGTGGAGAAGTTCTGAATTACGATATTATAAATAGAAAAACAGATTATGGTGAAAAGTGCAGTTGTATGACTACAGAAGAATAAACTTAAGTGGGAGGCTAGATGCTATTGAAATAAATTCCAGTGAATAGTGAAAAATTGCTCAGAGACTTGAAAAAGATACATTATTTCTTCTCATTCTAACTAGTATTTATCTTATCTAATCAGAATTTAAATTCTTCAGGGCAGGAAGTAATGTCAACTCACTGTGAATATTCTGTTAGAACAGGATCCCGACCTTCATAAGTGTATCTCATTGCTGTGTGAATATATATAATATTGCATTTTAAATTTATATATTTGACCTTAGATCTTCGCACCTGTTACAAACTGCAAGAGGTCTCAGAAAGTTCTCAGAGAGCTGATTCAACTTCAGATTTCCCCAATTGTTCTCAAAGAGAAAGTGGTTCAAGTCGTTCTTTAATGATCTTTCACATGATATAAATAACACACACTCAAGAAGAATAGGTATGCAAAATAAGACTTCCAACAGAATACAAAGAAAAAATCTCCCCTTCATTTTCTTTTTCAGCTTCTTATATCTTCACAATTTAAGAATTTCATTCTTATTCTCATCAATAAATTGGTCAGCCTAAGCTGCAGTACTTAACTGTACCTATGTAAGAAATCAGGATTCAGTCATATGTTTGACATTTTTCTTCTTAGTTGTCATCTGCCTCCAAATAAATTATCACCTCAATTACTGTGATTCATTCTGTTTTAGTACATTGGATCTCTTCATTCATGCTTAAATTCAAAATCACTATCTTGTCTCTGAATATGAATTATCACAATTGTTAAGTGCAAATGATATGCCACTCACCTAATTGTGTATTGGTGTTATTGAGCCCATTATTGTATGTTTAGCAGGTCCTTACTGACCAGTAAGAGTGAGCAACCACTGTAAAAGAACCAGAGCTGTCTCACAGGTCTCAGTCAAAATTCAGGTATGATTTTGCCCTTTCACATTATCAGAACTCCGATTTTCAGAAAAAATAGCAAACTATTATTCTCATTATTAAGAAGAATTGTATATCTAAAAACAAAACTTTTCAGAAATAGAGAACAAACTGCAGGTAGTAGGAAGTAGAATCTTTTCATATTGTGTTTAAACTCAATATTCAGCCTCCCTTATTTCATTAATTCTCTTGCCTGCTACATTAGAATTGTTTTATATGTCCAGCTTCCTTGTTGAGTAGGCTAGGATGACTGCACAGATTTAATTGGACACAAAGAGGGAATTACAACATGTACTAAAATGTTATCAAGTGGAAAATTCCACCAAAGTCAATAAGATTTGTATGCCAACATTTAGATAAGTGCTAACGCATTTTGTTAACTAAGAACTTAGAGTTGTTTATTTTTAGTTCATCAAAACCAAAGAACCAAAACCCCATCACCTTCCATTATGATCTTCCTGATGTAGGGAAGATGAACCTACAGTACTGAGTTTTAAAATAGTCTGTGATAATCTTGCATGGATTGAAGTAAATAATGCACAGTTCATCTTTGGAAAGTGTTAGGGTTGCCCAACAGCAATCTAATTTTAAGCATACACTAAATCATCCTTGAACTCTGAATGTAGAACTTTTAAGAATGCTTTTAGGATTTTATTAACAACAAACATGAAGGCAATGTTGCAGGAAAGAAAACTTGACTAATTCCAATGAATACGTGTAGGCCTAATCTGCATTTACAACTGCCTGCATAACAGAAAAAGGAATCTCACAAAATCCTGTTTTCTCCTTTTATTTCATGAACAATTCTGGTGAATATTTAGTCTATCCACTTATCTAAATTGTTTAAATGCGCCTCACTCAAAACTTGATGATGCGAACAATAAAGTGAGCACAATGATACTGAAGCCAACCGTGCAATGGTATCCTTGCACAATGTAATTGAAATGAACCTGTGTTGTTGAAATACAACTGGGAAAAAAAAGGAATATATACTAAAAGAAATAACTGAGTATATTTTCCATTTTCTTAAATATTTGATACAAGTATCAGAACCTACTCACAGAAGAAAATATGGAACATTGTTCACAAGCTCGTAGGATCAATAAAGTAAAAGACAAAAATAGAGTCCAGCTGAAATAGCTCCTAAAAATCTGCAGAAATATTGTGAATTTATTTACTGTATAGCAATATCCACTATTTTTTCCCCAAGTTCTTACATGAAGCTGTAGGTGGTTTGCTTAGCAGTTTCATGAACTTCAGAAAATGAATCCTCTACAATCAGGATAATCATTCTCATTTAACAGGGATAATCTTAATTTGGCTTTACACAAAACTTTTCCGTAGTTGACCTTTCAGCTTGACGAGTTCAAAAATAATCTTAGTTTATTTTTGAGGTTTATTTTTGTAGTGATAGTTGTTACCTAGTGTTCCTCATACTAGTGTGGAATTTTTAGTATTTTAGATTCCTTCCTCCTTTCTCCCTAATGTAATTATATATCTAACTTTAACAGCAATTCTCTTCCTTTCTCAGCTGTGAGGCTATTTTTCTTGGTATTGTAAAGGAAGAGGAATATTAAAAGAGAGATAGTCTGGACTTTTATTTGCCTTCTGGTATCTGAGTCCTTAATAAACTCTTCCTTTGTGTTATTAGGCTTTTTTTTTTTTTTTTTGTCAAATCCTGAGGGCTAAGTATTGAGAAATTTTGATAAAAGCTTGGAGTTGCTTGTTCTCAGCTGCCTTTGGGAACTGAAGTTTTAAGTGAAATAGGAAATAGCATAGAACTTGTAGTGAAATTGTGAGAGTTTGCAAGACTCAGTTTGGAGAAGTCAGATCACACAGAATCTAACAGTGACATTATTTATGTCAGGACAAATAAAACAATTGTGAATAGAAAGATATTAGAAGAAAAAATAGCAGAATACGCAACATTGGTAACAAGAGATCAGAAGAAAGCGAATGAAAAGGAAACAAAATTGAGAAGCTAGAAATAAGGAATGGATAATGTTAATAGAAATAATGAATACCATAAATAGAAAACAGATATAGTGGAGTAGGTGTCTCACCAAAGACCAATAAGCTAGTAAAATAATCCTCTTCAGAAGGAAAAACAGAACATTAAGGAGGAAAATGTCATGAAAGTTAGGATTAAGTAGGATGTTTGGGTAAAAGCACTGATGGACCTAAAATATTTGAGAAAGCAAAGATAAGGTTGAAGCTTAAAATTTGGCAAGAATCTATGCAATGCTATAGATTAGAACAAGATCTCCTTAAACAGAGAAAATAGCTGGGAAAGCATATTTGAAATGATGCGTGAGAAAGACTCTAGTGTATTCTGTTGATGCCTGGTGTTCTCCAACTACTTTAATACCATAAACTAATAACTTTGTCCTGTAAGATATCCTAGCATGGAGCAAGAACTGATGTTGCTGATTATACTTCTTGCTACCACACCGTTGATCATACAGCACTACTTGAAGAGGTTCAGCAAAACCTCTGTTTGAAGCGGAACTAGTTATGAAGATGTAAGGAGGTATCTTCAAGTATACAAGCTGTAATTCTTTGCTTTGTGGTATAATTGCATGGTGTGCAGGTAGTAGGAAAGGAGTGAGCTCAAAGGAAAACCTTTTAGAAAGATATACAAAAAGATGTATATAGCATTCAGAACAACTGAAGGACTAAGGAATATCAAGGCTTTTCTTTTATGCTGTTAATCATCCTTAAATCACAGGTTTACTTTCCCACAAGTTTTAGCCATGCCTTTACTGTCTCAGAATGCAGACTACACAGCCTGCGTTCAGTGAAAATAATAAACAGATAAATTCTTGGTTTTGGACTTACTTTTAAGGTAATTCCTTTAAGGCATCTACAGAGTAGTTTTCTGTGTCTCTAAGACCTCACTTATTTTTCCATACTGTTAGACATACAATGTACTCCTCTGCTTTCACCTTTATCCTCCTCATTCTTTTGGTAATCATCTCTATTTTAGTCTTTTTTTAGCCAGAGGAGAACTTTGGAACAACCTCGGAGTGTGTAACTGATTCTTCTTGACAACTGCATTCATACTATATGGACCAAGTTTAAGATAACTAGTAGGATAAAAAATGTCATCACTAGTCTTTTTGGCAAAGAAGTTGGTAGATAAATTCATAACACTCGATATACACTCCCAGATAACTAATGATAGGGCGAGAGGGAATGGCCACAAGTTGCTCCAGGGAAGATTTAGATTAGATTTGAGGTAATATTTTTTCTCTGAAAGAGTGGAATGGCCTGCCTAGGGTGGTGGTTGAGGCACCATCCCTAGCGCTGTTCAAGAAGTGTTTAGATGAGGTGCTAAGGGATTTGATTTAGTAGCTTAGTGGGTAAGGATGGTGGTAGGAGGACGGTTGGACTAGATGGTCTTGTAGGTCTTTTCCAACCTAACGTATCTATGAATCTATGAATATAAATACTCAAGAATAACTACACTTTCAAGAAAAGGAAAAAAGAATTCTCATACAAATCCTCTATGTGGTACAAATCCTTGAAGATTAGGATCTTTCCATCAATTAGATACTGATATTGTATAATTTTAGTTATAGGAAGATATTTGAGAAAATAAGAATGAGAAAAGATCGATCACATTCCCGTCTTGCAAAGATAACTGGCAAACAAAATATAATTTCCTTAGAAAGTAAAAGGATACAGCATCTCAGGCAGTAAAAGCACCTTCTCCCTATTGTCGAGAAGTGCTGATGAATGTAGAAGAGAGAAAGAGACTACTATAAATTTCAGTTCTTATTTTCCAAAACTATATAGTGAAAAAATCAACTAAAGTGTCAATCACAAAGTAAAATTTTGCATTATGCCAATATATTCCCAAGGCCTTACTGTAACTCCTTAAAGACAACAGAATTCCCCTTTTCTGTAGCACACCTTTCTGAATCACAGTCTCTAACACATCTCCATAACACTTTAAAGAACAGACATTAAGTTCTGATATTTAGGTCACTGATAAGGACTGGAATATAGAACTAATGCATGTTAATTTGAATTCACATCATAACCCATGACCCTATACATGTCTATAACTCAAGCCATTTTCCATGCCTTCATTACAGTCCAGAATGAGCTTTCCAGTCAGAGAAAGTGAGGAACATAGGGGACTGATAGACACTTTTTCCTTCACAGGAGCTTTGTACATAATTTGCTTAAGCCATTTGGTTCTAGGAAATGGATCAAAAACTCCTACACAAGTCAGACATTTTAGACTTTCACCTGTATAACTTTCTATGCTGGGAATATAGCCAGAGGTGTCTCAGACTGTCACCCCAGCATCCTATAGACAGTGTCGACAAATAGCCATTTTTAGGGCTCAATTCATCTGAACTGTTTTAGACCTCTAAGTCATGATGAGATGATTCATGTTCCACAAGTGGCTATTTCTCTTCCCTGACTATAAAATGTCACTACACTGTCTGGCTCAGAGAAATACATCCATATTAAGGATGGATGCTTCAAGTTATATGGGATTAATCTCACACATGGAGGCTGAAGATTAGCTTTTTAAAGGTATACAGCTGTTTTATAATTTAGACAGGTATCATGGTGTGATTTTCCAGTATATTTAGATGCTTAGGCACTTTTGAAAACTTTAGTAGATACCTCTCTGCAATTTTTAGTACTTACATACTTCTACCAAATTTTCCATGTGGAATTTTCCCATGAAAATATTCTCACAAAAAAAGTCATAGCAAGACTTCCTTTCCTTAAAAACAAAGTAAAACAGAATGAGTAACGTAAAAGAAAATGAGTAACAAACCTACCACTAGACAGACACACACAAAAACCCAAAATTAATGTCTTAAGAAATGTGCAGTTGTTTTGTCTACTTTTTTTGCGCTCACAATTTCCGAGGTCTAGAAAATTTAGAAATGGGACAAAGAACTATTATGTATTTCACATGAAAACTTTATTATGTTTTATAATACAGCATAGAAATGCAAAGAAACATACAAATTTTTAATTTTTTGGAAAACAGATAGTCTATTCCAAACAACATTGTTCAGGTGATTTGAAATAAAAAAAAAAAAGATAGAAAAAAGAATTGCCATGGGTGCACATATCAGTATCCGTTTGAACAATAACATGGGTGTTGTATGAACAGTCAAAAACTGGTTCACACAGAAATAAATAAATAAATAAATAAATAAATAGTTGTTTTTTATTGTTATTATTTTTTGGTGTGTCTGTGCATGTGTTTTTCTGTTTTATTTCAGAACCACTTGTCATCTCACCAGGAAAATATCCAACACAAATGAAAACACAAATATTTCTACAGTATTCCAGAAAACCTGTTTTCTTAGTATATGTACAGAAAATAGAAGAATAGATGTGTCAAGCGGCTACTCTGAACGTTTTCTAATGCTGGACTCTCTGGAAGACAGTTAGATACTGCAGACTTTTAGATTTTTTTTCAGTGTTAATCAATCAGTATGATGATTGGAAGACATAACAAAAGGATATTCTAGATGTCTCTATTGACTATAATGCACAGTCATAATTGTCATACTTATTGTACAGTATCGTTTTAAGTATTACTAAATGTTCAAAATAAATGTGTAAATATGACATTATTCTGCTCATTCTTCTAACTGCAATCATAGTAGATTAATCATACAGTCTGTAATGGAAAATATTACCTCATGTCTAAACATCGACTGCCTGACATTGCTGTCAGCTGTGCCATTAATATTCTTACTGAGTGAAATGAAGGTTTGTTGAATGGGCATTAATGGTCTTTATAGATAAGGATGAAAAAAAAATGACTGCTTGTACAGTTTTTCCAAAAGAAAATGTATATTTACACAGCTGAAAGAATGTAATTTATCTGCATGGGAGAATCTGGGTTATCAATATTAGCACACTGCTGCTACACTAGTGTGTTATGTAATGATGGTTGCTAAATTATTTTTAATAGGAATCACATCTGTAAAAATTATGATAGGAAGAAATAGCTTTCCTACCATTTACGTATGTACACACACACACTTGTATCCTATAAATATTTATGATTAGAATTTCAATATTTGACACAGATTTCTGTAAGAGTCTAGCTATTTCTGTCAAATTCTTCCAACGCTTTTGGGTTTCACAGGTTATGACTCTTGCACAGTGCTAAAAAGCTCCTCTGTTATAAAAAGAATAAAGGATTTGATGATTAATTACCTGTAGTCACCTGCGGTATTACTATCTGGATAAAAACATTAACATGGCAATCATCTCTGCAGTCTTCTGAATAAAATAGCCATAAAATGCATGAAATGAGACATTCACAGAATGAATCACCAATGAAAATGTACATCTATCAGCTCTATGAGGTATATGATCAAAAAGATGATCTAGACAGAGCCACCAAGTCAGCAAGGCATGAAAGTTGGAAAGTAAAAAACCCTGATGTGTGTGCAGAGTAAAGAATGACAAAAAGAGCTGAACCTGCAGAGCCAGAAGGCCAAATTATAGCATACTCATAAATGTATAACCACTCATCAGCCAGAGTATTGTCTACTGAGATTGCTACAAAGACTCTAAACAGAAACAGCAAATAAAGATGATCTAAATGAGATTATGTGTTAATTTCTTTGTGGATCAAGGATAAAGCTATAGTAATTGCAGAGAAAGGAAAGAAACAATCATGCAGCTTCCAAAGATGTCAGATATTTTTGTTGAGTTCCAAACTGTTTAACTGAAATCTGACCCTCATGCTACAGAAATGGCTTTTTTTGTCTGATACATTTATCTTCAGCTGAGTTGCAAGCCTTTTCGACCTTGTTTCTTGTGTACTGCTCCATTTTCAACTATGTGAGACACATGGGACAAAAAGCATTGATAATCTGAGTTGCTCTTCTTGAAAGGTGTGTTGGAAGGTGTATTGTGATCAGCAGGAGCTCACAATATAAGCAGAGCAGGGAGAACGAAGCACAAAGTGCTCCAGTCCCCAGAATCCACCCACTGCGCACTTCCCTTTCTGAGCATTAACTTAGAGGGAGATTGAAATACTTGGGTGGATGAATAGTATTAAAAAGACACCAAAAACATCTATTTTACTTCTTCATTGAACTAACACAAAAAAATTCTCCTTTTTTTATGCTGTAAATGCATATCTTTGAAAATGAACAAAGTATATATTTTTCCTCTGTTCAAAAATATATATATTTTTTATTTTTTAAAACTTTTTCCACAAGATCTTACTTTATTAAACATGTAGTATAGATAGGTAGTAAGGAATAATCAGCTGTTCAGCTGACTGTTTTTTCTTTATGTCCCCTTATGCTCATCAGTCACTGGATGACCTTTACCTTACATACCATACATCATCCTTACCACACACTGAGCTCTGAATAAATATTTGCTTCCTAAGTCTTACACTACAGCTATGACATTTCTGACTATCTTGAAATAGACATGTTACCATGTCTATTGTTACATCTCCTCTATGAAAAGAAGAAAAAAAAAGCACTGTTTAAATTACTGCTTGTGGAGCCAGAAATGAGGAAGCTTGGCAGGAATCACAGAATCACAGAATTGTAGGGGTTGGAAGGGACCTCTCGGGATCATCTAGTCCAACTCCTCTGACAAATCAGGCTCCCTAGACCAGGTTGCATCCAGGCAGGTCTTGAATATCTCCAGAGAAGGAGAGTTCATAACATCTCTGGGCAGACTGTTCCAGCACTCCATCATCCTTACTGTGAAGAAGTTCCCATGAACATTTGTGAAGAACTGCCTATGCTTCAGTTTGTGACAATTTCCCCTTATCCTATTACTACACACTGCTGAGAAGAGTCCAGCCTCGTCCCTTGGCCTCCCACATCTCAGATATTTATAGATGGGGATCAGATCCCCTCTGAGTCTTCTTTTTTCAAGGTTGAACAGACCCAGGTCTCTCAGCCTTCCCCCATAAAAGAGGTGTTCCAGGAAAACAGTGCTGAGGTTAGAATTGCGAAGAAGGAATAGAAATTTTTTTTCCTATTTTATGAAAGGTCAAAAACTGTTTTCATTACTTCACTCAAATTTTCTGATGCTTTCTCAAAAGTTACTCCAGGGAGTAGGTGGAGAAGGGATATTTGTGAATGAGAGATAAATTTGAAATAACAAAATCTTCATGATGCATTCCACTTTAGATGCAGATAGGCCAGGTTTAAACCTTAGCATTTTCTAAGCCTCCAAGTAAGAAACAGTTAAATGAAATGCGTTAAGCAACAATTAAGCATTCAACTATGCTATGGGAGAAAAAAAAAAGTCAATGGGTTTCCATGGCCCACTACTTCATTTTGTGTTTTCCATGGACATCTATTTTATATCTGGAAAGACTGTCTTAAAGATTACTCATTTCTAGGAAGCTTCATCTTCAGAAAACAATTTCACAAAATGTTCCCAGCAGCACTTCATAGAGCTGTTCATTCATTTGAACAGCCCTGTCAGTGGTATGGAGTAGAAAAGCTCTGTCTGGCAACAGAAATACCTTGAGCATGTAATGTTTTGCATGTAATAGTACATAAAATATTCAACAGTGGCTCACGCAGAATAATTAGTCTTCTTTGTGGTTGTGGTTGTAATAACAGTAACTGGTAGAGATGAAGGAGAATGCAGAATGTACATATGAAGTATAGGCAGTAACAGAATCTGAAGGGTGCCAAAATTTGCATCAGTCTAAGCCCATGAAACCAAAACTGTTTCTTTTCCATCCTCTCTGTCTCACCAATACAAGACTTCAATATGCTGCCAAGGATTCAATTATTTCTCTTCTCCCTTTTAGCAAAATAGATGCAATTTGATAACTGTTTATCCTGGTTAATAGACTGTCTGAATCTTAATTTGAGATCATGTACAGATGACACTCATAGAGTTGTTTCCATTTAGTAACAGTTTTAAGCTTAAAAAAAGAAAAAAAGAAAGGAAACTTTCATTTTCAATGTGCAAGTTACAAGCAATAGTCTTGCAAAACAGAGGTTTATTTAGCAAGACGTATTCAGTTTTGAAGCAAAACCTAACTATGTTGAATGGAATCTGAGGAAAACAATTTGGGTAGCTCTTGTTCAAGTCTTGTTCTATCTCCAAATTCTCAGGTACTCAAACAGGTTTGAGTTTTTAGAAAAGTTTAATTGACATTTAGTTGAATTGTTGCAAGAATTAGGTATCCTAGTACTGCAGAATTAATCCAAGAAGAAGAATGCCTTCTATCCCTCTCCAAATAAATAAATAAATAAATAGAGAGATAGATAGATAAATAAATAAATAAATGAAACAGACCCTCTGATAAATGAATTTGAGCTAACGCTTAAAATCAAGCATATACTGTAATTGTCAGTTTGTGGATTACATTGCAAAGTGCTGTCAAAAAGCATGAAAAACAATTATAAATTAGTAGGTAATTCTCGCACAACAATTTCCTTAGTTTCCAAACCCTTGAGAATAGTGTCTATTTAAACAGACCAACAGATTACTGAAGAAGTTTGTTAAAATTTTTCATTCATCATGTTAATTTACCATTTTTGTAATTTAGACATTGCTCTGCAATCAATACCTTGTAGAATCATTGAATAACTTGAGTTGGAAGACACCCTTAAAGGTAATCTTGTCCAACTTCCTTGTAACGTATAGACATCCACAGCTACATTAGTATGCTCAGAGTCCTGTTCAGCCTGACCTTGAAAGTCTCCAGGGACAGGGAATCCACCACCTCTTTAAGAAACCTTTTCCATTCCCTCACTGCCCTTCTCATAAAAGCTTTTTACTTACATCTAGTCTAAATCTTCCTTCTTTTAGTTTCAGACCATTTCTTCTCCTATCACAACAGACTCTGCTAAAGAGTCTGTCCCCTTCTTTCTTACAGCTTGCCCTTAGACACTGAAAGGTCACTCTCAGGTCTCCCCAGAGGCTTTTCCTCTCTGCGCTGAACAGCTCCAGCTCTCTCAGTCTGTCCTTGTAGGGGACAGATTCGTAGAATTGTAGGGGTTGGAAGATCATTTAGTTCAAACCCCTACTAAAGCAGATTCTTGGGAGCTGTTTATACAGGAGCAGAGAAGAAGGCACCACAACCACTCTGGGTATTGACCATATGGGTTATTGGTGAAGATATTGAACAAGATCAGAACCACCAACAAACCTGGGGGACACTGCCTCTTACAGGCTTCTAACTAGACTCTGTGTACCTGATCAAACCCTCTGAAATATGCCAGTCAGACAGTTATCAACCCACCTCACTGTTTACTCATCTGTTCCAAACCTCCTAAGCTTACCCATGAGGATGTTATGGGAGACAGTGTCAAAAACCTTGCTGAAGTCAAGGTATACAACTTCCACTGCTCTCCCCTCTTCTATCTAGACAGCCATGACATCAAAGAGGGCTATGAGATTGGTTAATCATGATTTTCATTTGTTGAATCCATATTAACTACTCCTGATAACTTTCTTTCCTTCTCCTTGCTTGGGGATGACAACCAGAGTAATTTGCTCTATTATCTTTCCAAGAATGGAAATGAGGCTGATTGGGCTGTAGTTTAACAGATTCTCCTTCCTGCCTTTTTGAAGAATGAAGTGACATTGTCTTTTCTCTAGTTCTCAAGCACTTCTCCCATTCTCCATGACCTTTCAAAGATGACAGAGAATGGCTTGGCAATCACAACTGCCAAGTGCTTCAGGTGCATCCCACAGGGGACCACGGATATTTGTGCATCAAGTTTGCCTAGATGATCTCTGATCAGATCTTCCTTGACCATTTAGAAGTCTTTCTTTCTCCAGACTCTCTCATCTCCAGGGTCAGGAATTCCCAAGTGACAGTCTTGCCTGTAAAGACCAAAGCAAAGAAGGACTTTCTCAGTGTCCTCCATTACCAGGGCACCCATCCCATTCATCAGTGGATCCACATTCTCCCTTGTCTTCCTTTTCCTACAGGCATACTTATAGTAGCCCTTCTTATTATCCTTAACTTCTGTCATCAAATTCCAAGTGGTCCTTAATCTTCCCTGTGGCATTCCTGCACAGCCTGGCAACACTCTTATATTCCTCCCACGTAGTTAGACTCTGTTTCCAGATTCCATAGACTTTCTTCTTCCATTGGAGTTTTTTCATTATCTACTTGCTTGTCCATGCAGGTCTCCTGCTGCCTTTTGCCTGATTTCTTACCCTTAGGGATACACCAAACTTGAGCTAGGAAGAAGTAGAACTTGAATGTCAACCAACCCTCCTAGTCTCTCAGCTGGCAGAACCTGCACTTCTGAAGTCTCATTTATTCATCTCCCATCAGTGTCTTCCACATAGACTGTTTTGAATTTAATCTCTTTTTTTTTTTTTCAGTTATCATATATTACATATAGGGTAATAAAAGTTCAACTTAATGGATGATTAGTTGACTCCAAGTTCCACTCAGTTCTCAAAACCACATACTAATTGAAATATTAAACAAATGTTATCATCAATGTACGAAACAAGTCATTGTGATATTTGCATAAACCATGAAATTAAGACAACTACCAGTTAAAAAATAAATTAGCCTAAGAAAGTAAAACTAAAGGGCGCAAAGCTAAATGGTGTATCAGAAGAGAAAAATGATAGTTTTGGAATAAACCTCAATTTATCTGCCCTGAAATCTGACTTGACCATAGAACCAAGCTAAATTCTGACTTCCTCATAGTCATATTTCTGTTTTATGTTAGCCTCTTGAACACAGTGACTAGGGTTTATCACAACAAGAATTTCACATTTAAAAAGTGAGAACTAGAAGTGTGCATAAAATCATAATTGTCAAATTTTAAAAAGCTTTTTGATTTAACAGAAAGGGCTCATACCCTTTGGAGATTGAGTTTTACAGTGACTCATCTAAACTTCATATACACGTGTTAACAGAAAGACAACGCTAATCTCCAAAGCTCAAATAATTTATGAGAGAAACTTCAATGTGAATAACAAGTCAGAAGACTGAAAGCTGGTAATCTGTTAGTTAGCTTCCATATGCTATTGATTTTGCTTTGCAATAGACGGTCTCATAACTAATTAATATATTTATCTATCTGACTTACGGACCTTTGACTGCAAACACTTAATTATGTGTTCAGATAAAAGCATGTAAATAGTTCTGACACGATACATGAGATTTAATACAAACCTTGGCTTAAATAAAATGTGCTTACAGAATCAAAATAGAAACTATCCTATGACAATTATTTATGGGAAAAAAAAATAAAACAGAAGAAATTGCAAATCAAGGTTGTTTTTAAAATAAAAAAATACTTGAACCAATTTAGTGGCATAGTTTTGTGTACAAAGAACTCAATATGGAAATTATAATTTTGAATTAGTTTGTACTTACTGATCTGTTTGCAACTATCATGTTACTAATGAAATTCTACTGGTAAGGACAAGTTGCTGTGCAGAAGTTATTTTCCAGTTTTATCAGAAAACATCGTGAAAACTCATATGTGAGAAATTTCAGACAAAACTTATTTTGAGCTTTGGAAAGTAGTTATGAAACTAAGCTTAGTTACATATGTTTTTCATGTATGCTTTTATTGAAAAAGTCTTTATTTTCTCTTAAATCTTTTGATAAAGAAACACCAATCATGGTCATACACCTTTATAGTCAGGATGAAGTGTTCAGTGTCTGTAAAACATTCAAGGTTGAATAATGTAAGTCCTCATTTTTTCTCAACTTAGAAAAATAAATAGAGAGAAAAAATGATAGAAATTCTAAATTTCCATAGGTGTGAAATTCATAGACTCTGCAGCTTTTTTTTTTCTTAATCAAAACCCACAGGTGGATTGTTAGTTCATATATGTATATATATATAAAGGCTATAGCTGTTAGTGAATTTACAATATTTTTCCTGTCGATTTTAGTAAAGGGAAGAAAGGAAGCAGCAAGATCATGTTCTGTCAAATTTACAAATTCAGAAAAGAGTGTGTACATATGCACAATATATCTGTATATTTGAGTGCATCTCAGAGATTTGGCTTTTGGATAGACACCTTGAATCCGTTTGATGAAATATATCTTCCCTTCCTTACATTTGAGAGTCTTTAAAAGTTCTTAAATTAAACATACAAAATCATTAATCTGCTTAGAAAGTCTTGGCAAAACACTGAATTTGTATTGACACAGGGACTAGGAGACAACACTCAGTGAAACCATTTATTTCCTCTGATAGCTTCCTCTTTGAAATCACCAAGGTAACACCAAGTTTATGCAAGCACAGAGAAAGAGCTAACATTTTTGGAAGGGGAGCAAACAGTTGCAAATAAAATAGGTATTGAGACAAGCCTGAATCCAGACCTGATCTCACTCCTCTCAATGCATGACTGCAGACCGAGGGGAAGCTACAATAGTGGAAGTGGTGAACATCCCCACCTTTTCATAAGGTAGGAGCATCTCACTAAATGAAGCATGGTCTTACAAGAGTCTGGAATTGATTAGCTGAGAGGAGACGGTCTGGCCCTTCTCTAATTTTCTGTAGCTTTAAAACACAGAAGACAGCTTGCTTATTAACAGCACTGTTGACTATCTTGTGCAGAGAGAAATGGCAATTATAATGTATCTGCTATTTGTCAGATACTGCAATAGCTTGTAAAAAGATCCTCACAGAAGAAAAGAAGAAAAAATACGGAGGTTTTTTACAACTTCGTAGTCTATAAGAAACTGACTTACCGGGACAAGTGCAATCTATTTTCAACGAACACATTCAGAATGTTTTTTTCACTCACAATAGAGGTGATCCTCATACCTATTTTTTGAGAAATCCTACCCTGAAAATAACCCCAGTGGGAAAGTAAGGTCTTACTTACTCAGAAAAAGTAAGATTGGCCAAATTTGACCATCTTCATGCCCTTACACTACCAACTTTATGATCGGTAAACTTAATAACTTTTTGTTTTAACACTGTACCTCACTATTTTGAACAAAACCTGAACAAAAGCCTACAATTTGAGAATACACTATAGAATACATCTCAAGATATATTTTTCCAAGTTAATTATTTGTCTTCCATTTTCTTTTCCTAATGATTAAAGCTTTTTCAAAGCTTTGTGAAGTCTAAAGTCTTAATGAAGTGTAAGTAGAGTCTGATCTACTGCCTTTGTCCTAGATGTATCTATATAATCCAAGGGATCATTGGCTCAGCCATGTTAAAACTATGCAGGAGTATGACTTTCAAGTGCAGAAATGTTCCAGAGGTTTAGCAATCTAGAAAAGAATTCTTCTTTTTTACATCAAGCTAGTCATGGAATGCTACGTGGATTTCCTGCCTCTCCTGGGCAACACACTGTGTGGATAGATAGCTTGGCTATGAACTTCACCTCTTTGTTTTTCACATAGCAATATATATAGCAATGTAATACAATACTGTACCTACAGGAAATAACAGATATTAAATTAGCTACCAAAGAGTTGTCTTTTCTCTTTTAATAAAATAAAATCTTATTTAAATAAAGTAAAAATAAACAAAACCCAAGATGAAGATGAAAATTCACAGGTAGATAGTATCTACAATTCTAGTATTACATTATTCACAATTATGATATTCAAATTGAGAGGTGTAACATTTGATTAATAACTGTTAAATTTTCTTGTACCTTCTGTACATCTCTCATGCTTTCTGAAACAAACCTGACTGTGTAAAGTTACTCAGATGTGCATTGCTCCTGTTTTGTAGATAAGTTTCATATCCATGTCCATGGAGATTTTCAGCACTTCCAAAATCAAAACTATGCACTGAAGCTTAGATTTAATACTAAATGTTAGACAATCAATTTGGAAAACATAGGCCTCTATTTACATATATCTTTGCCTATACTGTCATGTACATAACATATTTGTTGGAATCTGTAGGTATTTGTGTACATGTGTAATCAGCTTCACCATCTGTAAAATGAGGGTAATGATTCTTTCTTTAAAATTATCATGAGGTTTCACATAATTTCTGGCAATTGGTGCAAGATACTCGTAATGAATAACTACATATGGTAAGTGGTAAGGTTAATGATTCTGCTGTGACATAAATCAATCACTGTTAAATCATTTTTAGTTAGATAATGAGTCTATCTTGAAATTTTTGATTTGGTGAAACTGATTTGACAGAGTCATATTGCTACCATATGCTGGAAACCCAGGAGACTCATATGGAGGTTACAGTGTAGCTCATAGAAAGTCCTTGTGCAGTTCCAAAGGACTGAAAGAGAATGTACAATAAGACATGCTAATTTTTAATTCTTATTTAATTATTTATGTATTTATTTACTGTGGGCTTCCATTTGACTCAGTATGTTATTCTAGATAATGTTTGAATACCCAAAATATGGCATGGCATAAAACCATGGTTTTCTTCATGAAGTGCAGCTACAAGGTTAAAAATAACTGAAATATTAACTTGAAATAAAAATAGCAATAACAAACATTTGATTTTATAAATCCAACCTTTATGTTATAACACAAAGTACTCTGTCTCCTGGAATGATCAAGATCAGTGATGCTGATTCTTTTTTCTCCATTATTTTAATATTTATCTTTGATATTTAAGGAAATATGAGAAGGATACTTCAGCTGATACATGAAGAAGAATTGATAGTCCTAATAAAGAGTGATTTGTGATACTGAAAACTCTATGTAAACTTGAATAATTCCACCTCTCAGCACAGGCAGTATACTAATAGCTGTCCTTCATTCCAAATTCATTTTACTGATACTGCCACTCTCTGATAATGACATGAAACATACAGCAGAATTAAGTGGTGTTCATGGATGGCTGGAATTAAGCCACTTCCACGGGTGGAACGTAGACTTTCACAAATAGGAAGTTCAAGCTTTCACATCATTAGTGGAGTTTTAGACCGTATGCTGCCAAGCTCAAAAGTAGCCAGGCTCGGCTTTCTGTGTCAGACTCATTATCTCTCAAAACAAATGCAGTCTCCTGCCTTCTGCAAACAGGAGATGAAAGTCTCAGCCTTCAGTGAAGATCTGGTTTGTGGAGCAGTGTCTTTTTTATTATTATTTCCTATGTCCATCTTTTTCCCCTGTTGAATCAAGGATCTTTCAAGTGTCCCTCTCCTTCTTGACATTTTATTGCCAGCAGTTACAAATGTACAACAGTTCTAACAGCAAGGAGAAAGCTCAATGGAAGGTGGTTGTTTTTATCTGATTTGCCATTATGCAGTGTTTGAATTTCTCCCTGCATGCTCTCAGCATAAAATAGTTAGAAATTCATTAAAAATTTAGCTGTGCACTGCAGGTTGCATATTTTGATAGGAAAATGCAATGGCCAAGGAAATGGGGACAGATAACTCTCATGCAAAACGCATTTCTTCCTCACCAGCTCTTCTAGTGCTTTCTAGTCTAATGCGCTTTACCCGATTATTACCTCTGATTCTTCCTACCTTTCTTAGTATTTATTTTCTCAATTGCTTTACTAACCACACTATATTGTCTTCACAAATGAGCCAGTTCCATCTCAATAGGTGAGAGACAAACCTAACTCTGTAAACAGGGATTACCATAGGAACAATAAGCAGTTTTTAGGACTGCAAGGATTTATGTGCTGAACTGAAGTGAATGACTCTTGATGAGAAATTCTGATTTTTTTCTATATCATATTTGCCTTAATGCAAGCTGTCATCCTTCTTAGCAGTGTAAGTCATCATTAATCAGCAGAAAAAGGAAATTTCTGGCTAAGTGTACTAGTAGAAGTAATTGCCTCAGGATTTTATTGAATAGTTTTGTTGGTGTGATTTTTGAAAAGAAATATCTTTAGCCCAAAAATATTAGAGTGCTCAAACTGCATTATAAATTGATTTAAGGATAAATAAACTTCTAAGTATTTCAGTCATGCAAGAAAATAAGCCTTAGAAGCCTAAGTATTTCAGTACTACAAGGCTTGAATGACAAATAAGAATGCAACTTCTTTTTTTAAAGGGATATCTGTAGATAATTTAATTTGTGAATATAAATGTAGGTGAGTGTAAAAGCTAATTTTAACCTACAGGATAACCTCCTCAAATTCCTTCTGCCATCAGTGAAGAGAGAGATTCCTTCAGAGTCTGTCAGAATAAGCACTTTTCTTTGCACTAACTCCAGATGGTGCTAGGGAGAATTAGGTCTGCAAATATAGAATAAACTGCACGAACAATTAAGACCATGGAGAATTCTAAAACACCAAAACAGAGTTCTCGTGCATGTTGATTATTTAACTACCACAACAGGTGAATACTAAAAAAGTTAGATTAGCACAGTTACAGATACATTGCAAAATTTTAGTGCATAATGTCAAATTTCAACATCATACGAAGCCTTCCAAAATACAGGCCTTCACATCTTTTAGCTGCAGTGTCTCTTCAAGTCAAAGCGCAGCATCTGCATACAAATCATGAATATATAATTAGGCGGAGGCCTACCTCAATGTTTCAACAAGTTTCTCAGTGTTACACACATATGACTGCTGAGTATCTCTAAGAAGAAAGATTCTGTGGCTTTTTTTGATTAAACTTTCCAATGCTTGAACACCCACACTAAGAACAGCAATTTCCTTTATAACTAATTAGAATTTCCCTTGTTGCAGCATGCACCCATTGCCTCATCCTTTTGCTGTCCTTGCCGTCTCTTCTGTGTCTATCACCACACACTGAGAGTCTGAAGACAATGACTATATCACTAGCTCTTAGCCTCTCTGAGCTGAACTGTCTCAATTTTTTTCATCATATGATAAATGTTAGCTTCCCAATGGAGGAGAAATCTTTTATGCATCCTGCCTAGACTTCATCTATAATTTCCTCCTTACACTGATGTACTCTTCAACAGATCCACACAAAAGCCCTTCTTTAAAGAGACTCATTTTAGTCATCCATATTTTGTATAAAAAAGCATATATGCTTCAAGAAATTCAACTTTCAATCAAGCTCCAAAAAAAAACCAGAACAACTCTTATTTCTTAACTGAACATACCTCTATGATAAAAGTCCTTGGAAACATTGAAGTCACGGTAGAAATTATTTTCAAAAGAGAAAAAAGATTGTACTGCCATCTTCAACCTAAATTTGAACTCAAGATGTTGTAAAGTAGTTGCAAACCCTCCACTATAAAGATAAAGGTTTCTGAAGTTTTCTTTTACATTGGAAAATGATTTTACAAAATAACAAATGTCCTTTCTGTGAGCAAAAGTAAAATTAATGAGGATTTATGTAATATATTGATATCCTTAATCTATTTTTTCTGAAAGTAGTTATTATAGTAGTGCCTAGACATAGCAGACACATTGACATATAGGATTTGAATATTTATGGAGGACAAATAAGTAGTGATAAGGGTGACCATTTTCTCAGCATACTTCATTTTGTTTACTTATTTTACATCAACTTTATAACAGAAGCTGATCTAATCAAGATAAATTTAATCAGTTTTCTACAGAAATATTAGCTTTCTAGGAAGCATTACAGTGAATGTGTTTAAATATAGACCATTAGAGGGAAAGATTATTCTGTGCTATCTGTCACAGCTTCTCTTAAAGTCTTTGATCTAAAAGGCCTTTGCTTTTATGGCTGAGAAAAAAAGCGCTTGCAAAGAAATGGTATCATTTGATGATCTCTGACAGACAAATGTTGCTCCATAGAAGCCCTGTATAGAAAACAAAAATACTTGAAAATGCCACATCTGACTGGCTTCTGAAAAAGCACATATTTCAGGTTTGAAGAAGAAAATTGCTTTTCCACACATAAACATTCATTTAGGTCCCACTCCCACGCAGCACTGACTCCTCCATTAAAGAGTATGACTCATCAGTATTGGTGAAGGATACTGACTTTTCCTTCCAGCACTAAAAATCAGTCATCGGGATTATAAAATTATTAACTAAGATATATCACAAACTAATATCCACTGACCTCAGAATAGCTTAAGTTCCATACTTAATGAACTCCCCATGTTGTTTTCAGATGCAAGATTAGTATTTATTGTCATCGTAAACACATCAATGTTATTTGCTACTTCAAAATCAGAAGGATTTAAATTTCCATGTTTAAGGTCACATCTAAATACTTTATAGTATTAAATGTAAGTCAGGCAAAATAACTTCCAAAAAATCTCATTTCCCTTTAATTTCATATTTTTTGAAACAACCTACAGAAGTTTGTCCATCCAGTGGTAGTATTCTTTGTTTCCTGAACTCTGGATAATTTCCTCCCTATTCCACGCTATCATCTTATTTTTCATTCTACATACTGGCTCATCAAGTAGTCACCTGGTCCTTAGCATACTCCCAGAAGTCCAGGATGCTCAAACACTTCTTTCTATTCTCACAACAGCTTGACTCATATCCTCTGATTTACTCCCATATCACCCTGTTATAAACATGCTGTACTGATCTCACATGTAATCAATTAGGAAACAGTGTGTATCAAAGTACTTTTTGTTTGTGAGGTAGAAAATCAGCTGATGAACAAATGTTCAACTATAAGTTTTCAGGCGCTTCTAAAGTGCTAAGAGAAAAAAAAATATAGTTGCATATGGTAGCTTAACCATATTTCTGAGGAAAAATAATTCCTAGAACAGTGCATTTGTCCTACAAACAAGTGCATTCATGCATGTGTCAGTACTACTACTCTCACAGACAGCCTGTTTTTATAATACTAAAAAGAAGAAGAAAAAAAAAAAAACATGTACAATAATTTCCGGACATATAGAGATGCAGTCACAGGTGCTTTGAGGAGTAGGAGTGGCACATCTGTTAGTTAGTCAGGGGTAAGGTCTGTTAATGAAATTGAATTACTGGCTTATGGAAAATAAGCATTGCATGCGAGTAAACTGACTGTGGTACATCAGTGGCTGAAAACCAACAATATGACAGAAAAAATGTTAGTTATAAAACAGTGACCTGGGGGACTCAGATGGAGAGTTATGCCTAATTAAAATAACTAGAGTCAAACACAAAATTCAAACAACAACATCTGTTAGGAAACAAAGCAACAGAAAAAGCATTTATTATGATGATGAGCTTTAGGAATAATTCACTTCAGTCAGGTTAACAGTGTTTGTCACATAGCTCCCAGGCATTTTTCCATGCTTTGATAATAGCAAGGCAACTATGAGATACTTAAAGACTGAAAGCCTTGAAACAAAGTCATTTAGATCCTTCCTGGAGAGCCAGCCATGGTTATTCCTGTGTTCTTAGCAGAGAAGCTCGGACCAGAATAGGAAAAAGTCACATTTCCCCTGCATCCTGCTGTCTCTCTTCTATCACTAGAAGTTGTTTAATCTAAAATCGGGAGAGGAGTATAGTATCATATTATATCCAACTGAGAGAATGATAGTAAAAGTTCAAGTCATGATTTGAAAAGCTCATGTAGGGGGTAGGAAATTTACTGTTCAGCTTTTCATTCTCCTTTCCATTGCAATCTTTTTTGTTCCCTCATAGGTACACACCGATGCAAAATCCAGAAAGCCAAGACAACACTCTCATAACATGTAAACAGCTGAGTTTTTGACACCCAGTAGAGTCTCTCCATTAGTTTCAATGAATCATAGAATGGCTTGGATTGAAAGGGACCCCAAGAATCATCAAGTTCCAACTCCCCTTACACAGGTAGCAACCTCCAGATCCAGTACTAGACCAGGCTAGAAAATGATCAGCTTCCAAACAAGTAAGAAACTACTTCAGGAGAGTTTCCTCTTTTTATGTATGTAAAAGCAATATAGAAAAGAAGAGAGGGAAGAATCTGGGAACATTTAATATTTTCCAGCTAGAAAAATCTCATTGCATTACATTATCATTTATGAATATTAAAATATTCACTCTTAAAAATTTAAATGAATGATATTGCCCTCCATTCTTTCTCTGCAATTGACACTCAGGAGCATTTTAATGACACCAAGTTGTTGGATTAGCTTATACAAATCTGAAAAACATCAAGTACTTACATCCTAATTAACTTTATATCCCCTGTTACGCAATAAGGAAATATCCAATGAATATGATTGCTTTACTACATGAAAGCTCAATTAGAAATGTCTAGTTCAGACAGTAAATCACTTTTAGACTAGAGAGAAGAGAAGAACATCTGCAAGGTAAAATAAGAAGTGAAAACACAAGTAATCTTAATTTATGATAATGGAATGCTCACATGTTATACACTTGTGAAACTAGTCTTGTGATATTATTTGTAAGAAATAATTTCCCTCCAAAGAGACTTGAACTCTTCTCACTTTTGTGAGTAAAGAGACTTTTTTTCTTTTTCCCATGTTGACCCTGGCGTTAGTTGCATACTTTCTTAATATAGTATGCATAAAAAAAAGATACTCAAGAAGAAAATGTTAAAATTGAAGTTCTAAATTTCCATATTTTATAAAGAAGTACAAACGAACAAACGACTTTAAAATGAGATTTTGATTTATGACATTTTTTTTGCTTGTGCTCTTGGTGTTTTTTATGTTCAAGGAAGGTAGGTCATATTTCTTTATCTTCTTAAAATTGCAATATTTTTGATCACCCAATATAAAAATCTGATTTGCCAGTAAAAGCATTTTCCCACTACATTTTTCTCACTGTTTTTTTTTTTCTCTCTTCTATTTTAAAGTGATTAATATATCTTTTGCGTGATTCACTTTATAAGTATCCAAATCTCTATATCATGGGGTTTAGTTGAAATCCAGACTCTGCTGACTACTTCAGGAATTACTTCTCATAATTTTCTGATTTAATCCATGAAATTACATAATGCACTCTTTAGTAACAAAGATCCTAAAACAGCCGTCTGAAACCTGATTGAAACCTGTACCAAAAAAAGCAAAATTAACCCATTCATTATTGGAATATGTTATATATATATGCTTACAGCTTCGTTTAAAAAGATAATTCTCCTAACTTTGAAAAGAGTTAGGGGGTTGGTTCAAAACCTTAGATTTTTAAAATTGGCATTTTTAGTAAACACAGGTACCATGTTAGCTTAAAGAAAAGTTAGGCAATGCCCAAGCAGTTTGGTCTAGATCTCTCTGGTGCCTCTCTCAGAGGTGGAACAGAGTGGAGAATGTAAAAGCACAAGAGTACTTTGCCTAGATGTACCTTTTGTGATATTTGATGAAAAATCAATTACCAAATGCAACTGTATGATGTGGAACCATGTTCTCACAAAGTGATTAATCAGAAGGCATAGCACTGATTAAAAAATTCACTTCAAAATGTTTTAATGTTCCAAAACAAAATATTCTGCATCAGTTCAAAACCAGCAAATGTTCTTGTGCTTAACTGGTCATTATATGACACATTTTATTTACGTATTTTTCAGACTTTTTCACATTAATGATTTGATTTTGAGAAAATTGCAGGTTCTTTTGAGTAAATAAACACAAATACAAAAATCTGTGATATTTGATTCCTAACTAGCTATCCCAGTAATATTCACACCTTTTCTTGTGTTAACTAGCACAGGCTGGTGAAGTAAGCACAGACTTATGTCAAGCTCTATTAAGATTAACGTAAATTTTAATAGGAATGCCAAATGAAGCAAGTTTCATTTCTACAACTGGCATATTATCGAAATATGTTTCTAGCTGTTGTGCTTGTCTAGACTGCTATCATCAGCTTGTATTCATTATGAAAGCTTGCAGCTGGTCCATGCAAAGTTTGCTGTTTGGGAACCCATCTGCTCCAACAAAGATCTGAAATACTGCCCAGTTTGGATTTATGTTCCCTTATCATTGTAGCCGTTTTTTCTAAATGGTTACTTTACCTTTTTAGATCCCATTAAATTCACTTTTGTCTGGGGGCCTGTGAAACCAGGGACAGATGAGAATCAAGTGAAACATTCTGTAGTGTAGCATCGTTCGTTTCTGTGGCTTGCTTGACCCCTGTAGTTGCAGCAGAACTGTGATGCTGAATGTGTTGTGAAAATGAGAAGGTGGCAATATAGTGCGAACAAATGAAGGTGTAAAATGCAAGAAACAAAAATAGAAGCTCATGATTTGAAGTATGTGCACTGCACACTGCTAATGTGCCACAACATTTCCAGGATATCCTAAGCAAGTCCTGAACTCGATCTTTTGTAAAAAATTTAGAAAACTAGTCCTGGATGTTGATAAGAGAGGTATTCAGTAGCTGTATTGTTAATAAAAAAATAAAAAAAATCTCATAGCTACCCCACCCTTTTTTTTTTTTTTAGTGATAGAAGTAGAATGCTTTTTTTATTGTCTACATTTCATTTAGAGTTCTACATGGGAATATCTTACCACAGCTTGTAAAGAGACTCTTTCTGTGTGACCAAAACCAACAAACATGATTTATACTGTTTTTAGCTAATCTTGTCTTGTGATCGCACTGTACCCTTATTGATAACAGTTCATGAACACTGACTTAAAGAGGAACTAGGACAGATCACTGAATCTATATAGCATATGTGTGTAATGAAAAGTCTCTCTTCTCAGTCACAGTTAGAGTAAAAGGGTTCTGTAATGGGCTACCTGTTCTTGTTTGAACTGCCAAACTTAAATACTAAGAAGCTGATAGTCAGAAGAAATGGTATGATATTGATCATGAAGACTGATTAGTGTCTCCTAGCAGCATGTAGGAGTTCCTTGCACAGATTGCTCTTGGCTATTCTATGCCACTGTGACTTTTTCCTTTGTTCTGTATCCTGTCTGTTTAGCTATGATTTCTAACTGTTGCTACTCTGTCTCTACCTTCTTGTCCTTTTTATCATTTGTTTTCTTCTATATATCTCTTCTGTGTTTCAGAAAAATAACAATTAATGTTGCTTCTGATCATGTTCACTACATTAGTTCTTTGCCTAGGAGAGCTGTTAACCTCTGTGTCGTGACTTGTGTTTCCATGCCACCACTTCTGGTTCTATCCTCATCTGACCAATGAATGAAAGTTTCTAGTATGAAGAACCTGATACCACTAGTGTGAAGTTGAATCAAGAGAATAAGTGATTTCAAATCTAGAAACATTACTATGTTAACAGTCCTTAAAGGAAGCATTAGATTCTGTCTCACAGTAGTCCAGTTTGCATGAAATATGTGTACGACTCTTCTAAAGACTCTATCATTAGAACAGGTGGTCTCAACACAACATGGAACATGAACTGGGTAAACTTTCATCCTACATATGGTGTTCCTGATGCCTTATCTTGTAACAGGTTTTTGTGTGTGTATATTTTCAAAGTATTTGAGAAACAGCAAAGGTTTGTGTTATGACCCATAAAAATGCTACTTCTGTAGACAGTATGAGGCTCAAGAATTGTAGAATACCCTGGGGTATGATAGGAGGCTATGCAAAAAATATATGAAAATTCAAGAACATGTAACTAGTACTGAACTGTGTTAGAAGATGGATGCATGGAGCATGGTAAAGAGCAGAAGAGCAAGGAATAGTTACTTACAAGAGAATAAAGTGACAGGCAACAAACCATAGTAGAATCAGAACAAGGAAAATGGATGGCTTTCTTCCTTATCCTTTGAGTGCTTTGTGTTGAAGGAGATTAAGAAAAAAAAAGCTCTCTTCTCTTGTAGTAAAGGAACTTACATTCTCCCTGGACTCCGTGGAAGAAGAGGAAAGGAAGAAAAGGCATTTCAAACAGTTTCCCATGATTTACTAGTCCTAGACAGGCTAAATCTGACCTTTAATTTGGTTGGATGTGCTTTGATTAGGAATGAATCTCATTAAGACACAATCTACTGGGGGAGGTGCAGAAGAAAATATAATATTGATTAAAAAATAAAATAATCCTCCTCTCTCTCTCCCTTCTGACTGTCTTAGTTCATAATTAGCCTTGCCATCTAGCTTTCCTCCTGGATGATATGTAGCAGTCTGACAGGAAGCACGATCTTAAGAATGCAATTAGAAATTTCAAATTAGCAGTGTTATCACAGCACCGGGATTGGGCAACCCGCATCACGCAGCCTGAAAGAAGCCTGATCACAGTAATGTGTGATAAGGACTTTTAATTCAGCATAAAATAACAACTACTGCTTTGCTACAATTTAAAAATCTTGCAATGATTTTATAATGCAGAATGACCAAGAAAACTGACACGCAACAGCACAAATAGGATCATTTTCTCACTAAAATAATACCGAAAGGGCTACTTCAGGTCCATTGCAGGATTATTTTGCAGAGAAAACCTTAAAAGGCAAATATTAACAATGCTGTTTCTGTGACAGTAGTGCAGAAAAAGACAACATCCCCACCCTTTTTGTCTATGGTGTTTAAGAAAGAGTATCGCATTTCTTGATAAATGATCAGAGAGTAATGAGTCAGTAAGATGATCCTCCCAAGCTTTCTTTATTTTTTTCTTCAATAACTTCAGCATTGCCAGTGTTGGAATGAATGAATGAATAAATAAATAAATAAAATTGTTTTACTTTAACAATAGATAAACAATTATAAGTTCTACTTTAGCAGAAGATATTTGAAATTAACAGATGAGATCAGAAGGCAATATGCAAGGCATTAGTAGTTGTTAGTGGTTTACGGTTGGTTTACTGACTTCACACAAGTGATCTTCTTCTGTTCTCTGCAAAGATCCAGGTCAAGATGAAAGTTCAAGAAGCTTTATTTCTAATGACTGTTTAACAGATTGCTGTTTTTCCATGTTTGTAACCAAGGGTTTCAAAAGGAGTTGCCCAGTGTTACATGATCTAAAAGACTTAAAGCAAAGCCCACATCTCACCTGAAGCTCAATAAAAGAGAAAAAGCAGCTCACCTTCACCTAAGATGAAATGATTTTGGAAGTCAACGAGCAACCAGCAAAGATGATAGATTTAAGGAGAGGAAATATAAATTTTGGAGCTTCCTCTGGGGCTTACACTTCACTGCAGACTATGTTTGGCCTTGTGAAAACAGAATAAAAAATTCGCTTCTTGTAGTTTTGTTACTGGTAACAAAAGATTAAAAATGAGACAAATTTTTCATTTTTATTGCTGTTTTTCTTCCACATCTCAGGAAGTAGAAAACCAGAAGAAAAATAAAATAGAACATAAGCACAAAGAACTAGTCCAGTGAAGCTAATAACAGCACTTCTTTTTATTTGGCCATGCTGCATACTGTCCAACAAAATTTCCAAACAGCAATGAACAAACTCATGTAAAATTAGCCACAAAAGCAGGTGAGAAGTTCTAAAGAAGAGATACCTCATCATCTGAAAAACTGAATTTTCTCCCAGAAAGCTGAAGGCTCTCTCATCTGGATAACAGAGATGCTGTCATGTTAGTGAAATCAAAATATTGCCAGGCACAAAGCAAGGTGGTGCAGTCCCAGTTTGTAATTGTGTACTCTGAAATCTTCAGAGTCAAGCTCCTCATTCACTACATGTATTGCCAATGCTTTATAGTATCATAGAGAATTCAGGTGGTCAGCAAGTTAAAATCCAAGTGTTTTTCTTTTCAATTGTTTTAGAAATAAGCTGTGTAAAACCATGATCCTACAGTTATCTGATCCAGAGAATGTTGCAATACTGAGCCTAAGGAAAGAGCAGAAAATTTAAAGATCTTTGATGAATAATGAATCTAACATACTCTCAGATCTATTAAGTGTTTGGAGTTCTTGTACTAAAAGCTATCTGTTCTCTCCAGATGTTACTGAAATTCAGTTCAGATATTTTCAGGCAATACTCTGATTTAAGTTTTCAAAAAGATGTGAACAGATTTATGGCATTAATTCCCCGTTTTACAATTTTGTCCATCACTGCAATTGTTCAATAATTTCATTAAAAAAGAAGGCTTTTGTCTTGCATTTTAAGAGATGTGCATTCTTTTTAGGGTTTCCATTCCTATCTTGTATGAAAACTACTTCTTCAGACCTACTCATTTAGAAGACCAGCTTTCCTATTCTCTCTCACTTTTCTGTTCCTTTAACAAAAATTGTTTTGCCTTTCTCAAAACCATAAAAAGAGAAACAATAGTATCTCCTTTGAGAGGCACATAATAAAATTCCCTGACAAATTCACAGGAGAAATTTCCTAAAGGTCACTCCATGCTGCACTTAACAGTGTTGTTAATATGTCAATAGAGGATATTTTCTTCTTTAGCTTTGAGATCAGAAGATAACCTTCTGTATGAAAATTAGCAGAGAAAATCAAAAATATCTTGCAGAAATACTATTACATACTACCTCCACTCAGACCTATAAAAAATATGAAATCAAAATCAGCCAGTCTGGAAAAGTGTGATATAAGAGATAAATAATTTGAGTGAAAATAAAGACAAATCCTAAATGTCTTGGAAAAACAAATGTCAGATTCTATATGTCAGAGTTTAGTGTGCATGAGACATAAAAAGATGTAAGTTTTGTTTCTCTTGAGAAGAATAAGCATCAAATATAGTAAGCAGAAAAATTATCCCAAGGAGATGTTGGTAACTTCAAAATGAGTTACTAGTCAGACAAAACTGTTACCTTATGTTAGATTCTTAAAACAGAATAAAATGTCGACATTCACTTTTTGCAGAAGGCATCAGAACAATAAAGTTCCTCTCCTCTCCTCTCCTCTCCTCTCCTCTCCTCTCCTCTCCTCTCCTCTCCTCTCCTCTCCTCTCCTCTCCTCTCCTCTCCTCTCCTCTCCTCTCCTCTCCTCTCCTCTCCTCTCCTCTCCTCTCCTCTCCTCTCCTCTCCTCTCCTCTCCTCTCCTCTCCTCTCCTCTCCTCTCCTCTCCTCTCCTTCCCTTTCCTTCCCCTTCCCTTTCCTTCCCCTTCCCTTTCCTTCCCCTTCCCCTTCCCCTCTCCTTTTCCCCTTTCCCTTCCCCTTCCCCTCTCCTTTTCCCCTTCCCCTTCCCCTTCCCCTCTCCTTTTCCTTTTCCTTTTCCTTTTCCTTTTCCTTTTCCTTTTCCTTTTCCTTTTCCTTTTCCTTTTCCTTTTCCTTTTCCTTTTCCTTTTCCTTTTCCTTTTCCTTTTCCTTTTTCCCTTTTCCCTTTCTCTTTTTTCCCTTTTCCCTTTTCTTTTTTCCTTTTTTCCTTTTTTCTTTTTCTTTTTTCCTTTTTCCTTTTTCCTTTTTCCTTTCTCCTTTTTCCTTTTTTCTTTTTCTTTTTTTCTTTTTTCTTTTTCCTTTTTTCTTGTTTCTTTCTTTTCTTTTCATAGAATGAGTCATGGGATCATAGAATGGTTTGGGTTGTAAGGGAATGTTAAGATCATCCAGTTACAATTCCTCTGCTATAGGCAAACACACCTCCCTCTAGATGTTGCTCACAACCTCATCCAGCGTGGCCTTGAATGCTGCCATGGAGAGGGTATCCACAACCTTCCTGAACAATCTGTTCCAGGGTCTCACCAACCTCACAGGAAATAATTTCTTCCTGATATCTAGTCTAAATCTGTCCTCTTCCACATTAAAATCATTTTTCCTTGCCTTGTTATTTCCTGCCTGTAAGAGATTACTATTTTTTATACCATTGCCTCAGAGTTTGCTGATGAACATGTCCAAGCAAGTCCAAGCAAGTCCTGGGCAAGGGTTGCAAAATAATCTGTCTAAGGGACAAGCAGATGGGCATGACCTGGAGCAACGAAAGTGAGATAAGCTGCAGCTCAATGGCCGGAGAACACTCTTGTGTGTAGTACTCATCTCCATGGGAAATAGCCATCTCAGGAGACATTGTCTGGCACAATAGCACGGGATTTGTCACATAGGCAGGAAAAATGGGGGATAAAAGAGGGATCGACCACCTAGAGGAGAGGTGTTCTTCCATCAGAAATCTCATGAGCTGATCCCTGCTGCTGACGAACTCCCTCCTGGGCCTGCTACCTGAGACCTGCTGCTTTCTCCTGGATCTTGCCGCTTCTTCCAGGTGTTCTGCCATCTGAACCCTCAAGAGCTGATTCCTGCATGCTGACGGACTCCCTCCTGGGCCTGCTACCTGAGACCTCCTGCTTTCTTCTGGACCCTGCTGCTTCTTCCTGCCTGCCCATAGCTTCTGCTGTTCTCCCTGCTTCTGCCACTCCTGCTCTTTTGCCTCAGACCATCAGAGCTGCTTGCAACAGGACCACCCTAGGATCTTGGCTGGTGACTTCCCCTTCATTGTACAAATCCTTGCTTCTTTCCTATCTTTCCTATTGCTCACCTTCCCTTTCCCATCAACCTTAACAGTGTCTACCTTCCCCATCTCCCTGGTCAATATTGGTAATAAACTGGTCAGACCAACATTTGAACAGTTGCTTCTTAATCTCATGCTGGGCATACATATAATCAAAGAACCTCGTCTCCCTCCTTTATACTGAAGTGTGACACTGCCCTTATAAAAATTCCTCCCCAGCTTTCCTCTAGGCCCCCTTCAGGTTCTGGAAGGCCCCCATATGGTTTGCTTGGAGCCTTCTCTTCTCCAAGCTGAAGGGCCCCAACTCTCAGCATTTTATTTTATTTTATTTTATTTTATTTTATTTTATTTTATTTTATTTATTTTATTTTATTTTATTTCACGTGAAGTTTCCAAGGAGAAATAACTTACTGCATGTATTAATTTTGGATTAAATGTACTTTTCCATACTTGGAAATGTTTATGTTCTTGGAGTTATGCTCATATTTTACCAAGAAATTTCAGGGAAAAATGCCCAATATAAAATTTAAGTAGTTATGTTTTTTCAAGAAAATTTGTGTTAGTCAAATCATTTCATCTCTGGTGCAAACTACACTTATAAATACATACATTGATCCATATCCATACACATATATGAATGTAAATGGGAATCTGCTGCTAATTTGAGTTTATTTTAGAGATCACTTTGAAGACTGAAGAATGATCTTTTTTGATCAATCAGCTCATCAAATTTTATGTTTAAAGTTATTTTGTTGTCAGCACTCCCAGTGGCTGAAGTGGCTTTATCACTTTCTCTAGTGGCTATGACAATATTTTCTAGTATCGTAGCTCATATATACATCTCTTTCACTGGACATATACTCCTTTTCTGACCTTTAATATTATCTGACCTCATTTTAGTTGTTTATATGTTGATGGTTTGCCCTGTATGTATGGAGTAACAGCAATTAAAGAATGCAGTAAGTTGTGGTGGAGGAGCTGGAGGAGGACATGAGCAGATTGCCCACCAATGAGAATGCATGGGAGATCAAAAACTTCTTTGCCAGAATCTAAACCACACATTATGTGGAAGGAATGGCAGCTAGCAGCTGTGCCTGAACAAGTGGAGGATACAGAATATCAGGAAGGGGAAAGCAAGAATCTTTTGAGTTTCATGACAGCTGTGCATTTACAGAGTATACTTATTAGCCTGATAAAAGGTGAGGAAGAAGACATTTTCTCACAACATACTGGAGCTTATTGTGGGTTTTTTGTCCAGACTTCCAACAATCCTTTCTAACCTAAACAATTATGCTATGCTACTCAATTACTCAATTGTATGATATTAGATTTTTATAATTACAGGCACAAATAAACATTTGCAAGAAGCCTAGTGTATGCTACCATCTGTAGTCAACTGAGTGCAGTGAATCAACATGGAGCCACTGCGCATGCATAAAAAGTAGCTATATTATTGAAATTATCTGTACACCTTAAAGGTCATTGCTTCATTCTGTAATGTTTATTCAGCATCCGTGAAGAGCCTTTGATAAAAAGGAAATATTTTTGCCATCCATGTCACAGGTATCTTTGGAATGGAACTGTTATGAGAATATATTTTACAAGAATCTGAGCATTACATAAATTGGCAACCATTTCCTCATAATCCAGGAATGATATATGTTCATTCTTACTCTCAGGTTTCCCTAAGAATTCCCTCTAAGGACATAAATATACCTAGTTGTTTTTTTTGTTTGTTCTTGTTTTCCTATTTGTTCTTAGATATCCCCAGAAAAATCATCTGCATTACTAAAAAATGAGTCAGAGAACACAACTATCTATCTAATTCATGGAATTAGGAGTTCATTAGGCATTCAGCAACTGACCTATGAAATCACCTGTTCAGTGAAAGGCATTCATCCATCTTGAGTGAAGCTGTTGTGATTCATATTTGTTCAAATTCACAGACTTTAGTGAAGTTAATCATCATTTAATATGACAATAATTCAGAATACAAGTCTTATTAAACAATTCGGTTTCTGAATTTTTAAACATCCATTTTGACTTTATTGTTCCACCTTTCTCTGTTCTACAATAGGAGTTTACCTTCTCCACAGCAGCACAAATAGAACTGTGCTATGTGCTTGTAGCTACAACAGAACCAGTACCAAACAAATATTCGTGAAATTCTTGAGCAATGATAACACAGAATTGAGACTTGCTCTCCAATGTGCCACAAAGGCAAAAAGTTTGAGGGTGGATAAAATGTGGGGAGGGGCCACAGCCAGAACTGCTGGCCCAAACAGACTGAAGGGATACTCCACACCACATGAAGTCATGCTCAGCAATAAAAGCTGGGGAACTTTTGTTAAAAAAACTATAGTATTCCTGGGCAACCACTATATGTGTTGAGAAACTGTTTCCCAGTACAAGGCCAAATATTGCTGGTGGTAAAAAGACAATATAATTATTCTTCTGTGCTTTTTTCCTTTTATTAAACTCATTTCAAAATCTGTATATTATTGTTGCTATTTTACCTTCCTCCATTTCACCTCTCTTCTCCCATCATGTTGATCGTACTTACCTGTTTATCAGCTTTAAACCACATTCTTATTTTTCCACCTCTGCATTTTAAGCTTTAGTTTCAAGAGCATATTGTCAACAAAACTATATTCCTGAAATATATTACATATCTACTCTTCATATTAAAATTCTTAGAAGGTAGTAGAAGTACTTAAATAAAACATTTAAGACATTCTTCACTTGTACACAGTCTCTTAAGAGTGAGACTCAATTCAAGTGGGAGAGATTATAGAATTCATTTCTTCAGTTTTATAAATATTTTAATATTATTTTGATTTTACTAAACAATTTAGCAAGTGATAACTCAAATATACCTTTCCAGGTTTTCCGACAATTCCCTGTATGGCTATTATAATGGCAATAATGTTGAACTATGTGTCCAAACGTGTGGCTGCAGTGAAGACATTATTATTTACGATCATTATCTATACCTTGATTCTGCAAACACTTCAGCATAGCAGGAGCTTTTCCCATCTGAACAGACTGATTTTGCTCTAAGAAACTATTCATGAGAGAGATATTTCTGCATTTCAGAGTCAGAAAGCAATTATATCACTACCTGACCTCTTCCTTCACATAAAGACCTTCACCCAAAAATGCTCTTCATATGAAGAAAATGCTTTCTCTAGGAGTGAGAAGGCTTCGAATGGTAGGTTCCATTCTTGTATGGTTACTATTATTCCATCTATTCCTTTTTCTTTCTAACTTCCAGTACGGAATATTAGATTGAAGTGCTTTGGAAATTGTGTTATACCTAGACTGCACCTGTCCTAGAACACCAATTTTGATCAGAATACAATTTGAAAGTAAATCTCTGGATTGTTCCAACCTATCAGAGTTTGATTTGCATTGCACAGTGATCTCCAAATATACAAAATGAAACTCAATTAAAATATGAACACTAGGAATGTACCTGGGACAATTTAGCCACTATCTAGTACTCCAGTTACATGACTGCACTAGATCTACTCCAAAGCTAACCCCACAGAATGGATATAGTTAGATACACAACAAGACCCATGTTTTATATTTGGGAAAAAGGGAGGTAGTGTTTCAAACCCTAAGTAATAAATAAAAATAAATTTAAAGATTGCTAGAATATTTTTGTTGTTGTTGTTGTTTTACCAGTGAAACACAAATGCTAGTAGATATAATTTCTGTCTGCTTTCTCTATCAATATCTGAATTTCTCTACCAGTAAATCTACTTTGGTTGAATATATAAATAAATGAATGAAAGCAAACCCATATTTTAGGAAGATCTCAGTTAATCACACTTGGAGGGACTTGCAGTAGCCATAAGAGAGATAGTTTTCTGTGATACAATTCACAAAAAGTAAGAATTTTAGTTCATTTCATGTTTTTAATACATCAAAGTTTAGGCAGATATAAGATTTATAGTATAAGTGTATCAAATACATGTAGTTCCCTCTGAAGTGTGTTCTACAGACATTAATCTGTGATACGTCAGAAGTACCACCACATAAAAAATGCCACTGTACAACTTTCATCTGCACTTCCTTGTTTCATAATAAATGTCACTAGTGCTACAGCCTACTGCCATGTAGCTTTAATATTCCAAATCACAACCATGAATACATTGTCCTGGAAAAAAAAAAATCACTTGAAATCCTTCCATGCAAACTAAAAAACTTTTCTGATGGAAGATGACATTAAAGCACATAGATGCGGAATGTAATAAGAAAGGGACAAGATATAATAAAGTGAGACTGCACCAAAAGTAGAGGGAACAATTTAATTTAGCTAGGCTTTTAAGCATACCTGCTCTGAGATATTCTCCCTCTTTTGTTTTGAATTCTATTCATGAAAACTTATAACAGAATCTGTGTAATAAAGGTTAAAGTTGACGTATTCCATGACAGCAGCATAATTTTACAAAGTGAAGGAAACTGTGTTCAGTAGGAAATGAGAGAAAATGGAGAGAAATGTAACATCATAGAAGTTTTAACTGGAAACATTTTTGCTAAAGGGCAAGGACTCAAAAAAGCATTTGAATTTGGTTGAGAACAGCTCCTTTCCTTCGTAATAGATATCCCTGACCAAGGAGGTGAATAACAACAATCATTCAAATATCTGAAAGCAGTCTTAGTCAAAGTATAGCATTTTTTAGAACACGTCTAGAATTTTTACCTCATCTTTCACATTTCCTAACTACATTGTGTTGCAGATCTAAGAGAAGATAATAGTAAAGAATTTAAATAGATAATTTTATTTGTATCAAGCTATTTACCTCAACTAAACATTTTGGTTTTTAAGGTTGGTTTTATCTTGACAAGCTGGAAGAATAACTGATCAGCTAATTGTAATTCATCACCAAGATCTGTTTTTTGTTGTTGGTTTTTTTTTTTTTCTAATTCAAATCCAAACAGAGGATTTAAATGTTTTTCTGCTCAGTGCTGAATGATAAAAAAACAAATGTTACTGTACTGCAGCTCCAAAATATATTACAATGACCTTGGCCATATAAGCACTTATGGCACTGCAAGACAAACAAGGAAAAAATGGACAGGGCTTTTTATACAATACTTATATGAAGACTAATGATAGTAGTGATCCTGAAATATACATTTGTACCACAATGAAAGTTGGAAGAAGTGATCTCATGGGGCCCCTTCCCTTTCTGTAATTTTTAAACCTCTTTTTGTTAAGCCTAACTTTTTTGTTTCATTGATCGAGGGGAAAAGCAGCATTTTGTTAGGTGAACATTCTCTGTTTGTCACGGTGATTATGTTACAAAATGTCAAAGAATACAAATAAATGGAGTCTGAGAAATGCTTTTGATTGTCGAAGTCTCTGCCATTTCAATTATGATTCTCATCCATTATACAACTGTGTCTACTGTTTTACAATTCATTCTAAAGTGTTCCACTTTATAAGAAACACAAAGAAATGGGGAACTTTACAGATGGGGCTAAGATGAGTGCTGGGTGGGGACTGATGTTATTTCCTTGTCCAATTTTAGCTATCAAGATCCTCTGAAAAGATTACTGCGCAACTTAGACGACTGCTTCTTCAGACTGACATCATAAAGAGAATTTTGGATGTTTCAGAATGAGTTTCATACAAAGAAGTTGATACTGACAAAAACGTTTACCAATACGTCACCAACAGCCCTTCTTTCACCAATTCACAAAACACTTTGAAATCAAATTGATCAACATTGCTATCTGAACAGGTGTACAATTCTCATGTTTGTGGTTGATTGATAGGACAAGTTCCACCTTGCAAAGAATTAAATGAAAACTCCCAGGCTACCTCTAGTGGATTAGGATCATGCATGCCCACAGTGCATCAAGTCATGAAACTTTATAATACAATCTCAAACCCTTTGTTAAGCAAAATATACTTCTAACAGTAGAAGCTGGAGAAAAGTCCTCGCCTTGTTGTTTCTAAAAGTGTTAACTTACATCTTTAGTCAAACCACAGATACTCTAAGCTGAGTAAAATCCCAGATCTTGTTTTCATATGATTAAAAGTAGCGATACTCATGCTCAGGTCTTCTGAGTTTGAAAGAAAAGTAAATTAAAAAATCTGTAGCTGGTGAGACAGCACTCAATTCTTGCTTGCAAAATCAATTAAAAATAATAAAAAAGAAAGAAATTAAAAAAAAAAAAAAAAGAAAGGCAATTTTCTCCTGAGAATAAAGGACAAATACTGCTACAAAATATAGAAAAGACAAAGTTTTGTAACGCTAAAGAACTGTATTATAAGACATAAGATTTCCTAAGTTTCTAAAATGCACAGCTGGTTGAATTGCATCTGTGCATATGGAACAGATCTTTGCTTTTGTTTATAAGGTGTCTATATTACTAACAAGAAGCTGTAATTAGAAGATTCCAGCTAAATTTGTTCCTAAAATTAGTACCAGGGATGAGGAAACTGCTCTTTTATGTCTTTAATGTCCTAATTTACTCAGTGGATACACTTTGCCATTATGTAATAGAATATAAAGTTATACTGATTATTCTGTAGCACTAAGAAACATTTAAAGTAACAGATGCTATGGGATTGCCACAGTTATGGTATAAATATAAGAACTGTTTAGTGGAAAATGAACTAATCCAAATCTACATATAAAATCAGAAAGAAAAAAAAAAACCTCATTAATTTTCCTCTCAAACACAGATGTTGAAAAATTAATAGCTGATCAAATTCATTTAAAAATATAATTTTGTTAAAAGTGAAATTTGATTATGTTGATTTTGATAAAATTTTAATCTGATGAAAAGTTAAAAAGCATTATTTAAAGAGTTTCTTTTCATAAGAAGCTTAACTGCTTTCAGCTGTTAACTGTTTCATTTCAGTTTTATTTTCTTTCTTTTGTTTCAACTTTTACAGAAATGTATTACTTATTACACATACAATACTATACATAATGCACACTGCACATTAAATTGTCTGTTACACACAGTATTGTACCTTACATCAATACTAGAGTGTACTTTGATAATAAACTACAATATTTTGCCTTCCTGAAACATTACAAAAACCCAAAAGTTACATGAGCAGTGGAAAAATCAATATATTTTGATGAAGAATTTCCTATCTTGTTATAAATTTCAATTTGTTCCATGACATCAAAAAAAATCTCATTTTTGTAGAGGTTACAGAAAGCTCATGGCATAGATGAGTTCACAGCATGACTTAAATGATTTATGAAATGTAAAAAATGTTAACGATGAGACAAAGTGACACATTTTGTTGCTCTTGAATAAAGTGACTTGCTCTTAAGATATTAGTAAGTGAGATTACGAACATAATGGAGAACAGCATAAGGGTATGAGGAATGGTAAAGACCTAAGGGAAACACCAATAGTAGCTCAAAATAAATGGCCAAAGAATACTTGAGGCAATTCTTGAATCTGTTTCCCTTCTTAATGAAGATATTGGCTTAGAAAACGGAGCTGGACTAGTACTCAGCATGACTGCAATTTACCAGACTTCATATTGCCTTCAGCATTATAAATCACAGTTCCCCAGTCACAGTTTGAGACAAATCCTAAGAGCCTCCTACATATTACATTATATACAAGAGAAAATCCACATTCTCCAGGAAATGTACAAGTTACTTCATACTGTCACTGTTACATGTATTTTCTAAAAACAGGAATGGCAAGGGATGTTCATCTTTGGGCTGGCAAGAAAGAGTTTTGATGAAATAAGCCACAAATCCTTGTTAGGTTTTTCTTTTTTTTCTTTTTTTTTTTCCTTTTTTTTTTTCTTCTTATGTTAAATTTACAGCTATACTAGGTAGAACATGACACTGGTTATGACTCTATTAGTGAATAGTGTAGCCCAACAGGAGCAGTCTTGTGGAGAAACATGGATGTTTTCCAGCAGCTGATGGGTTATTCATATTTATTTATGGAGAATTTACTCCAGACTTGTCTACAGTCAGGTCTCATGGGCTGAATCCCTTTCAGCTGTTACCCCGCACTAGTTGTGCTCCCAGAGCACAGGGTTAGATCATCCAAGGGGACATCAGCTCATGTTGTACAACCCTATTCTGGGGTGTGAAGCAAGGCACTGTTAGTGGAGATGATAAGGAATCTTAGTTCAGAAGCACACTCTTGATTTGAACTGAACTGCTGGTGTAGATGCACTCCCCAGCCACTGGATCAGAAACAGGCACAGGAATGTTTAGCTATGATTTGTGAAGAAGCTGAAGCTGAGGACATAGTTTTTGTTTCTCTCCATATACACAAGAAAAGTGACAGAATGCTAGGACTGCATAGCCTAGCAGATTTAATCTTAGCTGCTACCAAAAAAAAAAAAAAAAAAAAAGAAAGAAAGAAAATAAACAAATAAAACCACACACACACCAGTTTATCTGTTTATGCAAAAATGGGCTCTGGACATACAAAAACCTTTCCATACTTTTCTGTGTTTTCTGAACCATTTATTTCTAAATAAACATTTCTCAAAGCAAAATAAAGGAATTGAGCATGGTGAGATAAGGCATAGCAATAAGAGAATATCTATCAGCAATTAACAGTGCACTGAATTGGCTGAAATCCCACAATACTGGGATTTTAAGAGTAGCCATGAGGTGCTTCTGTTAAGCACCACACTGAGATGAGAATGTTTGCTCAATTTCTTTTGGTATCTGAACCAGACAGCTCCAGCATATGGAGAAGTATTAGTATTGTGTACAATGGATATATAAAATATTAGCACACTTGTTTTATAAAATAAAATATAAATGTTTGTATTCATCTTCCTCATGGATAATCTCAGTATTTTTCCTCTTGGATATGCTGCCTCATTTACTAAGATGTCAATGGTCTGTATTTAGTATATATTTTCCTTCCAGTTGTAGTAAGACTGAATGAAAATGTACTGATAATTTACTAGAAATTTGTGTCATGGATAATGGACATTTAATTCTTGAAATTTTCTTGTCTGCAAGGAATGCATGTCAACATTTCCAAATATGCACATTAATTCAAGAAAGTGGTGCAAATGCCTTTTGGAGGCTGCACCATCTGGCTAAGAGAAGCAAAGCTTTCATTTATGCAATATAAATCTATGTGCATCTATGTATGTAGCAAAAATGTAAGGCTACAAACCTATAGATTTTAAAGATATTATTCAATTAGCTTAAAGAAGAAAGTTTAAGGAAAATGTAAAACACATGTCTCCAGTTTATTGATGTGTTACTGGAGATGCTATTAAGACTGTTAATTATTCATAACCCAGAACTTGCAGAAGTTGACTCTAAATACCTGATGGGGTATCTACTCAAAGCAGATAGCTTTGGGGTCTTTTCATTTCAGCATGACATTAACAAGAATCATATTTTAGAATGGTAAAACTGCCTACATTGCTATATTTGGTGTAGAAGAATATGGAGAAATGTTTCATAAACAAAAAGACTGACTAGAAGAAGTGGGTAAAAGTGGGGTTTCTGTCACATTCACAGATAAATGATCAGGATAATATTCATCTCAACTAACTGCATACATCTAATTTCAATCATATGTGGGTCACTCTTGAGTCCTTTTATAGAGAACAGAGAAAGACAGTTAAATTCAGGATACAATTCATAGAATGTAGTTTCAGTATCTACGCAAAGATGAAATGTTATGCTTTAAAAACACATATAATGTAGGTCTGGGGTGACGTACCGTTAGTTATACATAATTTTATTCTTCAACAAATAGAATTTTTCATGCATTTCACCAGAAACTTTCCTCCACCATCCACCTCTCTGATATATACTGCATATAGAACATGCTCCTTCAAACATTGTGGAAGGTAGCCAAGCCACAAAATTTCATATTCATTATGAATTTGTAAAGCAGAAAAAGAGTACCTAACTAGAAACGACTTACATTTTGTGATAACACTGGCCTGAGTGACTGACCATTATGACTTCCTGTGACTACCAGCAGTTTTCCTGTCTCAAGGAATTACTGAAGCACCAGATGTCATATGTTTGTCCTAGGTCTAATTTTTATTGGTATTCCTTTTACCTAGTCTTACACATCTAAGCCTTCTAACCTTCTTCCTTATATTTCCTCTCTATTTGATGGAAAAGAAGAGGCAAGATATAAAAGTAAGCTATTACACTCATCTCAGAAATTGATGCCTTTCTGAAGCATGGAAGAAATGGCACTGAAATGCTTTGAGACCATTTTCCCAATTTCTACTGACTGGCTCAACATCAGATTGATGTCTCCTGCTCAATTTTTTTATTTTTATTTTTCACTAGCCACGCTTGTTAGTTTACTTGAAACTCAAACCACAGTGTAAGTCCCTACAATGTGAACAAGATATACAAGATTTAGCCTAAGAGAATAGGAAATAATTTAATGTATTTTTTGGAATTCTGAAAATCTATTATTTACCTATCCAGGCCTGATTCTGCTTTCACGTTTTAATGAGTTAACATCATTAAAAAATGTAGTCATAGGAATACACTCAAATGCAATGATGGCGATTTAAACCATCATTCCTGATTCATATGCAGCATCAATTGATTCTTAAATAATCATAGCGTCATGCAGCCTATGATGTCACTCATGCTTGTGGTGCAATTATTTCTGAAACATTAGACAAAACTACAGGTAAAATCATGATTTTATTATATCAGCCACTTACATTTTTGTTAGAAGCTCCACTAGCAAATCTCCTGCAAACCCTTTCTACCTATTACAAATTAATGAACTTCAAATTACCTGCCTTATAGCTTCTTATTTCAATTTAACTCTCATTTTTTTTATGCCCACTAGAACATTTAATTATACTACCTCTGCATTGACCAGTCAAACACAGAATTTCACGTTTACTTTGGATTGATACTACACCATATTTAAAAGTATTTCCCCCTGATATATGTAACAAAGGCTTCTCAATTTTATAATTCTTCACTTGATGGGTAAACTTACTGCTGTAAATTAAAACACATCTACAAAGACAACATTTTAAGATTTGCAAAACTTTGTTGTAAGAATGAAACTAAGAGATAAAAAGCATCACAAGGATCATATTTCAGAAGCATAAGTTAACAGTAAATAATAGATCACAAGAGAGTACATTATTACTATTGTCTATCTTTGATTGCCATCTTTGTAAATTTATGCACTGAGAAAAAAATATTTTGCAAAATTCTTACTGGAGCAATAGTGCATTCATGGCATAATTAAGGTTATGCAGTCATATTGTTCTACAACATGAATTCCCATGACATCTCGTCAGGCATACATTTTAACAGTGGATTTAGCGGTAGTCAGGAACTTTAAAGACAGTGAATTTTTCATTTGTTTTTCTTCTATTCCATTAATACTTCTTTTTTTTTTTTAATTTATTTTACAAATTTCTTTGTAGTGCCCACACCAACAGTGCTCTTCCTTATCCATTAAAAACAGATATGAATATTTTCTTAAGCAATATCACTGTTAGCTAAATTTCTTTCAAATATCTTCAGTGCAGCTTTTTCAATATTCATCAGATGAAGACCTGATTCAAAAAATGATAGAGTTACACTTTTTCCATTAGGGCGTACTTACGCTGAGCTAGGAACTTAAAACAGTTTTTAAAGCAACATGGTTTCCTAATACTGTATATGGGGTTAAATAAATTTTAATTTGATCTCAGGTGTAAATTGCCTTTCATGTCAGAGTTGATGTTGTGATACGGAGGAAGACTCATTGACAATCCATATTAGCTGTTCTAAATTTACTATGAGTTCAAGAAATAATTTCAAAATATTTTTTTTTTATCACAGATTTGATGTAAAACATACGTTATCTCAGAGGAATTTGAATTTAGAAGTGTGGATACAAAGACATAGTAGAGAACCTTTTGACAGAAACATCTGAAAAATAGAAAATATGTCAAAGGCGTAGGTTTTGATGAAAGGTCAAAGAAAGGTAAGAAAGGAGCTGTTACTTGAATGCTTTCAAAGGATATAGTAAAAGAATGGCCGATTAAATACATACATACATACATACATACATACATACATACATACATACATACATACATAAAAGAAGCTAGTCTGACATGTATGACTAAAAATATTCTTCACTGTAAAAAAAACCAAAACAGCCAACCAACGAAATAAACCATGAATAAAGGTTAAACACATTAAATTTTCAAATCCCAAATTTTCAACAGAACAAAATAAAAGTTTCAACACCCATTTGCATTCTAGACATGCTACTTTTTTGAACATCTTCTGTAAAATTATCCTCTGTAAGAACAAATCAACAAAATCTTTCTATATTTATCTTTTCATATACCCATCACATTATGCTTCTGAATCCATGCTCGCTGTTTGTTAACACGGATTTAATGAGAAGTTTTATTTTAAATTGGGAATGATTTGTATGACCTTTTATACAAAACTTCACCTTAAATGTATATTTTGAAAATGATGACTGTTGCATTTTACTGTGTACTCAGTTAAGATGATCATATCACATGTTTAATATATGCAAGTAAAGTTACTCATTTAATTCAGGAATAATCCAATTTTCTTCTTGTCCATAGCTTTACATCATCCACCTCAGCTGAAAATAAGATTAAACAAGACATTGGGATAGATTTCCTTTTACATATGTATGACTGGGAATCTAAATTCCATTTTCAAGAATGAAAAGAGACTTCGACAAATTGCTGTAAGGTAAGAAATTACTGCATTTCAGCTACTTGGTATTATTTCCTGTATGCATCTTTTTCTGTCCTACAGCATTCCACTGGATCCATGATATAATGTTATGTGGCTTACCTACTAATTGAAAAAATTAAAGCTAATCATATTTCCATGGAAACTTACTGTAAATCATGTGATTCATAATAATTATTTACTGTCTGGTAGCTACTTATTTAGGTTTTTAAATGCCCATATTCCATTGCCTTTTTAATGGACTTATAGTAAAATATAGTATATTTCACTTACATCTTATTGCAATGGAAGAATGATAAAGTGATTGTAACAAAGGGAAACCAAAGCAACAGACATCTAATAAACATTGATGTACCACTGAACTTTAGTGTGTGGTCTTGAACTTACGAAGAAAGAGTCCTTCTATTATGTAGGGCAGATGTGAATGTATTATCAGATTTGAAGACCATGGTGTGTTACTGTGTCAAACATGTGTAGAGGAGTATGAAAGATACACATTATGGATAGGGTTAAATATACAATAAAGCCAGTAGGAAATTATCACTGAAATTTAAAAAATTTAGAGGAAACCATCCAATACACCTAATGTGTCATGACACACATAATATACGTGTAGATCTATTTTGAATAATAGTAAAAATCCATGCACTGGACGTTGTCGTTGACTGTAATTCTCTTATCCTGACCAAATACAATCCTTCCAGCTCCTGAATGCTCGTTGAAATTGCTGAGCTATGGAAGATATGGGTGAGTGTTTCTACAAAACACTTCAGGATCCCATTTACAATACTACTGATTTGGTAAAGAAGACTTAGAAGCCTTTATTCCACTGAAACACAATTAATTTTTTCAGTGGACTTCTTCTAATTTGATTTTATATTTATGACAGATAGAGCCTGAGTTAAATAGCCTCTGATGACATGTACCTGCTGCATTTGAGGGCTTAGGTAGCATCTGTTCTTGAGGATGACAAAGGAAAATATCTTTAAATTCTGAACTTCAAGCACTTAGACATGTAAACTATTTCTGGCAAAACTAGAACAAAGTTAATCTCCTTCTGAATAGGTTATTTGTGTTCATATTCACTTTTGCAGTAGTTTGAGAGTGTTTTGATTTGGTTTAATATCAAACTTGTATATTTCTACAAGGGAAATGTTTTAGCACAAAATATCCTTTACATGCTGTCTTTCTTCTGCAGGTGAACATAGAAGATACAAGGGACTGATGTATCTGTGTTCTGAACATACATCTGCTGTAATGTTCAATGAAGGAATGAGAGGTGATAGACAAAAACTGAAATTAAAGAAATTCCATTTAAGGTTTTTTTATTATTATTTTTATTCTAAGACTGGTAAAATATTGGAATAAGTTCTCCACAGAGATTGTTGCATTGCATTCTTGGAGATATTAATGAGGAGGCTGAACAAAGCCTGGAGCAGACTGCTGCAGGTGACCCTGCTCTGACTAGGGAGTTAGAGAAAATGATCTCCATAGCCACCATCTCACCTCAACTGCTCTGTGATTCTGTAGTTCTGTTCCATACTATCTTACCCTAGCACCTCACTGCACCTTGTGCAGCCCCATAAGTTTCTCCTTGTGAAGGAGTAGAGCATGAAATTCTGAAGGACAAGGAACAAACGGAGAAGATGAATGGGAATTTCTTTGAAAATCTAGTAGAGGTAAGTATACAGGAAAATAAATAAATAAATAAATAAATAAATAAATAAATAAGTGAGTAGTCACATGTGGAAATGTACCTAATTTACAAAGGCAACAACCCAAACATTTCCACATATGATATCACTACTTGTCAATTCAGAATTTACTTTGTATGTAGCAGTTTAATCTGTGGAAAATTCAGTAATGAAGACTTGTCTTTTGGAACTGAAGAGTCCAGTAAGAACTAAAAGTTATTGCTAAATAAAGAGATGGATCAATCCTATATAATTTTGTGTTGCATTCTAAAATATTTTAAGAAAACTCTTGCATTGCTTCACAAAAAGAAAATCATATTCTGCATCTGTTGCAGTTCTCCTATTTAAACAAGAGTTTGCAAGAGATGTTAAAAAAATCTGAAATAATGTATCATATCTCAACACAGAATAGAAATGGAAACAATAAGAAATCTAGAACAAACTAACAAAGTGAATACCAATAAGGTATCATACATGCAAGCTATGCAACTGTGAAGGATGACATAAAAATATTAAAATTGAATGTGTTTTAAAGCCAGTAGGTCTTTAAACTGTAATACCGAAACTGAAAGATTAAAATCTGGGGGCCGCAACTGCTCCAACTCTGAAATTGAAACTGAAAGGAGACAACCCAGAGGCGACATTCATTCAAACTCTGATGATCAGTCTGAAAGAACAGAGCCGGAGGGTAAAAATAATTTAGATCCTGACAGTAAATTTGAAAGGAGAGAGCTTTAGGGCAGGAATTGCTTAGGCCTCAGCAATGGGATAGACAGATCATAAAGGACAGCCTGCGTGGCGGACCTGGGACTGGAAAGGTAAGGAGTTAGCATCTCCTGAGCGCATCCTACATATCATTCTGATAATGAACTTCATTGAATTCCTGTTATATTCCAGTCATTACCAAATACTGCCTTTAAATGAACGTATTGTACAGCATACTAAAGTGTCTGGAATTAGAATGAAGTGAGGGGAAAAATAGAAGAGGCAACAGTGCTAGTTCAAGAATGATGTTACAGCCTTAAGTGCATCTAAACTGCGTGCAAATCTAAACTATCATTTCACATTAACAGAACTGACTGGTCAAAGAGCTTGCATAATGTGAGATATGTCTAATCAAATGAGAATATCACTTGCCAGGGTATAAAAGATTGCTATAAAACTTAACAAAAGCAACCTTCTCTATGTAGTACATAGACTGTGTAACAGCATTTGCTTAGTCTTACTAAAATACATTATTATGTCGTGATTTATAGCCTTCAATTTTTATTAAAAAAGTATTTAAAAAAAAATATATATATATATTTTTTTTTTGTAAAAGGGAAATACAGAAAAGGGTTTGGTAAAGCAGTGGTTTTGCAAAAGGAAAAATTGTTTCTCAGTAAATATTTTACAATTGCCGAGTCATTCCAGAAAGCAGTACTTTCAAATCTTCAGTATCATATCTAGATTATCTGATATCTAAAAGAAAGTCATTTATTCCTTACCAAACAACTCAGACTTTTTAAACCAGTATCTTAAAATTCACGGTCAACCAAGTGAGCAATGCACCCCAGAGGTCTTCAAATACAGTTCAGAGCCCCTTTGAGATGTAAAATTAAACATTTGTAGAAACTCTTTCTGTTCAGCCAATTAGTGTCTTATGTCATAAACGAAACACTGATAATTACCAATATCCAAAGCATAAGCTCAGGAATAAACCTAAGGAACCACAAAAGGCAGAGATTTCCTTTTAAATACATAACTACTTTTACTGCATGTGTACTCATACTCAATAGTCTTGCTTTCTGTTGTTTTTTTTTTTTCTTCTTTTTCTTTTCATGGAAAATATCTTCAATTAAAAGCGTGCCCACTTTTCAGAGACAAATTGCAGCTCTTTTTAAGTTATAAAAGGGGTTGTCATATTTTTTCAAACATATGCTGAGCATACTATTTCTTCATTGAAAATAATAAGCTTTCAAACCTCTATTTTTATTATCCTCAAAATATTTTAGGTTTTAATTTAGAAATGAGATGAATCTCAGAATAAATATTCTTCCCATGCCCATGGATTCTCATTCTTCCTTTAATGAGTTAGCAATTGATGCCTCTTACTGGGAATATCTGACTGTTCTGCTTCACAGCAGTTCTTATATATTCAAGAATTATGGAAGTAATCATGCTCTGAAGGAATATGTCCCACTACAGCCAGCGATATGGTGCTCAGATTTCCAATTTACATGTTTTAAATTAATGACTGTTTACTCTGCTGTATAATAAAAAGGGTAGTTATCACTGGAGCTAATTCATTACACGGTACTTTATTTCTGAGATTCACAGTCTTTCCATGTACAGGACACAAAGCAAGCAATTACAATAAGCATATTTCTGTCAAGATATAAGAAAACATTCAGAATACCTAAACCAGTCTTCAAAAAAGACAGTTACTAGTACATCATTAAAAAAAAACAAAACCCAACTCTGAGAATATATCTGTCATCTGAACCTGACTGGGAAAAAAATAGTTTGCAAGAAACCGAGAGAAAGAGTATTAAGTACCAACAGTCTGATATTTCATATAAAGTGAACATGTACCTTCACACATCATTTGCTCAGCACCACCTTTAAAATTCAAGGGATGATCAGATTGAATGATGCTACCTGTTTTCAAGTATAGTACTCAACATGTGTCCTTGAACATACATTTAATCATTTTTACTTCTTAGTACACAAAAAAAAGTGAGTATCTTTACCCTTCAGAAAAGAGAAGACCTAATCTTTGGTCTCTGCAGTCTTACAGGGTTTGTTGTAAGAAGAACACCTTATGCAGTGTTGTGGTTTAACCTAGAAGGCAGCTCAGTACCACACAGACATTCACTTTCTCCTCTCCAGTAAGATGAGCGAGTGAAAACAAACAAACAAACAAAAAACTAACAATGAAGTACAACTCCTTGGTAAAGATAAAAACTATTTACTACAACAGAACAGAAAGGGAAAAGAAAAATTAATAATGATAACTATATATATATAAATATTTACAATACAGGAGGTGCACAAAACAGTTGCTCATTATCCACAGATCAGTGTCCAGTCAGTCTCCAAGCAGTAGCTGCCCCACAGCCAACTCCCCATGGTTTTTTCAATATTTTTTTTCTTGTGATGTCATACAGTATGGAATATCCCATTGGCCAGTTTAGGTCAGCTGTCCTGGTTCTGTCCCATGCTGACTCCTCATGCCCCTTGTATCCTGTCATAGACAGGACAGTACAAGAGGCTGAAAAATTCAAATGCTCTGTCTGTTCAGCACTGCTCAGCAAGAACCGAAATGCTGATTTTCTCTTAAAGCCAAAACACAACATTATATCAGACACTGTGAAGAAAAAACAAATCTGTTCCAGCTGAAACCAGGAAATGTGGAGAACATAACAGAGGAAGAAAATCCTGCTAGAACAGGAATAATTTTTTGTCCACTCTCCTATTTATTTATTTATCTTTCTTAGTTTGCTGTATTGTTGTATGATTTTATGATTTTTGGCATTGGTATTCCACATCATAACATCATGCAGTGCATTAAGGGTTAAAGAGCTCCAGCTCCATGGATCATTGATAATTCCGGGTATACCTGTCTCAGAAAAGAAGAACTACATTCCCCAAAGGAATTTGCAATGTTTTGTCTTTTTACATGTTTCCGCTCAGAAACTGTCTGCGGTCACGGGACATGTTCTTTCCTTTGGGATCGACTCAGCAGTGGGTGCTCACTGCCGTATCGCCTTCAGCGTTAGCATAAGGCCTTTGGTTTATCGGATACTCTCTCTTGCTCACTTTATTAGATTTATTAGCTTCAATTCCAATTATACTGTATTATATTGTGTTATTTTCCTTTCTGATATCTTATTTAGTAAATTAGCTTTCCTCCTCAGATCGGTGCCACTGTTTTGTTCCTAGGCCCATCTCCCTTTTCCCTTTTCCCTTTCCTCCTTTCTCTTCCTTGAGGTGTTGGTCTGCGAGTCCCCTGCACCAACTGTCGCGGAACCAGGCTGATCCAGCCTGGTAAACCGTTGACAATTGTCTTGGATGTGATAGTAAGGAGATAAAAGGGACTTGTTGAGCTATATATTTGAGATAGAAAATATTACCAGTTAAAGGTGGCTGTCACTGACTAGTAGATACACAGATAATACTGCAAATATCAAAACTTAAGTATGGTCAAAGGAGATATTTCCTTCAAATGTTATCTATTTTGTTGCTATATTTTTATACTTGCCTGTAGTGATTGACTACATGCAAATACTACTGCTAGGATATAGGTTGAGGTATCAGAGTTTCTACAGGGAAACTATTATTGATGAACAGGTACCATTCTTTTTATCCATGTGTGTACAGTTACATTGTTGAAGAAAAACTGGAAGGTGAAGGGGGAACTCACAGTTCTTTATCAAGAAAAGTAAATGAATTTATTTATTATAACTTGCATATGTATTTTATTTTTTCAACATTCCCTACTGCTAGCAGTATTTATCTATTAAAATAATAGAATCATAGAATCACCAAGGTTGGAAAAGATCTACAAGATCATCCTGTCCAACAATCCACTTATCACCAATAGCTTTCTCTAAACTATGTTCCTCAATGCAACATCTAAATGTTCCTTAAATACCTCCAGGGTTGGTGACTCCACCACCTCCTTGGGCAGCTTGTGCCAGCACCTGAACACTCTTTCAGAGAAATATTTCCTAGCATCCAGTCTGAATTTCCCGTGGTGCAACTTGAAGTCATTTCCTCTAGTCGTATCATGAGCTACAAGAGTGAAGAGGCTGATCCCCATCTCACTACAACCTACCTTCAGATAGTTATAGAGAGCAATAACATCTCCCCTGAGCCTCCTCTTCTCCAGACTGAACAATCCCTGCTCCCTCAGCCGTTCCTCATAAGCACTGTGCTCCAGACCCCTCACCAGCTTCATTGCCCTTCTCTGGACACACTCCAGGGCCTCAATGTCTTTCTTGCAGTGAGGGGCTCAAAACTGAACACAGTATTCGAGGTGTGGCCTCACCACTGCCTTACTAGGGGACAATTGCTTCCCTGCTCCTTCTGGCAACACTATTTCTGATACAAGCCAGGATGCCATTGGCCTTTTTGGCCACCTGGGCACACTGCTGGCTCATGTTCAGCTGAGCATTGACCGAGACCCCCAGGTCTGTTTCCTCTATGCAGTCTTCCATTCACCCTGCCCCAAGCCTGTAGTGCTGCCTCGGGTTGTTATGGCCAAAGTTCAGGACCTGTCACTTGGCCTTGTTGAACCTCATCCCATTGGCTTCAACCAAGATAGATTTTGTTACATAGTTAGAAATGTGATCATTTTTATAAGGGTGATTTAAGTTACTTAAATGTCTTCTTAAAAAGGAATCGTGAATGTACAATATAAAGAGAACATTCTGAAAGGCAGAATATTTGACAATCAAAAATTCTCAGTAAAAAAACCCACCAGTACATTATGGAAGTACTGAAAATAGCTGATTCTTACATAAGAAAAGATGGTATTAAGTATGAGAAAATTCATTCGAATTAGTAGAAGAAATCGATTTTATAAAGGACCTCAACATTTCATTAAAGACCTCAACACGTTTATGACTTTAGTCTAAATAAATAAATAATATCAGGCTGCCCAAATCCTTCACTGTGATGCAAAATATTTTCAAGAAACAGTAATTTCTTTTTCAGTTCAAAGTCTCAAAAAACAAACAAACAAAAAAAGAAACAACCAACAACTGGAATTCACATTTAGTCACGTGTCTGAAGAAACGTTCTAAAGTTGAACAACTAATGTGCATTGGTCAGCACCACACTAAATTAAATATCAATATGAAATTCTGAATCAAGTAACTGCATTAGTGTAAGATTTAAGCAGGATGTTGTCCCAGATACCGGGCTAGAATTTGGGCCAAATATGAGACCCACAGGTATTATTCTGAAATTCAGCTAGTCTTGCTAAATGCATTTGACTTCAACAGATATTACATACACAGAATCTCAGAATCTGATCCTTCTTGTAGATTAAGTCATCTATTCAGTCTTTGAACCATTATAGACAGTCTGACATCTTTGAGAAGTATAGATTGTAGCTATGTACTGACTATATAAACTGTTGGGCAAAATGAGATTGGAAGAGAGTTATTCTAAAAATAACTTTACATGCATGATTTTATTATGTTTCTGAAGTACTGAAACTGCAGCTAATTCCTGTGCCATGAGACTTCCACTGTAATACAAAATAAAATGCATATCTTTCCTGTGTATGGATATGTTTGTGCATGTGTATAGGTATATTAAAACACTATGTATGTATACATATGTGATATTCAAAATGAGAAGACACCAACATGGAACTTCTTCCCAAGCATAACTTTACAAAATCTAAATCTAGAATTTGAAATACAATGCTGATTTAACTCTAATGTATATGTCAAGTAGTAGTGGGAAACAAGAGCTTTATTTGAAGTCTTAAAGGTGATGATTTCTTTTCCTTAACTTTTAAATGCATTTAAATAATAAATACCTGATAATTAAAATACTTGCAACAAAAACTAAAGAAAATATTTTTAAAGTAAAATAAAAAAAAAGGTTTTGTTGCATTTCAGAAGACATAACATCCTTCATATGCCTTGTGTTTCCGTATGGGGGTGCTTTCTCTGAAAACATCTCAAAACAGATGAGATTTCAGTTAGGAAGATTTTCTGTGATGAAGTATTCACTTAAAATGGTAAATACAAAATCAAATGCTATAAGACAGAAAGTGAAAATACACACTTTCATTTTTTAACAGGTCATTTTTCAAATAATGAAATCAATTGTGGAAAGTCAACACAAAAATCTGTGCATGAAAATTTCAAAACAAAGTGGACAACATTCTGAAAAAGATTTAACACCTTTAATAAGCTATTCTCTTCTTTTGTCAAACACATCTTTGCCGCATTCAGTAAAATGAGCCTATGCACAAAAACACTGCACTGCATCAACAAAGCAACTCTGAACATGAATTCATGAATAGAAAACAACATTAGAGCAAACATTCACAATGCAGAACATGATACCATTCAGCATTAGTATCTTGAGTTAAAGCCTAATGAACACATTGGGAATGCTTCCACTGAGTTCAGTGACTCTTGGACCAAGTCCATCTTGTCCATCTGAGGTGCTTCTCACTAGGATCTACATCAGGTATGACTGAGAGAGTAGGAAATGTGATTTCACCTGCACTTTGAACATTTCCTGCTAGGGTTCAGTTATAGAAACATTTTGTCTAGCTTTAGTCACTGGAAATTTTTAATATGGCTAACCACTCTGCCTGTTTCACATACAAGCAAGCCCAAGACTCAGTCCCTTCCACCTCCAACTGCAAGCACCATTTCCATGCCACCATTTCCACTAAGCAGCAGAAAAATTCAGAAAATTCATCTGAAATTAAACAAATCCTCTGTTCAAGGTTACAAGAAATGACAACACAGCTATTGGCTTTTTTTTTTTTAATTGTCATGACCTTTAGGCAAAGCAACACATACATTTTGTTTAGTAAAACTTCCTTGAAAACAAGGATATGGAGACTTAAAAAAAACAGTGCAGTGACCAAAGAGCTGCTGTACCAGATATACACTTTGTTAAATGGTTAATAATTAACATAAACGTTGAGGTCTTTCTAAGTGTGAGATCAAACCAGTGGGTTGGAGATGGACACAATGTGCATGCAAGTGATGCAATTTTACCATGCGTGTACAAATTATTTCTGTCACTGCTGTTGCAATATAGAGGAAAGTAGCAAATCTGAATTTGCTGTGTTTTTTTGTTTGTTTGTTTTGTATTGTATTTGTTTTTGAATATAGCTACACACTCTATCCAAACACCCTTAGATTTTCGAGAATATTGATTTTCTTTGATAATGGAATACCAACTAAAATTGATTAAAAATAGATATGGCTAGCAATTCCTACGCCAATTCATACGTACTAGCTTAATGTTATAATTAATATTTATATTATTTATATTATTTATAACAAAATGACATTATGAATTTGCTGTGCTTTTCTTATCACAGCAGCTGGTCAAGGTGTGGTGCTGTGTCCCTTGAACTAACTAGAGAATTGGGTGATGATCCTCCAGTCTATAAGCAATAGTTTAGAAACTACCTGCCTAGCACCAGTGGATGTGCAAGAAAGCCTTCCATCTCTTCTCAGACCTCTTTCTTTTTCAAACGTCTATCTGCCACCACCTTCATTTCCTCAGAGAACAACCTGATAGAAATTAGGCTAAATAGACAGTATCATCACCCACTTCCTTTCCCTGTCCATATTTATTTTTCCTCCTCGCCCTTCATTTTGCTACACACATGCAGGTTACTGATAGATAGCATAAAAGCAAAGCCCTTTAAACTTAATTTGAGTGTAAGACTGGTAACAGTTTCCCTCCCTCCCTGAAAGATAACTTCAGCCTTTTCTGAACAAAAGTCTAATGGAATCGTCATCACACTGTTGATAGAGAGATCCAAACATCTAACACAAACAATATTACTTAGTGAGCAAGCCTCATCTTTAAAACATTCTTTCATTGCTAGTTACTCCTGTTCAATATCCTTCTCCTTAATCCAAAAGTAAATTATTTTATTTACAATCAAATGTAGTTACTGTGGAATGAGTGTATAGCGAATGTGTCCAGCAGCTCAAAAAATAATGTAGCATCTAGGAAGATGTTGTCTTTTACGTCAGTCCAACCTTTGTGTTTCTAATAACTTTAAGGAGTATTTTTTTTTCCATATTCAGCAATGTCAGGGAGAGTGCTAAATTAGGATGTTTACAAATTAAATAGAAAATCTAAACAACACATATCTTCTGTAGAAACACTCTTGTCTGTGTTGAACTGAAGATTTACATGCATTTCTATATGATAGGAATGACTGGTAGGATTATAACATTTACATTAATTTTAAGACCTTCAGACACCCACATTTCTAATTGCTTTAGGACAATTTCTTCATAGATAATACGTGGTTTAATTCTTACTAGAACACCTGCTTCGTAATGTTTAATCTTGACATTCAAAAATTAATTAAAAGTATTAAATGCATAATACTCCATCATTCTGTACAATGCAACCTTGAGTGCTAATGAGCAGCTATTGAATAACACTTCTGGTGAATGGAGCCAGAATGTCTGGTCATTAGATGATAGCAGGAATATTTTAGGTGGGAAACAAATGTCGAAGGAACCCACCAGTATGAATAAAAGTTTGCTTAACAGAATCTAAATTCAATCTTTTAAAGCACTGGTAATTGAATTATGCTTTCTATACACAAAAAAAAATGTTTTGGTATGTTTTTTTGTTTGTCTCAGAGTGCCCGTAGTTTTTGATTGCTACAACAAAACAAGAAATAGATGAAAACCAACATTCAGAAAAGTTCCCCAAACCAGCACAGTACCTTCTTTTCTTATGAGATGCAGAACCTTTCCATAATGCACTATCCACCATCTTTTGAACCAACAGTACACAGAAAACAATACTGCTATGATGATATCCAACACAAACATACACAACCCATTTCCCTGCTGTTAGTGTTCATAAAACGTGAAGCTTGGATGGAAAGAAAGAGAACAAATATAAAATTGAAGAAACATTGGTGGTGATTTAACACGGATGGGAAGCTAAGCCCCACAGCACCATTTTATCATTCTTCCTTTTGGGCTGAGTAAGGTGAAAAAAATATGATGAAAAAATAACTCATGAGTTGAGGTAAAGACAGAAATACCATTCACCAATGACCATCATGTATCAAAGAGACTCAGAATAAAGGAGATTACTGTATGTTGTTTGCTACAGGTAACAGGTCACTTTTGCTTTACTATCTCCCAGAACACAAGAGGGCTTTTTTTTTATCTCCCCAAAATCTCCACATAATTAATCAGAAACTTACCCAAATAAAATTATAGACCTCTCTCTCCCGTTTTACCCTTTTTTTTTTTCCTTCCCTTTATCTTGATATTCCTTTGTCTACTAATAGGCTAAACCTACTTCTTTTCATTTAATTTATTTCTAATAGTTTCATCATGTACAGAAATAATTCTCAATGTCAAGTCTATCAGTGTTGTTTTTCAACAATGTATATTTTTTTTCTTTTCTATAATTATACTTCTTGTCTGCAGCTCCTTAGAATATGTGAATACCACCTGTATGACCCACTTCATAATTTATATCTGCTTAACAGCATAAACTAAGACCATAAAATAACAGAATCACAAAAATGTAGGGGTTGGAAGAAACCTCTTAGAGATCATTGAATTTAACTCCCTGCTAAAGATCATGCATACTTTATCAACTTGATTTTCCCGGTGTCATTTGTGTTTATAATTTAGTTCTGAAAAGACTGCCCACTGCATAGAAGCATAACCACTAGAAGGAGATGCTTCTGAACATGGTTTTCCAGGTATGGCTGTACTATCTACTGTCATGTTTTAAAATAATGTGAAGGAAGGATGGCAAGGGACTAAGTGATCTCCAAGAAGTTACAGAAGTTTTTCACATCCTTTGATGTTAGTTCTAAAATAAATGTAGCATAAATTGAAGATAAACACAATCAAACAGGGCAAAAACATAGAGACTGAACATTCAGGATGGAGTACTTGGATCCTCTGCTGGTGTTTTCATTATTGTTTACTTATTTATCAGATATAGACCTGGTAGCAGAACTTCAGACTCCTTCTTGGCGGGTTGATCATTAGCAGAACTGAATGTTCCTCTAGCATGTGCTCTGGCTCCATCCAACAGCAAATGAATGAACCATGATGTGCCAATGTATCAGCGTGCTCTCATCCCTCCTCTGACTCATGAAACTGAATCCAAGACTCAGACTTGGGAGACAGCTCTTAAGTCCACAGAAAGGCACTGCAGTCATGAAACATATCCTCTTGCATTTTAACAAGAAATATTATGCATTTAATTTAAAATGATAACTCTTTCAAGAAGTAATTCAGTGATATGCATCATGAATGACTGGGTCAGCTTCTGGTGCCTTGCAGTTTGGCTACTCCCCTGTGGGAGATAAGCCTTGTCCCTGTCATCATTGCTTGCCTTTGGCATGCTCTAGGCATCTGCATGCTGAATGTGCAGCCATTAATTGGCTTCTTGCTGGTACCTAATTCTCTCCCTAGCCAATGTAACTGGCATTAGTGATAGGAGAGGTTTCTAGACTATCCCAGAAATGCTACCCCAATGCTGAAAGCAGTGGTAGTGATACATGATACCTTTAATGATCTCATTAATTGCTCCATTCTTCCATAGGTTCAGATTCTAGCATTGGTAGTAAAATGCATGCAAGAAAAAAGAATAAAATTATGCCCAGTGTGCTACTTTGTCATACTCATAGCATGCAGTAATAATCTTCTGAGTTCTGAGTTTTCAAATTGATTTATAATATTCAACTACATTTTCACTAACAGCAGATACTTAAAAATTAGCTACTAAGCTATAGTCTCCAGTTAGTTAGTTAGTTTTTCTTTTCTTTTAAATTTTTCCCCCTGCTGATTTCTGTAATGACCGTGGTGAGTGGGTGAAGGATATGTTAACTAAACAAGCAATGATGTTATAGTGAATGTGTCTGTGGATGGCATCTGGCACTCTGGTACTGACTGAGGCTTGCATGCCTTTCCATAATCTCAGAAGATTTTTGAAGATTAAGAGCCAATGTTTTGAAACATTCTCCTGTTGCTGGATCTACACTTACTGACATTTGCAAAATGGACAAAGTGCCCATAGTTTTCCCATGTGCTGCATGCATTGTTATTACTAACATTACACTGCGTGGCTCTTGTTGATATGTAGATCTCAGCCTTAGCTACTCAGAACCAATGGCCTATGCACAATGATTCAAAAAAAATCCCCTAATAAAGCTTACCAAAATTCACTGTTGCTTATAGGTGCATGGGTGTGAATAGGTGCATATGTGTGTAAATATATCCCTTCCTGGCCCTGCAGTGACGCTGTGAAGCAGGAAATCCAATTATACCTAACTTAACATGCATAACTAAAAATGTTATTATTGGTCATAAAATTATCCAGCCCTTTTAAAAATCAAATCTATGAACTATGAGTGTATTCCTCAGGCTGACTTCATGCTGTGTGAGGAAACGCTCCCTTTAATTTGCTTTAACATCGCCTGCATTATACAGGTCTCATTTCCATGTGAGAGGAGACAGAGGGAAAGTGGCTGATTGTAAAGTGCCTGTGAATTTGAGCTCAGGCAAACTTCTGCCACTTCTGTGATGGGGCAGCTTTCACGTACATTACGTGGCATTTCCCAAGTCAAAGCACAACTGTATCTGCTTTCCAAATGTGTCCTAAAATGAAATGTCACCACTTTGATGAACAGCTTCTGTAGCAAAACAGCGTGTGTTTGACCAAATGGCAATACACCACCGTTACACAAAAAATGAGAGTAATAAAATAAAATGATGCCGAACAGCAAAATTTCACGCTATTAGCAAAGAAAAAAAAATTCCATTAGGACCAACAGCAAGCCATATTATCTTTTAAAAACCTTGAACATCTACAGATTCATCATCTTGACAAACGAAGTAGATGAAAGTTAACAAAGATTATCACTATTTACTGTGCAGTGAATTCATCTTGTAAAACTTCAGTTCCATAAGGAAAACTCCATCACACACCCATGAAGAGCAGGCTGTGCACTTGTTTCAATGGTGTGTGGAATCTGCGCAGAGCTCTGGGACATCTTTATGGAGCATATCTGAAAAAGGGCAACAGAGTTGTGAAGGTTCTGGAGCACAAGCCTTATGGTGAATGCCTGAGGGAAAAGGTGTTGTTCAGCCTGGAGAAGAGGAGGTTCAGGGGAAACCTTGTCACTCCCTACAGCACCCTGAAAGGAGGTTGTGGTGAGGTGGGGGTTGGCCTCTTTTCCCAGGATGAGAGGTAATGGATGTAAGTTGTATCAGGAGAGGTTCAGATTAGATATTAGGAAAAATTTCTTCCCAGAAAGAGCGGTGAAGTTTTGGCACAGGTTGCAGGGGGAGGTGGTGGAGTCACTGTCTCCGAAGATGTTTTAGGAAAGGGCAGATGTAACACTGAGGGCCATGGCCTAAAGCAAAGGCACGGGCTGATGGCAGGACTTGCAGATGTTAGTGGTTTTTCCAACCTTAATGATTCGATGATTCAATGATTCTATATCTGTGACTGGAGTGGCATTTTTGTGGCCACCGAAATCTGTTCTATTGTCCCATATCTCAGCACAAAGAGCCACGACATGACTTAAGCTTTTCCAGAAATATATCCTGAAAATGAACTTTCATAAGCATATTTCAGGGTGCAAGTCCTTGACAATGCCTTCACAAACTAGTTTATTTGTATTTGGGTGTAGAAATGATGTTACAATTGTGAGTTTCCCCATGCTGCTAGTAAACCAGGCAAGCTTAATGGTGCAGTAAAAAACATATTAATCATGAGTTCAAGCCAGATTTTTATACACTGGTAACAGAGGTTACAAGTAACACAAACACAAGCAAAATCCCAGCTGAGATTTTAAGTTTGCAGACTGATTGCTTTCTAGCTGCTCTGCTTTTCATACTGAGGACAGTAAGATGTATCTCAGCAATCACAGGTGACAGTCACAGTTCACAGTCTTTTGAATTTTATTCACCATTCTGAAAAAAAACGTCAGCTTTCACTGTGCACTCATACATACATTTGAAATTACTGTTTGGGATACAAATGCATAAGACTTGGCCAACTTGGGCACTAAAAGATCATTTTCTCCTCTCCCAGGTTCACACCTCATCTAGTGCAAGCTCTGTAAATTGCCCAAATGCTGCAAATTGCTTTTCCAAAAGACAAGTACCTCATCTGTTACAAAGAGCTGGTACTGTTTTTTGTTTTTTTTTTTTTTTTCTTTCTTAGCCATGAACATGAAGCGTCATACAAGTAATCTGCTTGTTCTATAAGCTCGTGGTTTTTATTACCGTGGCAACTAAGTGATCTGTTGAAAATGCTTTTTGCTGCCAATTTTAGGGGGTTTCTATACCACAGAAAATGTCACGAAGAGCAGATAAATAAGTAACTGACCCCTTCCCTAATGTTTGCATCAGATTTAGCAAATGGGAGGATAAAAACATTGTGACGATGAGATCCCTGGTTGTCCAGAACTAATGATAGTGAATAGATTACCTGGATTAAAAACAGATCCGAATTTTTAGTTTTGTGACAATCACTAATACAATTCCAGTTAGAAACAGAATTTCATTTTCAGTACGCACATACACACAGGGAATTTTTGAATCTGCAGAGGAAAACCAAACAAATCACTTGAACAAAATATTTGTTTCGCATACATCTTTATATCTTCATGAAAAAATAAGCAATGAAATGCTCACAGCAAACATTGCTATAAATTGAAAAATTAAACAATTTCCAATGAAAGACACTGTAAGGTGCTCCCTTCCTCCCCCTCCCCCCCCATTGCCCCTTTTTTTTTTTCCAGAGGACTGTGGAATTTGGTTGACTGTTTCAAAGGGAGAGTAAAAAATAGAAAACAGAGGCAGTTACACATTCATCTAATGCTGTTACTCCGTCCATTGCAGGGGGGTTGAAGCTTGATGATCTTTAAGGTCACTTTCAACCTAAACCATCCTGTGATTCTATGATTCCATGTTTCTCAGCTGTCACTGGTGTGTCCTGTCGACAGGTGAGAAGCTTCCCACTCCAGCACAAGGAGGAGATGGAGTCTATATCCCTGCATAGACGAAACCTCCACTGTTTCCTACTCAAACAGCAAGTGACCTGTTGCACTACCTTTAAAACGCTGAAGGCAGCAGGCTGTACAGAAAAATGTGGCTGAAGTTTAATTTTTCTCTGGAAAATTAATTCCTCTAAGGGGAAATTGTTTCAAACTAAAAGAGGGAAGATTTAGATTGAATATAAAAAAGAAGTTTTTGATTATAAGGGTAGTAAGGCAGTGGCACAGGTTACCCAGAGAGGTGGTGGGAGCCCCATTCATGGAAACAGTCAAGGCTGGACGGGGCTTGGAGCACCTGATCTAGCTGTAGGTGTCCCTGTTCATCACAGAGGAGTAGGACTAGGTGACCTTTTATGTGTCTCTTCCAACTCAAACAATTCTACGTTTCTATAAATCTTTCAAAACATGTATATACAAATGGCACATCAGTGCTCCACAGTAATCCTTGCTGTGCTTTACGTACAAAGCACAATATGTTTACAGGTTTGTTGTGAGTTTCCTGTCATCCTTCCAAATTCAGTGTAAAATCTGAAAATCAGGCCAGACTATCTACTTGGTGTGATCATAATTATTAAAGGAGTTGTGTAGAAAATCTGCCCTAAATTACAGCTCAGGAGCCTCAGTGTGGACTGCAGTACTACAGCTGATTCATAGAGATGGACACAGTGCGTAAACCCTGTGGACACATTTCTAAAGTGCTGCATTAGTCAGAAAATATTGTTATTCATCAGATTTGTTTCATCACCATCTAGTCTCCAGATAAATAAATTAATAAAATGTTTCTTTTATGCTGTTGCTAGTGAACCACATTTGACAGTTACAAACAACTTCTTCAAAAGTATTTTTTATGTATTTTTCATATCTTGAATATTTTTGTGATTTAAAAAAAACATCTTGATAGAATCAAATCTTTTTAGAAGATATAAAACATAAATTTTAAGAGATTTTTGGTTGTTAAGAAGCATGTTTTTTGAATGTTTAAGATAAAAATGCAAGGTAGCTATAATTCTTAATATCCTATTCCATATCATTAAGTAAAGATTATGTGCAATCAACATCTTTCCCTTCTTTAAAAACTTGTCTAGAACTTCACATAAGATTAACTTTACAGCACTCAAGGTTGTTTTTGTATAGGTGCATTTTAAGCCCATGTATGAAATTACACACACATGGGAGTTCAAGTCACATTTGTTGTCACTGTTGTTCCAGAACACCCAGCAAAGAGGCTTTGTCCTGTCTGTAGGCAGACTCTGGGCTTTCTCTTCACATCAGCATTTATAATAAGATGTCAGCAAATTTGGACAAGAGATGTATATTTTCCTTATTTTTTCTCTGATCATATAGGGAAATGTGAACTCACCACCTGCAATTTAAATGTGCTTGAGATGTTTATCCCCTACAGGACCTGATCTGGAGATTAAACTAATGTTTAACACTGCACTACTGCACTGCATTGAAATTCTTCTCTATTAGTTCTCCTGATAGGGATTTTTTTTTCCCGTAGCTTCTGCATTTTCGTGCCCTCATTTTTAACTCCTCTGAGACCTTCTTCTGAGTTCATCTTCCACAGCCCTTGCTGGTTGGATGAGTTTTGGGAGCTCACATCTCAGCTTTCTTATCCAGATGGCAGCTGTAACCTGGCACCCTGCAAGAATTGATTGGTCACTAGGATCCAAACATTAAATATTTAAAGTGGCACCACACCATTCACAAAGTGGAACATAAAGTGTTTGTTTACTCTCTGCTAATTATTTTAGTCAAAGCAGGCAGACTCAACTGTCTGCATTATTAATTAAACCTCTAAAAAATGCTAAGGACAGGAAATGTTCTTCTCTGCTGGTAATAGTGCTGAGGAATAAGCAGTAACTCTCACTAGCCATGTAATAACAAGAAAATCTTTTCCCCCAAACGAGACCAAAACAAAGCTAAACAAATTATGTTAGTTCATACATTAAAAATGGTGGGGATAGAAGCTTACTATACATGCAGGTTCAGTTTCTGTCTGTTAAGAAGGTATGTTTAGTGCTACTGACTTAGGATCATAGAATGGTTTGAGTTGGAAGGGATCCTTAAAGGCTATCTAGTCCCACTCTCCTGAACAAGGACACCTACAGCTAGATCAGGTGCTCAGAGCCCAAGCCCTGGCCAGCCTGACCTTGAGTGTCTCTAGGGATGGGGCATCCACAAACTCTGGGCAACTGGATATGCCTCATCATCCTTATTGTAAAACCCTTCTTCCTTATTTCCAATCTATATTTATTTTCTTAGTTTGAGGTCCTAGTTCTGCTTGAGACTGTGAAGTTAAATGGCAAAGTCTCATATCTCTAAAGTAATGTACTTTTAAAAGAAATCAGTTTGAATATTATTCTAAAGGAAAATAATTTTCCCCACAACTTCCATCATTGTTCAATTTTTTTTACAGATACATTTTCTATAAGAGCAACATATACTCATCACTCAGTTGTGTCATCAGCAATGCTGTACAGTGATAGAAATCAGAACAAAATCTCACATGTGTGCTGAAAATAACTGTGCAAAAGCAAATAAATAAATAAACGAAACAGAAGTAAACAACTCCCTCAACAATTATATGTTTCTGGGAAATAATTCAATATTTTCATTGCATAACCTGGAGCAGCGCAAGTTTTCTGAGCTGGGATTTTCAACTTGAACCTGAAACTCTTGCTTCATTCTATCAGAAGTTCCGCATGTGGTTGAGTGCTGATTTGCAGTTTAGGATGAAAACTACTCAAAATTCTCCCTTTTTTTATTAGACACAGGGGAATAGATCCAAAGGGAGCAGAAGTGATGCAAAGAGGTGGGATAGATGCAAGCCTACATGTCTGTGAATTGCAGCTTTAGAGTGCTGCAGAATATAAAGCCTACCACTCTGCTGTGTGTCTCCACAGGACTCTGGAGCCTAATTATAAGGCCGTATGAAAAAGTTCTGCTTGTCAGCAGTGCCAGCAGGGGAAAAAATCCACAATTTTGCACATTCACAGAAGAATAAAATATTTAGGCAGAAAATCATCATTGCTGCAGATGGACACTTACAGGACAAAAATGGGTAATTTTTGTGCAGCTCTGCTGGTTGCTAGCATAGCCAGAATCCATTTAGCAGCACATTTGAAGTTCAGCCTACAATTCCTCAGTTGCTGTCACCAGTGAGAATATATTTCAGAGGGTGTTTGGGGTTGAGGGGCCTCAGGTAAATTCAAGGTCGCGGGGAATCATAATACATTGAGCGTGGAGGACTCCAAAATTAGCATTGCTATACTTGCTTCTGCCAGCATGGAATTTGGCAAAGGATGGTTTTCAGTCTTTCTGGGTAAGGTTTAGCCACAAAAGTGGGATCACATTCTCAACAAGGTAGTGTGTGAGAATATGCTATCTCCACAGAAATGAGGAATGAGAACTAGAAGCATCACAGGAGATGTGCACTGACAGTGAAAGCAGTCGTTAGCATTTCCAAATGGGATTAAACTGCTGGTTTTCTGTGTTTAAGGACACATTCTTTACATCCAAGCTCTGAGTGAGAAGAAATATACCTATGAATGGTATACTTTTATACCCAAAACATGTTACAAGGATCCACAAGGTACTTTTAGGAGAAATGTAACTTTGGCGATAGGTACAGCTCTGATTCCCACTGGCATTCAGGTGACAGCTTCCACCCATTCTATCCAAAAAACCTGATAACCACAAACTGTTCTCTGTGTATTCTGTGTGACCTCCCTTATCCCCAGCACTGCCAATATGCAGGTGCATATATCTGACAGAACAGACGCAATTTATGTGGATTTTCCCCTTCTTCCCCCCACTCAGTACTGAGCAGAGGAAGGGGGACACATCACTACAACGTTCTCATCGTTTCTGAACTACACAGCCTGTGTTTACAGCCTCTCAGTGGAAAATCTAGCTCTTAAGCTGCAGTGACCTGTGCTTTCAGCTTTGGATAAGTGTTTTTCTCTTAAGCTTGTTAAGTGCAGTGTGAATTTAATGTGGAAGTGCTTTTTTCTTATTTCCTTTTTCTTTCTTTTCCCTCTGCATCACCTAATTTGACAGTCCTTGGAGTGCTAGAGAGTCTCTTTAATGTACCTCAAGACACAAGGACTCTGACTTGAAAATACATTTGTTGCTTTCATACATGGCAATGAGAGTGATGAAGGGTTGTGTTCTCAATATTTCCCTGATCTCCTTCTTCTTTGTCCAACAGTGCAATCAAGTATGAATTACAGAAAAGGCAAATCAAGCATAAAAATTAAGAAAACCAAATGCATGCCAGCCTACATGGGGGAAAATCTCAGGTGATAAGGAAATAAAAGGAAAATGGCAACAAAATAGATTGCACAGGGGGCTGGGAATAACTCAAGTTATAAAATTCAATCACATGTATTTATATAGGTAACTAAGTAAAAAAAAAATTAAAGCAATAGAAGTCTCATGTAGTAAGACCTTCTGTCTATAGTATGACAAAGTTTCTATTGACTCAACTACTAGAATATTTCCAGGAAAAAGGTGTCTTAAAATCTATTGTACAGTCTGAAGAGGTATGATAGCTCTATGTACAGTGTGCTTGATTCTGGAAGCTGAACTTGTGTGTGATTCTTCTTTTCAAATTTATGGATGGATTTTTTCACTTATTCTCTTCAAAAGACAATTAGACTCAGTGAAAAGTAAACCTTTTGCTTTTGTTTTGCTCTGTTTCTCATTTGAATACTCGAAAAAAAATACGGGTAACAACTAAAAGCCCAGTATCACTGCCTCACAAGTAACTGTTTACACTGTTTCTTCTACTGACAAAATATTCAAGATCCTATTATACCACCTACAGGTAGTTTTTAGAGAAATGCTTGGGATGCACTAAGCTGCTTAGCTGCACTCCTGCAAGTTACAAAAGGCAAGTGTGTCCATCATTTTTTTGGAGAGGTTTCTCCTAATCCACATCTATTAAACCAGTCCTCCACAAAAAGAGACTGATATCTCTCCTGAAATCCTAGATAACCTGTGAGACAAATACAGATGTGGAAACAAGCATCATTTTCAGTATATATTAAATGTTCAACTGACCAGACTTTCTCATACTTCCATTTAGTTTATACAGAATGTCACTAGGAACATATACAATCATTTTCTTTTGACGCAGAATAACAGTCCACTTGTATATTTTTCTGCCACACCTGAGACTCTATTACAGATCCTATATAAATCACAGACTGCTTATATATTTAATATAAATATGAAATATTTATATACTTCATGTATTTAACATTTTTTGTAAGCCTTGAAAAATATCTGCAAAGATCTTTGCATTCCTTTATTAATGAAGCTATGTTGCTTCTAAAAAAAACTACTTTGCAGAGATTGTCAGAGAAGGAATCTTGAGAGTATTTTGAGTATATTTAATGAAAATTTGCGGAGATAACAGAAATATTGGACTGCTAAATTTTGGAGGGAAATGATCCTTCAAAGAGTATAATCTTCAGTATCCCCATGTGCTGAATGCTTCTCAACTTGGTCAACATTTCCTGCTAAGTTGTTTGTTTGTTTTTTTTTCTCAGAAAAGCATTTCAGTTTTTTCAGGTCTTGATCAATCAGTCTAACTGTCTTGCTTCTGCTTTTCAGTAAATACACTAGAGTGTAATTCACGTTTAACAAAATGATTCTACTTTGATGCTGCATATTTTCTCACGTTGTTGATTAATATGTGTAACATATTACAAACATCTACCTCCTACCTGATGTCTTCAAGAATGTCTCAATTTGTTGCTGATGACATTCAAATTTCCTCCAGAGATGTCTTGTAAAGTCACGAGCAGAGGATTATGCCCATCAGAGAATGATTCAGGCTCAAAGTGATTGATAAGGCAAATAAATACTTAGATGTTAGCAATCTGTCAGTTGTGATACACAAGAGGAGAAACAAGTCTGCAGATGGTTAAGCTATATATCATGTATTCTAAATTATCTCTTTGTGTGCCTATGGTTCTCCTAATAAATTATCCTGCCTCATTATCTGATGTGTTGTAAATTTTCAATTATGGCTCTTCTCAAAACTATGTAACAGTCACTTTCTCAGCATGAAGATATTTCAGTGTATAATGCATATCTTCCAAAGTCCAGATAGAGTAATTGCCACACAACAGTTTTAGTTGAGAATCTGCACACACAAGCATCAGATGTGTTATGACATCAGAGAAGTTAAGGTTTTATTCCCAGATTCCCTGAGCTGATTTTTATGTAAGCAATAAAACATGACACTGCATATGTTACAGTGGAGTAGAACATTTTGAGCATCTAGCAAAGCATGAGACTGAAAAATCAAGCAATTTTTTCATCTCAGATGCGCAGAAGTGAAAAATAAATAAATGAAATACACTGCACAGGAGTGAGTAGATTATTTGGCTTCTCTAAATCATTGTTTTTGGGGCTGAACAAAACAAATGCAACATTTTAATAAGGAGAACTTACCTCCAATCTAAAATCTAGAATCTAAAATGAAAGTCCATGCACTTGTATTTAATGTGTTTGTTTTGCATGAGATTTTGGATAGCTGAAGAATGACTTTAGAAAAGAAGTCTAAAAAGAATGCACTTTACGCATAATTGTTGTGGACTGTCACTACAACAAACTCCAAAAAATTTGCTGGACATATCAGGTGTATGTGATTACACTGCCACAGATCGCATTTCTCTCTCTCTCTTGTATTTCTGTTGTGGTTGCGTTGTTTTACTCCGGTGTGGGAGGTGATCTTCAAAAAGTCTGTAAAAGACGATGGTAGAATGGTTGTGTGACAGAGGTGTAGATGTAAGCTTTCCGAAGGTCACAAAGAGGAAAAGGTGAAGAGCTCTTGAGTTGAGCCATATGTTCTTTTCATTCAGGGGCCATTTTGTGTTTACAGCTCCAAGTACAATGCAATATTGATTTATGATTATAGAGTCTAGTTGCTATGATGATGATAATAATGATAAGATATAGAATAGAGTCAAAGGACCTTGCCAACAAAACAACAAATCTTACACTGCAATTAGAATTCTAATCTAAAGACTATTTAGAGTGGAATTCTGATGTGAATTAGACAGTTGGGTCATCTGTATTTTAAATTGGCATCAGCATTTTCAGAAATTAATATGCATTTTTGTAAATATATGTACCTCCAGATTATGCCTACAATTTATATATGCAGTCAGTGTACTGTACATCAAACTAAGTCAAGTAGTAGGTAGAGAATTATTCTTGTACTTTCTTCAGCTTTCAAACTATATATTTGCAGCCCTAGAGACAAACCTTGATAGTCTGAATCAAAAAGAGGGTTGTGTAATATTACAGGCAGTGAATTAGTAAGCACAGAAACATACAAACAAACAAAAAGAAATCAAAGTTCTGCTTAGTTGTAGGACTTTTTTTTTTTTATACTATGTTCAGAACTTCCAATGATGGTTTGGAATGCAACAACATATCTGTATGCTCAGTATATTCAAATTCCTATTTCAGAAACTGTTCCTCTGCCCCCACTCAAAGCCACCACAAGACTAAATGATAAAAAGTAAAGGTGAATATGGCAAAGCTGATTGATTCTGTCAGCCCATCAACACTGAATTACACAAAAGATTTCCAACAAGTTCAGAATAATTTTTTTGAGCAACTAAAATACTTCACTGTTGGAAGGTGTTCTCTCTGTCAGCCATCTTAGAAGAAGAAATGAAATATATACTTCCATTTTGTTGACTCATTCTCATGTGATTTTGTTCATTATGTTTTGATCAACGTTGAAAGCTTAATTTGGGGTAAGATTATTGCAACACACATCTTCTGAATATATTTTTTATGGCTAAGCAAGAATTAATTTTTTTTTCGTATAGTATTTGAATATCTTCTCAAAATTATATTACAGGGAGATTTTGCTGTTAGACCAAATACTTCTGACACCCTGAAAACAAAGTCTATTTCATTCCTCCAGCCTATCTTGATTAAATCCATTGGTGTAATAAGTTGCTAGCAGTCAGGAATGTTATGTCCACAAGGTAATTCTTGTCCCTCAAGTACTTAATGGAAACTCTAAAACCAATAGAAACAAAATGGGGTTTGTGAATTCTTGCAAATTGTTGTAATTTGGCAAGGGAAGATAATTACAAGACTGAGCCGATACTATGTCTACATCTACTACAAAACTGTACGTTTAGTCTCCACCAAAATGATTTGTAGGCAAGGAGTCTTTTCAGCAATATAGTAGATCTTAAACTTCTGGTTATTAAGTGTGAAGCATTTCTCACTCATAAGGGCTGAAGCCTGTCTTTCATATGTTAAATGGAAAACTGTCATCCTATACCCATCTCAGCAATTGCAGCAAACTATCTTTAATATCTGTCTTGTTCTAGTTCTAACAGCAGAAGGTTCTCCAAAGATACCATCACAGTTTAACACCATTTACAGTAAAGCCTTCAAGAGTATCCTAAAAAAGGAAATTCCCAGAAGATGTTTTTGATGGATGGTAAGATTTTGATGCATTTTCTGCTTCCTGATATGGGAACAGAAAAGATATCCATTTTTCCAGAGACTGACATGTAAGTTTAGTCCTAAAGAAGATGTGAACTATGGTGTTCATAACGACTACATGAAAGCTTAAGTAACTCTGTCATTTTGATACAGTCTTACGGCTCTGTAAGCTTTGGTGTTGATCTGAGTGGGTGACTAAAGAATATAAACTGTAACATGGATGGTAATACTAATATTTTATTATATTCTCAGCATACAGAATCTAACATCATGTTCCCTAGTTTTGCATCCTCTTATATCCACCTAAAACTTGATTTGTATCTTTTACAAAGTATAGCAGAAAATCATTCTGAATTTCCCTTTAGTGAACAGTGTATAAGCAAAGATCCCATTTTTGTATGATTCACACACAAATAAGCCAAGAAATTCATTAAAAAAATCTAACAGATTATATTTCCTTCCACTAAAAAAATATGCTATTGCCATTTCCTTCTACTAAAAAAAATATGCTATTGCCATTTCTATTTTTGCTTACAAAGACACAGTCACTACTCCAATATATAGTTTATGTGGGTGGTTAAGCGCATACAGAGGTACATACATACACACACATTACAAGGCTTTGAAATCTCATTTATCTTACAAAGTTTTAATAAATTCATAATTTTTTTTTTTTTAAGGCACTGGCTTCTAATGGAATGTTATTGATCAAGATTGTCAGAAGATAAAACTCACTGAGGACTTCATCACTTTCAGAAAGAATATTTTCCCCTTGCAAAGTGCTAAGAAGGTGATAATCAGGGATGTAACAGACCCTGAATAAATAAAATCAAAGGAAAATCTTCACCCAGAAGGAATAAGAAAACTTTATGAAACAGCTGCCAGCGTCATATTAACAAGAAAATGTCTATTTGACATTGATTCTCAGGGTTTAAGACTTCAGTACAGACTGTGGCAGCTTACAGTTCAGTGCTTCAGAGTTGTTTAAATGATTGTTTTGAAACTATGAGAAAGCGCAAAGCACAAACTGATCGGGAGCATATGAAGGGAGGAAGAAGATCTAGAGAGGTGAATTATGCAGTGAGTTCAGAGGAACCAAAATAACTGTGTTGCAAGTTACATGCAGAAACACTAAATCATTCAGAAAACAAACAAACAAACAATCAAACCCACAACAATTTTTGCAGTGCCACTGAATCAGTTACTGCAGCTGGCTCAATGCCAGTCCTTTAACATGTATACTCTTAACATATGGTTTCCTATGATGCATTTAGTAAAGACTTGCATTAATTACTTAAAATAAGCATACCTATAATTAACCTAGTTAGAAAACTTTCACTGCACTGAATCTTTTCAGTAGAGCAGATTTTTCTATGCTGCTAGCAAATCAGATTTATTCTTTTTGAACATGTCAGCTTTACAACAAGCAAGAAAGAAAAATGAATCTCAGGTTGTCGCTTAAAGCATCACACTTTAACCTCCTCCTTTCACCCAGAGCTCCTTACCTTTACTGACACCCTCTGGTCCCTGTCTTTAAGTCAGGTTGGAATTCACTCCAGCACTCCTTCGAAAAATTTACTTTCCAAATCAATATTTTGTGGAGCACAGAACTAGACATTTTCTGAAACCCCCATAAATCATACCACAATTCCCTGGTAGCCTACCATGTCAGCAACTTATTCAGGAGACTCCAGCAAATTTGCCAGTCACGACCTTCCTGTACTGAATCTGTGCTAACAGACTGCTAAGTTATGCATTTCTTAAAGTTGTCCTTTATTATTTCCCAACAGTGGAGTTTTAATCATCCCCTTTAACTTAGCTGCCAGGTTATTTTTCCTGAAGAAGTGTTTTCAGAGCTGTTTCCTTCCAAGTGTTCAATCATAATTTAGACAGTTACTTTTTTGTTGTTGTTGTTTCGTATTTTCTATTTTCATTCTTGTTACATTTGCCCTCATTATAAAATGAAATTAAGATTCCCTGCCATTTTAACCTAGATTTAAAAATAAGACCTTCGGCTTTATGTCAAGCATTGAAACCACAAATCTAGAGGTGTCAGTTTCTGGTCCATCCGTAGCTATCGTCACACTTCTGTGTCACAAACACTGCTTGTTCTGACATTTTGCATTGGCATTTGGTCTGTAAGTGTACAAGACAGGAGAACTACATGTTGAATAGTACACTTCTCAAACTATCTAGCTGCTACCACCTTCCAAAATGCCTCATTCTCCTGTTAAATATATATGTACTTGTTGTCTCTTAAGACTTTGTCTTCTTAACCACATCTTTTAATCACTCACACAGCTAGAGGTATATTGCCACAGAGGGCCACTGCACATGAAATATTCTTTAATTACCAGAGTTCGTGTCTCAGCTTTCTGTCTCCCTTTTAGTATACCTCACATTAGAAAACAAGCTTCTATCCAATGCAGGGTAGATGCTGAAAGGTGTTGTTTTGTTTTTTTTTTTCCTTTGGTTGTTTTTTTTTCCTACCCAAAACTGCTAATAAATGCAGTACTAATTAAAAACAGTTTATGAACAGACATATTTGCAAATTCTGATAGATATTTTGACAGCACTTTAAAGTAATGGCCCAATTATTCCTAATTCTTTTGGTATTCACTTTAATAATATTAATCACGACAAACTGATTTTGCATAATACTGATTGCCACGAAGTACTTGTGAAGGAGCACTACTATAACTCAAAAATAATTAATTCCACTTTTATTAAATGGAAAATGTCATCCAAATTTTAATTATCAGGAACCCCCATAGCTTTTGGCTGACAGTCACCATGTCATTTATCTGCAGTTTCAAACTTCAGGGTCTGATCCAAAGCTGACCAAAGACTATGGGAGTGCTGTATCTCAGGTAAAAGATCGTGACCTCAGGTCCTCCATTAAAAACATCACTGAAAATGCCCCATTCAAATAACATATTAACTTTTAAATAGTAACGATATTAATAAAAGGCTACATACTTTACAAAAATGTTATATTACTGAAATGCAGGAACACACAGAAAACTTTACTCCTTACTTTACAGTATCTTGTATTTCTTATATTTTATGAAGTTTCTCCGCTCAACAGGAATGAAACTAAATATCTGAGTAAGTACAGCTAGAGTTACAGAGATACAGTAGATGCTGATAAAAATCCTAGAAACAGTTTCATGCTGTGTGATATAGGAGTAACTCAGTTCAAAGCCATCTCTTAGTCATTCCAGATAGTCCCATCCACTTCACCTCAGAGAAGAGAAATCAGTGCATCTTTATGTAATTCCATCTCCTCTGCCTGTCAGCACAGGAGAGCAGTGCCAGCACCACACTTCTCTAATTCAGGAGATAATTGTTTATCCCAAAGCCAAGTACCATTCCAAACTTCAGAAAACAACTTTCAGTGCATCGCTATGAACTCGATACGCTACATTATTTTGTTTTATCCTCTAGCACTTACTGGAAGCTCTCTTAAACATAAAAAATAGCACATTAAAATAGCATTCTTCCTCCGGAGTATGTATTTGTTCTCAGAGCCCCACACCTCCCTTCACAACTCATTCACTGCAGTTGTTTGCTAGCTACTCAGATGACAGAAAGCACGTAACAGATCACAGCAATTTCTGCCTCAACTTTTCTGCCCAATTATGACAGCATTTTCAAGGCAAGGATCTAAACAAAAAGCAAACCACATCAACCTGCGGTAGGATCGCAGAAGCAAGATCTCTCACCGTCGCTGGCTTCACAGACTGCTCCCGGAGATGCCGCGATGGATAGTACAACAAATTATCTTCCCACACTCCGGAGTGTAACAGGGAAATCAGTGCCAGTTCGGAACGGCGACGACACTTACCGCGGCGGTGCGCCGTCTCTCTCTCCCTGACTCTCAGTCAGTCTTTCCCATCTTCCCGACAGCCTCAAATAGAGCAGTCCCTTATACTGTTCAGCCTGTGGGGAGCAGAGGATTGCAGAGTTGGTTGGTTTGGTTGTTTCTGCTTTTTTTTTTTTTTTTTTTTCTTTTTTTTCTTTTTTTTCTCTCCAACCATCCAGAGATAGCACTCCCGACCCGACCGCCTCTCCACTCCGCACTCACTGCTGCACAGACCCAGGTGAAGACATCCGCGCTGCCGGCTCCCGCGAGCCCCTCCCGGCCCCGCCGTGCCCCCTCCCCGCCGGGGTGGGGGGGACCGACGCACCTCCCCCGGCTGAGCCTGGGGGGCGGGGGACTCTGCCCGCCTCCGGCGGTGTGTGTGTGTGTGTGTGTGTGTGTGTGTGTGTATGTGTATGTGTGTGTGTCAGCTCACACCGCGCCCCTCTATCCCTAAGCACATGCGGATACCCGCCGCATCACAGCAAAGGGGCGACCTGGCGAGCTCTCTCCCCTATCTGCTTCCCTTCTCAAGCCGCCAGCTTTCCTCAGTAACCATTTTATCCCCCCATCACCACCTTGAAGATAGAATTATTCCTTCCTTTTTTTTTTTTTTTCCTTGCTTAAATGCATTTTATTCCTCTCAAGCAGTGATGACTCTCCTTCCACCAACACCCCGCGCCCGTCGCCTTCAGCGCACACCTCGCAATCCTTCTCTTTACACCGCGGCGGCTGTAACTGGAACAACCCCGGAGCCGGCAGACCTCTCTCCCCCTCCCCATTTCCCTCCATCCTCCCGCTTCTCGTTGCGCACCGCTCCGACACAGCGCTGCCGCGCGCCCCCTACAAATGCGCGGAAACTGCGCGACCCGCGGAGCCGCGCCCCTCCGCTGCGCATCGCTCCGGGCCGGCTGTGCTTCTGCGAGTTGTCCTCCGCGTTCCTCGGCCGCTTCATCGCCCATCTATACACTCAGTGCACGCTCTCACTCCGCGCCTCTCTGATGGCTACAGGGCTGATTTTAATTTTCTTCTTTTCTTCCTTTCTTTTTCTTCTTTTTATTTATTAATTTTTTTTCTTCTGTGGCAACGGCAACTTTCTACTTTAACATCTAATGCTTCTCTGCCCTTCTATCCTTCTTCCCCCCCCCCCCCCCCTTACTTTTTGTCTAATTACGCAAGTTATTAGGTTCTTTTTTTAACTTCTGCATTAACTAACTGTTTTCCAGTTCCCATTCCCCGAGATTTTTCCCTGCTTCAGTGACACCATTTCAGTGGTTAATGCTTTCTGAGCCCATATGATTTACAAATATGTGCTTTTATTGACTTCTTTTATTTATCATTTCATTTTATTTCTTTTTAAGAAATCAGTATTTGTTTTATATGAATAGGGAAGAAGAATCAATCAGTTTTGGAATTTTGGAGGTTCTTACTCAGTTCCATCCTGATATCCTGGCAATGCCAATGTGTTTTCTTGCTTTTTTTTCACTGATGTCTTTTTCTTGTCTTTCATATTGACACCTCAAGAAAGATAGCTTATCAGCAGAGTGACAAAGTTTTAAATCCTTTTGTGGTCTTGTGTTCTATATGGAAGTCTGTCAGAAGCCTTACAACTCTAAGTCATGTTTGAATGAGTTCTGTCCACTAATATCATTGAAGATGAGCTGAAAAAAGTTCAGCTTCAACTCCTTTCTTTTTTTTTTTAATGCCAAAACTGTATATTTGTTTCTTTACCTTTAGTTACCAGTGTCCTAACTCTTACAGTGAAAGACTTAGAATGAACCCAACTTTAGAAATTAGCTTTGAATACACTATCTCATACAAGCACGTATGAGAATTGTCCCCACAGCTCTGCATGGTTCTCCAGGCATACGGCATTTGAGAAAGTAATGTTGCAACTTGACATGTCAAAGCTTCTCTTCGTTGACTCAATTTTCAGAACATTATCATCCGGTCATTATTTCCAGTGTTACTAGGTTACAAGACAGCATTTAATCAGAAGCCAGGAATAGTTGCTGCATTAATTCTGATGATATGAATAACTTATGAGGCTCCATTTTTCAATATTTCCAAAGTGAACATTAAAGCCAGAAGCATTTTTGTTAATAAATGTATTTTATTTTACATAAAGTAGTTATTTATGACAACAGATGAATTCCATGTAAAAAGGTGAATTTCATTGGTTCCTTTTATTTTATTTTTTTTTCAGTTAGTGATGGAATTAAAAAATACAGATTTATTTATTTATTTATTTATTTATTTATTTATTTATTTATTTTTCAGTCACAAAGAAAGAAATTGTATGGCCTTTACCCTTGTGGAGTTTAGAGATGAGAGTTATTTTCACTTGCCATAAGGAACACTTTCTATCTCTATTGGGCTACATCACTTTCGCTTTTAAGGCGCTTCTACCTGGTGCTGTTGTCAAGAAACATGTTTGTTCAGAATTGTAATATTTTATATTTACTTCCTTCTTTTTAATAACCCATCAGCAGTATTTCTACAAGGACATGTTTTCATATCTTCCTTTAATATAATGATGAATGGATAATACATTTATAAGTACCACTATTCTTCGGAAGCAAAGGAGCCTACAGCTTTTAAGATAACCTGTTAAAATTTCAGTTGATTGTGTATAACCTTTGCAAGGTCAGTTCCGTTCTCACTCCATCACGTAAGATCATGACTTGTTTTATGGCATATATGTTCAATGTTTAATGCACTGACAGCGAGTAACATTCACCCCTTTCTCTCAGTATTATTGCTATTACAGACTTTAAGTCAATTTAGTTGCAGTTCACTTATCTGATGCTGTTGTCTATCTATCTCCATATAAATGCCTTAATCTCTCTATCTCAGTGTCCCCAGTGGGCAAACAAACAGATGCAGCACATCTGCAGGGCCTGAGTCATTTTTGAGCTCTTTGCTTTTTTTATACATCTTTCCTTTTCTCTCTACTTCTTTTAAGATGAGTATAATGTATTCTTTTTCTTTGCCACATGGATAACTGTCTCAGTAGTGCCATTATTAATGGTGTATTTCACTGTTCTTCCTAAACCAAATGCAGAACATAAGCAAAAGATAGGGAGTAAATCTGGGAAAAAAAAATATAATTGATTGCAAAAGTTTCTCCTCCTTTTCTGGGCCTTCTACAGCACTGGATATGCAGCTTTAGAGCAGCATGAGAACTATTCTATTTATTTCCCTTCCCATTTATAATGAGAAGTTCCTTCTGGTAATTTAGAACAGTATTTGAAAATTACTTTTTTTGGTATTTTTTGTTTGTTTTTGGAAGCATTTACTGACATTGTCCGAGAACATAACTGTAATTTTAATGCCAATTACTATATTTTTTTATAGAATTATGGAATAGTTTGGGTTGAAAGATCTCAAAGCACTCCAGATCCCAAGCCCTGCCAAGGTCTGGTTGCCCTCTACCAGCTCAGGCTGTCCAGGCCCTACCCAGCCTGGCCTTGAGCACCACCAGGGATGGGATACCACAGCTTCTCTGGGCAGCTGTGCCAGTGCCTCACTGCCCTCAAAATAAATAATTTTCCCTGATATCTAATCTAAATCTCCCCTCTTTCTCTCCCATTTATAAAGTCACTTTAAGTATTGGAAGGATTTTGTCCTCTGGAATAGGCCCACTCAGCTCCTCATGGTTACATAATTAGAGTTATAAGAAGTTTTTTAGGATAAGCAGAATTATGTGTAGATATGCCTTCGGCAAACAGGAAAAGATTCAGAGCCAACCATGGAGGCTTTCCGCAATAGCGGATAATTATCAAACTGGAGGCATTAACAACAGGAAGAATTTCCTGTAGAAAACAAACAGGTAAACAAAAATCACCAACCTTTGGGGACAGGAGCCCTCTGAATTTTTATATGTGCAGACAGATGACAGCTGGTTCAACAAAAAGACTGGGTGAAAATTAGTGTATCTGAAAAACTTTGGAAGAAGGAGAAAGAAGCATACCATGGCTTTATGTCAATGCATATATCATGTCAGAATGTCTTTTTTGATCCTGAAACAGAAATGTGTAAATTAAATTTATTGTTTCATTGATCCATGGTCTTGTAAGACAGGGTGATGGAGTTGTTCTGCAGTTAGTTACAGAACTTAAAGGCATTGAGGACATTTTGTTCCTTGTTGGAGAACCTTGGTGTTAGCTTCCACTGCCTAGGTGAAGACTAAATAGGCTGAGTACTACCTGTTTGTATGTATATAAATATATAGATATTGCCAGTATGTTGCTACCAAAATCATGGACATCAAATAACAGACTAACAATACTGTGGTACTCACAGACGGAATTCCCTTGTTGCTTTAGAAGCCACAGCTACTAGGAGAGCCATTTGAAAGCTTTGAATGTCTTTGTTTTATCCCAATCCCATTTATATGCTGCTTCTCCATTGAGTGTAACAGGTTTTTGAGGAGCTATCCACAGGAAGCCAGAATAACAGGTTCTTAAAAACTGATCTTCTGGCTGCTGACAGAAATGATCATCAGAAAGAGTTCCTCTTACTTTTCTGAGTGGCTTATTCAAGTGCAAAATAACTTTGTAGTTTCAGAGTAGGATAAAGAACAGAAGAGATCTGGATAATCATATTCTCTGCTTGCTTTCCTAACCTTGGGAGAGGTACCTAGAACATCTTATATCAAGTACAATGCACTGATTTAGTTGCTGAGGTACAACTTAGTAGTTAGTATGCTGGGAATAGCAAAACCATAATAGTACTCATTCCTTCCAGCTGGATCTTCACCATATGCACAGGGAGGATCAAACATCCCCAGGAGCCTGACTCCACAAACATGGAGCAAAGCTTCTGCTGTACATGGGAGCAAAATGCACAAAGGAATGAAGAATGGAGGAAGAACATATCTGTTTATGACTGTGGCCATCCCTCTCTAATAATAAATATTCAGACAGCAAATAAATTAGGGGATTTTGTGAGTTGGAGTCCTCAAAGAACAGAAAAACAAAATGAGAAATTAAAGACTCTCTGAGCACCACAGAATTTTGGAAGAACAATCCAGAGTGATATCTGAATGTTCCAGCAGCAAGAGGAATCGGATAGTGACAAAGAGAAATATCAGTACATCCCCAGTCCAAATCTCACAGTATTCAAGGGCATGAAGAACGAAAAGACTGCCCTCCTTTTGACTGCAGAGCGGTCAGAGTCCATGTCTTCTCAATGCAGACAGAGGTATATACTAAATTTAGGTTCTTAACTCATATTTCAATACCTAAATATAAGTGGCCTGATTTTTTCAAAGATGTGGAGCTATTTCCTTTTTTTTCTTTTTCTTTTTTTACTTTTATTTTTCTTTCTTTTCACAGTTAGAGAAAAAAAAGACACATTTGATTAAATATCTAACAATGATAGTCAAAGTTCTGTTCTTATAAACCAAGGAATTGTATTCTATTTTGTAATACATCTGAAATACCATTTTGGCTCATGAAGATGGAGGATGCCACAACAGATAATGAAAAATGTCCTTGTGTCTTTCTGTTAATGAATCAGATGAGGAGCAGAATTCCCATGGCCATAAATGTGCAGAATGTTTATTTTTTTATCCCCCTGGAATTCAAGAAAAGCAAACCAAAGGAGTTTACCAGGAACAGTGAATTTGAAACATCCTGTTTGAAAATGATACAGAATAAACTAGACTGAAGCTCTCTCTTCCAGTAAGAAAGAGCTGTTTAATTCAAATATTAACAGGCTGAATTCCTGATCAAATATAGGTATTTAAACGTGGCATTAATTTGATAAAATAAATTTATTTATTGATGGTGACTTGGCAGGTGAAAGGACAAAAGAGGATGACTTTGCAAACTTAGGAGTTTTTCTGAAGGAAAAACTGATAACTGATCTTTCATCTGATAACTGATCTGATAACTGATCTTTCATCTGAAGACCCTCTAACTAAATAAATTTCTGAAGGTATGCACTTGAGTGGAGATTATCACTTACAAAATATATATGTATATTGCAGGATAGCTCACAGAACAGCTGTACTATGAAAGCTCAAATAAAATGTGCCTACAATTAAAACTGAATATATACTGACTTCATTAACTTAACAGCTGCACCAATAACCAATACCATGGAATATACTCTACTTTGTTAATGTCTCAGTACCATCTGCAACAATCAAAACTATTGGGTTTTAAAGCACAAGATGTCTTACTAGTATTGTGATCACAGTTACCTCAATATGCTTACATGTGCGACTGAAGTGAATTGATCTATTTCAAAGGAACTTCAAGGGTTATGTGCTGCAAGGTAATTTCCTAATGGAAGTGTGTTTGCCATAAAGTCAGAAACAGAAAATCCTGACATCCTCTTTCCATTTCTCATGTCAATTTCTCAAGTGAATAAACAAAACCTCAACTTAAGAACTAATATGGGGAAGTAGACTGTAGTAGTAAAGGAAATTCTTATGTTAACTATTACTTTCTCACTTTTGGACACTGTATTTGTATCATTTCCACCCATATTTCAATCTGTAAATTCCATCTCTTAAAAGAAAACTACACACACACAAATCAGGAATCCCAACATACAGAAACATATTAAGTATAATAGATTTTTAAAAGAAGTATTACAAGAGGCCTAAAACTGCACACCGGCTAGGCATGATTCTGTTGGATTTCTACAGCAGTTTGCCATCAGTCATGGGTTTTCCTCCAGGCTCTAATCTATGGGTGAACATAACCCCTTCTATCTGCTTTTCAGTGTTTTGGCTAGAAGTGTCCTAGGGTACTGCAACTTGTCTGACACTGCCTTACATAGCTGATCCCTTCTTGTTTCTGCGGAACCTCCAAATTTCTAGGGTAAGTCCTACTTTTGCTTCACTACTTTTGCCGTGTTTCCTCATTTCTGTTCCTCCACAGCTGTCATGATTTTTGGTCAGAATTTATCACTCATGTAACTTTTAAAGCTCTATTTCCCAGTGGGTATTCCTTATTTTCTTTTTGCCAGACACTATTTTCACACAGATCATTTTTTTTCCCCATCATCTTTCCTTTTGCACTTACTCTCTGAGATTTACAATCTACTGCTTCAACAGTTTCCTAATGCCACATGTTGGTTTTTTTGGTGTTCACCTCAGAAGTTGCAATGCTTTTTTTCCATATTTCCTTCACTTCCATGTCATCTGAGCATGCTAGCACTCTTATTCACAGTTAGTCTTTGTAATTGTGGTCTGTACCATGCTCAGTCACTTTGTAGATGCAAAATTTGCTCCATTAAAATTCTGAGCTGGAAGGAAGAATCTATGAGAAATGTATTTGCTAAACCTTCCGAGTACCTTCCAAGCTATGTAGATGGACAGTTTTCAGGAGGTTCCAGTGCACAAAAAGTAGATGTGCCACTGGGATGGTTGGAGGTGTACTCCTGTCTTAAAACCTCATTCCTCTAACATGTCAGTCTGTTACTCTAATACAAGGACTGCTCCAAAAGTAATGTCTCCTATTTTATTATGTTAGCGTGTGATGCCAGTATGGCAGTAGAGGTTGAACCTTCCCACAAATATTCCATTACATTTTATTGCCACGTGATGGCAGCAGAGGAAGAGTCCGAAAAAATGGTGTGTGACACTGGGAGTGCATACAAAGCAAAGATCACTGAATCCCTCCATGTGGAAAAGATAGTGCACACTGATATTTGTTGATGCTTGCTGAACATCTATGGAGACCAACCAGAGAATGTGAGCACAGTGAGGGAGTGGGTGGTGCATTTCAGCTGTGGCAACAGCAACGGTAACAGTGGGTCATCTCCATTGGTGCAGGTTTCTAAGTGCAGCATGCTGTCTCACTGCAATTTATAGGAGGGAGAGAAACTTATATGTGTACCCGACATTGAGATTAAGACACAATGTGTCAGATGTTAGCCCGACCAGTTTATTGCAAATTCTAGTTGCTTAGGGAGATGGGGAAGGGAAGACAGACAATAGAATAGAAGTCTTTGTAGAAAGCAAGAGAGGGATAGTCACCACTGGGATTCCAACACAGCTTGTAGTTCAGACGCTGACTCCAGTAGTGATGGGTCATTGTGTCATTGGAGTTTGTGTTGTTGGGTTGACGATGACTTCTTAACTACAGTACAAAATTATAATTTCAGTGGTCGTCAGCTCTCTTTGGAGTGGCAGCTTCAGGTTTGTGGATCTCAGCAGGAACTCCTCATCTTCCAGGCCTTACCAGCAGATAAGAGGGAGAAGGGAGATGCCAAATTGTATCTTGCCTTCAAAGGATACAATGGTATCATCCCCCAGCCTCCCATACCAAGCTGGAGTTATTTGATCACAGGCCAGATTTTCTGCCAGTAAACACTCCTGAGCTCTCCCTTTTGAAGGCAAACAGATCCAAAGATATATTTTCAAATGCCAACTGTCCACAGAGTGATGCCCACCACCATGTGGAGACAACAACCACTCGCTTCCTGGACAAGTCAGAGTCTTATCTCAAGAAATGCCTCAGAAAGCGGACTTTGAGCCAAAAAAGAAAAGAAGGGTTCACACACATGTAGTCTCCTGTTCATTGCAATTGAAAATACATAGCTCATGGTGGTGACTATCTTGAAGACAGTGTTTTGTAGTTGAGAATTCACTCGATCAAATAGTGCAATTATGCTATTTCTATCTGTTGTAATTTTCAATGAAAAGAATGGGAGGTATTACTTTGGAGTGACCTATGTAACTGATGAATTTGTTATAATTTATTGTCACAGGAAAAGAGTATTTTTCTATTACCTTGTGTTCAGATATCACTGAATCACTTTTTCTAAAACCTTAAAAAAAATTAAAATCAATCATCTCCCCAGGACACCCAATTGAGAAACTTTCATGTCAAGTTTTACAGTTTGGTAAAGATATAAGCTGCCTCAAATAGAATCTTCTGAAATGAATTATCAAGGAAGAATTACTCCAAAGAAAATACCTGCTCCATCTATAGAAAAATCTTTTTCTATTAAGTTATCAGCTATGTTTTAACAATGAAAGTGAATAATTATGAATAAGTTTTCCTTTCAAAGTGTTAACACTGAGATTTAAGAGATTTTAAAAAGTTTTCCTATGCTAACATTCTTTGAAAAAGATGTGACAGACTGGATAATGGTTTAATTTTTTTAATGAATAATAGCATGTTCCTGTAATTAGAGTGGACACAAAGCTGGACAGATACTGTTTTTTCTAATTGGCCTTGGAATCTATAGGTTGAATTAGTTGGTATAATCTCCTGAGGAGAAATTGCAGATGTCCAAGAGCAATTAAGCTTCTAGGGGAGATAAAATGGTGGAAAATGTCATTTCTCACTCCAGGTCAAATGAAAAAGGATGGACAGATGAACGTATGAAGTTAGTAGGAAAACTGCAGTATAGTAGAGGGTTCTGGTTCATTCTGTGATTCTATGATCTTTTGAGTTTCAAGGAGATTTTACATTTTTGGAAATGGTCTCTTAGAGGAACTTTGGAGCAGGATTTACCTCAGAGTTGCACCTTAAGGTCCCATCTCAGTAGATTTAATAAGGAAAGAAAAAGTGTGAGAGAGTTTTACTCCACATTGGACTAACTTAAGTATTTAAGCAAAGGACATTAAGTACTTACAAATATTTCAGTTACAGTTGTGAAATATCATTCAATTAGCGGAAAGTATGTTTAACATGGGAAAAAATTGAAAAAGCTATAAAATTAACTAAAATCTGTTCTATAGAATTTGTATTACATAGGATTAAGGTTTTGACAAGTACGCTTCTGCTTTTAATTGAACGAACTGAAAGGAAAATTGTTTATGTGTGAAAACACATTTTGGTAAATATATAGCCAAGTACCATTTAGTGAAATTTGAAGAGTGATGATAGAATATAAGGATTTTTTTTTTCCTTCTAATAGCATAGTTTAAAAGCAAAAAGTTATTTGTTAAGAATTTAACTGCATGTCCTCTATTTGCAGTAGAAATATCTTGTGTTCATCGAATAGTTTTATTTTCTTAGGGAGAACACATATGCTAATTGAATAATAAACTTTAAAAAACAGAATTTTTCAAAACATTCTGGACTATTGTCTCCATAACAGATTCAAGACTCTGGTAGACTAGCCCTACTCCTATTAGGTACATAATGCATGTTACATAAATGGTGTAATTATGTTTTTACCGTACTTGATGGATTTTAACTTGCATTTTAAATGTCACGATACTATCAGCAGCAGCTGTAAAAAAATGCCATCTAACTGTTCGTATTTATTTGCCCCTGTCAGAGGTTTCCAAAGCAGTTTTAAGAGTCTGCCGGAGTGCTAACTGCCACTATTGCCATCTCAGGATGGTGTGCAGATATATTTCTGCCTGACACATCCTCCTCCACCACCAGTGCCAATTATAACACAGATGGACTCAAGGTATTACTGACAATTTCTTTAATGATGTGTGAAAGCAGACATTGCCCGTTAAGATTTACTCTGCAACACTGACAGTGACAAAAATGTGAGTGTGTCAGCTATGAAATGTATTTAATAGCACTGTGCCATTTTGTGTTTTCCCTTGCTCTGAGAAAGGAATCATATATTTTTTTTTCCATATGTCTATTCTTAACTCCCTGAGTGTTAATGTGACTGAAGGTTTGTGGTTCCAAAAAGAGGTCCATGCTGTCCATTTATGCCCTTGTATATGCAACACGAGCAGTCAAATGTACAGGATTGCTGATTCAGTTTTCTCTGCACATGCTGAGCATTAAGCAATGCTGATCAGGATTACTAATGTGTCAGTAAGAAGCGAACTTTTGGTAGAGAGTGAGAAATTAATCACACCTTAGGGTTTTTGTTGTTGATATTGATGATATTTTCAAAACAGCAGAGCTGAATCTATGAGGGCTGCTCCGAAAGTAATACCTTTTATTGTATTGTGTTGATCTCCATAACCACAGTTAGATGGTGGGATGAAAATAGAGGTTGAACCTTGCCACCAATATTCCATTACATTTTTTTTGCAGTGTAGCAAATGGTAGTAGAGGGTAAATCTGACACTATTGAAAAATAGTGTCTTGTAGCTGAGAATTTGCCCTAATAAATATTGCTTTTGTGCTCTTTGTATCTGTAGAAGTTTCCATGGAAATACATAGGAGACTACTTTTAGAGTAAACTACATTATTTTGTAATATAGTAAAATCAATCATAATAGATGCAGTTTTTAATATATGTAATATAACCAGGGCTTCAAATTGGGTGAGGATTGGTTTTTTTACAGTTTCATTGGGTTTTGCAAAGTACCTAAATTTTTTATGAATGTTTTCTTCATGAATCTGCAGAGAAGAGTACTAGTATTTCACGAATCATGTCAGATATAGTAATCAAAAGAGTATGCAGCTATGTTTGTTCTACCTCTCAGGAACCTAACTGGAATTTCCTTAAGAGTCAAAGATGGCTCACATGCATTTTACTCTTAAATAAGCCTTCTAATCCTCTTATAAATCGTTTGCAAAACCTAGGTATATTGCTGAACATTTATGCTTGCAGTACGAGAAAGGAATACTTTGTTCTGTACTGATCTCCTTATATCAGTACTGGTCACTGGAACATGCCCTTAAAGAGGACTAAAATAACTAATATAAACTGATGGATTTCAGGATACTGATAATTCTCCAAATTCAGAGAGTCTCTTCCTCCAATTTCTGTAGTTTCATAGGGGGAGGAAGCTCAAATTACACTCTGAAACTGCTACACATTTCAGGTCTCTATAAAAACAATGACCGATCTGTCGTATTTCTAAGGTTTTGTAGATAAAGCAATGAAACGTCTTTCATAAGATCTGTATTAAATTTCTTGAAATTCTCTATACTGCTTGGCTGGCTATGGATCAGCTGTTTATTGTTAGTTTGTTTATTTGTTTTTTTCATTTTCTGTTCTTCAAGATTGCTTTTCCTAACTTTATCATCATGTGGAGTACATCCTCTGAGCCAGAACATTATGTAGTAATAATTCCTATTTTGTACCCAAATGAGAGTTGAATTCAACAGTCTGATTTAGGGTATTGGTTAGGGATAGGGTCTCTAGATTTCTGATTCATGTATGACGTTTTAACTTTCTTATGCAGTGAACGGTGGATTTGTTTCTAAACTGATATTTAGAAATAACATTTTACCTCTGGAAATAAGTATGCAATTAATTTAATAACATGAACTGATCAGAATGTATGTGTTTATTTTGAATTATATTTCTACACATAAATGCTAATTAAAATTCATTGCTGCTGATAATAACATTATTAACATGTATACAGTGTACCGTTAACAGTAACAGAAGTAGCATTAATTAGTGGAATTAGATATTTTTTTCTACTGAGATAATGTCCCAAAAGGTAATTACATATATTTGTACATTCTCTACAGATATTACTAATAGCATCATTAAATCAATAGAACATAACTTTAGAAACACTGAATAGATTTAGTGAGTGGGGTCCCAATAGAGAATCCACTTTCTTATTTTATTTGTGATTTTCCATAAAGTTGGGAATTTTTGAATGACAGACAGGACCTAATGTTTTGTTTTGCATCACAGAAATTAAATCAATGTTTGTCAAAATCAGTTGCTTCCAAGTTATATCTTTTCAGGTGTTTTTCAAGCATTTGCACTCTTAATGTTATTTTCATGGCCACTGTGCATATGTTCACATAATTTATTTCATCTGTTTTCTGTTATTTAATTATAACACCACTGGAATTATGGTGTACATTTATTTTACAGTGTTCAGGACCTTGACTCACTTGTTGCAAGAAATTCTGGGAAGGATAGATAAGTGGAAAAAAAAACCAAAAAAACATTTTTCTACTTCCCAGAAGAATAAGCGAAGCCATAAATTAACAAAATGAAGAGCTAGGAATGCTCCGAAGATACCTTGGAGAGCACACTTGAGGAGCAGACTGTGGGACTATCTAACCCATAGTGCTATCACTCCAGAGCGCAATGTAATCACACCAAAATCCCTGGAAATCCCAATCTATGTTTCCTCTTTAAGTGGTATCCCAACTACACTTTTAAAAGGATTAGTTCTCTTGATTAGTTCTCAGTGGCAGACATAGTAGATAAGCGACAGACATAGTAAATAAGTTAACAGAGTTAAATACTAAAGTAGGAAAATTAAAAAGTTTCCCCAGAAATATGACTCCAAGAGGGAGACAGTTTACAAATTAGCAGTCCTGACTGCCGAACCCTACACTCAGACCACAAGTCCATAGGAATCCTTGAAATCTAACTGCTTATTTTTAATAATGTAAATTACATGTTATTATGACAATATGGTTTAATTATCTTGTTGTCTTTTGGACAGAAAGATATGGGAGACATATAAGTTATAAATCCTTCTACGGATATTCCAGAGCAAAGGTCAGTGGTAGAAAAATAGGTGTATGTAATTAAGGAAGCTAAACATGGCAATATAACACATAAATGGTCAAATTCTACTGGTAGAGCAAGTTGACCCAGTAAAGTCAATATTATGATGTCTATAATATGCTAACACAAAAAGGTAACTAGAATTAATACCGAATTTACAGAGATTTTACCCATATGAACATCCTTTTCTATGCCTGAGTATTATAGTCCTAAGAAGGACAATGGAAGTTGATAAATAAATTTAAAATGATACTCAGCTGGCCAGCCTGCATTTAAAACAGGTAAGTGTTACATAGCTTGGCAATGGTTGGGGTATTCAGAAAATGTTCTGTCTCTGTGTATGCCAAAAATAGTTTTTCAGGGGCATTCAAATGTTATTGATAAAATAATATTTAAAAATAATATTTGAAATTTGGGGGATGGGTATGTAAATAACATGAAGGAATGAACTGAAATGGGACTTAAACTGCAGACAGTGAGGGTGTTGTGAGACAGAAAGATGTGGAACATGATGATAAAATATCTCTAAATTTCATATGCAGTGTATGGCATTTAACTGTATTCCCTTTTTCACTTCCTCAGGTGCCATCTCTGTGTCTTACTGTCAGTGGATGCTGTGGAGAATCTCTCAATGCCATTTCAAAATCTGCTAGCAGAGAGGTAAGAAGGAAAAGCTTTAGGAAACCATTTCCTTTCAGGAGATAATTCCCTTCCCAAAGGTAAGTGCATAGCTTAACTGTTCAGAAATCCTCTCTCTACAACCAGGAAAGCGAAGACTAATCTGAGAATTCAAACGGAATGTTCAGCATTGACTGAGACACTGGACTTGGCTGAAGTCTCATAATGACAAAAGATTTGCAGCAAAACCAATTCTTTGTGGAAGAGACAGTCTAAGAACATGAGAATAAAAGAATAGAAATGGTACTTTATACATGATTCATGGAGAATATACTTTATAAAGCAGTATGAGGACCAATAAATGTGCTAACTAGGCCTAGAAAATTGGAATTTCCCTTGTATAGACTATTCTTTTGAAGAATCTGAGTATACTTTGGTCAAGGATTTCTTTCCCTGATTCCTTTGTGAGGAATGAGAGAGTTAGAATCATATAAGAACAGAATAATTAAGGTTGGCAAAAACCAGTAAGATCATCTGGTTGTACTGTCAACACATCCCAAACATGCCCTGTAACCACGTCCCTCAGTCCAGTGCATGGACTCAGATGTGGACGAACCAAATCGTTTATTACAGGTTTTAACATCCCTCGTATACATTCACAAGTTTTCTCTTGTAACTTTCCCATCCACCTTTATATGTCAACAAAATACTTTGCAAATACTCCATAACCGTTCACACAGGTGCTTATCCAATAAGAGTCATGAGTCATTCCAAGCCCAACACTCTTCCTCCAATCAGGGTCTGCCATCACACAGCTTACTTGAACTTGTTTGCCTTTTCTTCTGGAGTGTCCTTGATTTTCAGCCTTCCTTTCTCATGCTGTTTATCCTGCTCCACAGCTTCTGCGCTGAATATAGTTTCTTGTAAACACACATTACCACCCTTTCAGAGAAGTCTTTTTTCCTAATATCCAACCTGAACCAACCTCCTCTGGGGCAACTTGAGGACACTACCTCTCATCCTATCGCTACTACCTGGGAGAAGATGCTGACACTCACCTTATCACAACCTGCTTTCAGGGAGTTGTAGAGAGCAATAAAGACTCCCCTGAGCCTTCTCTTCTCCAGACTGAATAACCCCAGCCCCCTCAGCCATTTCCCATAAGACTTGCCCTCCAGATCCTTCACACCTTCATTGTCCTTCACTGGATACTCTCCGTGGCCTCAGTGCCTTTCTTGCAGTGAAGAGACAAAACTGAACACAGTATTTGAGATGCGGCACCCCCTTGAGTACAGGGTGATTATTATTTCCTTGCTCCTTCTGGCTGCACTATTTCTGATCCAAGTCAGGTGCCATTGGTTTTCCTGGTCAGCTGAGCACGCTGCTAGATCATTTTTAGCCAGGTGTCAATTAACATGACCAGATCCTTTTCCTCTGCACATCTTTCCAGTCTCTCTGTCCCAAGCCTGTAGAGCTGCCTGGGATTTCAATGACCAAAGTGCAAGACCCAGTACTTGATCTTCTTGAAGTTCATAAAATTGGCCTTGGCCCATCAATCTAGCCTGTCCAGATCCCTCTGTAGGGTTTTCCTACTCTCATGCAAATTAACACTTCCAGCCAACTTTGTGTCATCTGCAAACTTACTGAGGGTGCACTCAATCTCTTCATCCAGGTCATCACTAAAGATATTAAAGAGGACAGGACCTAATACTTGGGAGCGCCACTCATGTCCAGTCACCAGCTGGATTTAATTCCATTTACCACCACACTCAGTGATCCAGCCAGGATCCAGGTGGATCCCATCCAGCTCCTTGGACTTGTGGCAGTCATGACAAAGACTATAATTATCTAGCTTGTAATATTGCTGCTTATGTGATATCTGCAGTAGTTACCCTGTGAATAAACTATGAGGAATACCTACAGTTGCTCTAGCTTACTTGAACTACTGTATGATTTTATTACTGGTCTCACAGATTAATAACAAAAACCATGTCATGTAGTGGGCATTTCTAGAGGACATTTCAATCAAACCACATTAATTCTGTATTGTATATACAAATATTATGACATTATGAGGTGTTGTGTACTCTCATTTTTACCTACAAGAAAGTTTAAACAGTATATTTAAGGTCACCTTGGAGTTTAATTTGGAATATAATAACATACCATATTTAAAAAGGAAAAAAACCTAACTAATTTTTCGCCACTTACTCTTTCTTATGGCAAGCAGGGCTAAAAATAATTACTGTCTGCTTAAAATATTCCTTCCAAAGAAAAAAAGGCAACATTTAAAATCAAATAATTGTATTCTTAAAAGTGGAGCATGAAGAAAAAATGTAAAGCATTGAAATACTTTTACTACTTTTGAAGCATAATTATGTAATTGCATAATTAATGATACATTTCTAAAAGGCAGGGTAGTGGCTCTACATAGAAATGTCTAGAGTTTGTTACTTTTATGTTCTATGTAATCAATGCCTGTTATTCTATCTGAAGGTGTTATAGTGTAATAAAATTTGATACTTTACAATACTCGTTGTTAATTATCTTCAAAACACAAAGTTTTTTTAAAAATAAAAGTTTAAAACAAATTAAATCATAAATATTTTTGTTATATCATATACGTATATATGTTAACTTTCTCTCTGATTTTCATGCACTGTGGATGAAGACGTAAGAACTCTTTGCTTACAGTAATGCACCACCAGCATTGTTGCATTAATAATTTTAAAGACAATATTTGCACGATCACACAACCCTGTTCTAATCCCTGATGCTGCAGGTATATCACGTAACAGGTGGGCAAACAGATGACTTGTAGCTGGGTGAATCAGACTGCCTCAGGGTGCCAATTTCAGGATGGGGAGTTGGCGTATTGTAGTTGTGAGTATATACAATATGCTGGTGCTCAGCCTGGTTCCTTGGCAAGTGTGAGCAAAATATCTCAACATGTACAGAGCATTCTGGAAATATACTGTCAGTACACTCGTATTTCTCAGTCACAGAGAAATATCTATATCCTCCAAAATGCACAACAATATATGAAAGTTAGCATTTTTGCAAGAATGCATTTGATGCCAATAAATAGATGGCAAGCCATGTATGCATTATTTTCAGTGCAAAGAAAGATGAATTACTGGGGAAAAAAATAAAGGAAAACCATAAAAAAACCTAATGCCAGTGAGAAAAAACAAACAAACAAAAAAAAACAACTCATGAAATATGAAGAACCTATATGTCCTATAAAGGAACACAGTGCTAATCTTTTGTCTGTCTATACCAACTGTGAGTGTGTATCTGCCTGTCATGTAAACAATTTAAACATGTAAACAATTTAAAGAAAAGGAGAAGTGCCTTATTTCTAGTATTTTGTGTTTTCTGCGGTTTATTCTGTAATCTACTCCTTGTCATTGCTTTGGCTTTCTACATTGTTTCTCTTTTCTGTGAAAATGCAGTTCTCTGAAGTTGGCATTCCTTTCTCTTGCTTTCATTCCTAAAGAATATGAATTCTCCTTGCACCTACTGTCACATCGTTGAACAGTCATTGTATGCAATGATGTGATCAAAACTGGATCTGAGTTGGCTTTCCCAGGCCAGTCTCTATTCTTGTCCCTTTCTTCTGTGTGTTGGTGCCATCTGCCTGACATCTGGAGCTCAGCATTGGGGACAGAGTCCTGAACTATATCCATGTCCCTAACACTGATTCATGTTGTGATCTTCAGAGACAACAGGACAAAGCGAAAGCTGTTCATTCAATAAATAATTCAAGCATTCAGACTAAAATTCAAGCACTCATGGACCTGTGGAAAAATAACCTATACACTATTGCACCAGAAAATTGAAAAGTGCTGCATTTGTTTAAAGAAACAGAGGCAAATTTTGTATTTGTGTGCTGGCAATCTCGGTTATTCTCCAGCTGCTGTGAGTAGGAAGTTGGTTCTGTTGCTAGGATAGTCCTTGAAACATATTTATTTATGTCTAGGATTCTTATTTTTGCATGATGAAGTTACCTTTCCTGCTATGAAATTTAAATACTACATGAAAATATTAGAGGTAAGTTTCTGTGAAAGGGAAAACATTCTTATCCCCATTTTCAGCTCTTTCTCCATCTCTATCTCTATTCCTGTCCCGATTCTCATTTCCATCCCCACTCCCCATCCTCCAGAATGTGATTATTCACTCTTCTTTCACTTCTTTCCCTCTCCTCTTCTCCCTTCTAGATGTAGCTGCATCCTTTTTAAACTGATGTTGTGTCTGTGTTGCTTTTTTAACTGTTATTTATCAGTCCAGCACATAAAACAGCTTGGATTTAGCAGTTCTCAAAGACATTCTTTTTAGAAAGGTCTTACTCTTATAAAATATAAACTATACCAAAGCTAATAAGACCCCTGAGAATAATGGACCTGCAGAAGCAGGTTGCCTCAACATAGATTTTACAAGGAGTCTAAGAGTCATAACAAAACTGAAGAATCACAGATGGAAAAGGCCAGACTAGAACTCCTGAACAGGACCAACTTCCTCCATATATGGATCTCTGTAGTTTGTTGTTAAAATTTTCAGTTCTGAAATTTTATGCCAAGTAGTTACAAATTTGTTATGTGTTATTTGTTATGTTCTTCCCAGGAGTACAGAAGGAGTAGACATCAAACTGTTCCAGAAATGCTTCTAAGATTTCTGCCAGAATGTCTTTTTCATAGAAAAGAATTTCAGACATGTAGGTCAGATGGGATCTGATCACACCTTGTATCTTATATTATTTGTGGTGGAGAAGACACTTGCCTATGCCTGCAGGTCATTACAGAAGGGGCCAAAGACAGCACTGACAGCTCTTTCAAAGGAGCAGAGATTGCAGGTGCCAGCTTGTCCTTGCTGTGGTGAATGGCTTGTTGCTAAATAAGGCTCCAGAGGTCACTTACAGTTTGCCCACAAACTATGTGCTGTTAGAAAATTGTTTTATCTGTAATCTAAGCCATTTTCATATTTACGCTTCAAATCAAGACTTCATAGATGATGGACTTTTTTTTTGTTAGAAAAGCTTAAATTGTGAAAAGTGCATTTTGGCTTAGAATCAACTTAAAAAGTTTACTCTCAGATTTAAAACAAAGATGAGTCTTCTTTCTTTACAATAAAGCCCTACATATATGCGCAGGTATGTGTATATGTGTATATATATGCATATATATAGAAATATACAATAGACAAAGCCCAGGACTGGAGAATTTATTCAGTGAAGTTTTATTTATGTCAGTCACTGAAGGAAAATTTCAGTTTCCAATATAAAATAAAATAGAGACAAAGTCAAAGACACAGGGCATTTACAAAATTGGCTGTATTATGAGCAAGCAAATAGGAGAAGAGAAACTTGATGCTATATTCTAAATCAGAGAATTCGGAGAAATGCCTGCAGATAGTCATGCCCTAATTTATCTGGAGGAATGAAAACATGACTCAAAAAGTAGGAAAAAAAAATCTTCTGATGAGACAATCGTATTTAAAGTATTAATTGCCTGGAGAAAATGAAGATTTTTTTTATTTCTCCCCATGCTTTTACCCCTGACTGATAATGACATGAAGAAAGTAAGAAAAAAAGAAACAAAAACCTTCTTGCATAAAGATGAACTGCAAAAAGTATTAAAAAAAACAGATATTTAAAATGTTGAGGATGTGGAAGGTTGATCTCTTTGCCAGCTTTACATAGAATTTGGCCTTAGGAGGCATGTGGAAAACAGTCCTCAAATGTTATCCTGGCATTGTTGTTTTTTTTTTTCTGTCACTATCGGACAGAAGTATTCTTCTCCAAGTTCTTAATCAAGGCCATGACGTCACCTGCAGTGACTGAGACTTGATTGCAAACATCTGTGGAACGTGAAATGTGTGATCTTAAGGGTGTATATTTATGAATACAGGCATGGATGTTCTCAACATATGTCCTATATCCAAAGGACATCTGTGATGAATATCTCCCAGGTGATAATCGTATCAAGAACCCTCTGCTCTGAAAGGAACAGCTTCATCATTGAAGCTAAAGAATACAAATGCTGGTAATAATACCTAATGCTGATGTAGCACCTTTCTTTCAAATACTCCAGGTATTTTATTAAAGTTAGTGAGCTTCTCTGCAAAAGATGAAAATATATATATATTTCCCAAGGAAAAAAAATTATACTGAGGAATGGTATTGCATCTTCAGATAGAATTAGTTGAATAAAGGAATTATACCAACCCTGAATCTGTGTCCAAGGTACTATTGACAGTGCTCCTTGAGAGCTCAAAGAAATTATAGTAAGATTGAAACAAATTATGAGATGAGACTGTATGATTTCTTTTTCTAGGCAAGTTCATATAATTCTATGTTTACTTAACAATATCAGTGTTATTTTTTTTTTTAAGAAAATCCTGATAATGCGACTTAAGTGCATTGCATAATCTCAACATTCATGATGGGAGAGCATAAAAAATCAGTTCATATAAACATTTTAGTTATAAAACTCTTTATTTCATTGGGAGTATGCTGGTTTTAGCTGATGAAAATAGCATTGCTGCAGATACATAGAGATAAAATGAGATTTTTGGAGCTATAATCTTACACCATTCTCCCTTTCCACAAAGCATTTAGAGTTTGTCATTTTTTAATATAGGGTATAGGACTGATCCAGACTGATCTGTTATAGTAAATGCAGAGACCCTGCAGTTTCAGCAGCAGAGGGGATACCATAGATTTCCCAGGAAAGACAAAGAGAAGATTTCCTTTTATCCTTCTTTTCTCTTTGCTTTCCTTCCTCACCTATCCTTCTCTATCTCTTTTTCACTTCCCCTCCATCCCTCTCCTTTTGTTTCCCCTTTCCATTTCCCATTTTCCCTTCTCCCTTTCCCTTTTCCTTCCCTTTTCTCCCTTCCTCTTCCACTTCATACTCAGTGACTTAAAATTTAATTTGATTGCTGGGTTGAAAGTTGAGTAAGCTATTTTGAGTTTTGTTTGTATCTGAATCACAACATCGCACTGACATCTGTCTGTGCTGTCTTCCACCTCTCAGTCCACTTCTGCTTTCTGCAGCTCTCTGGTCTTTTCTCCCCCTTTTCTGTGTCACAAGCCAGAACAAAAACAACCCAGCACAAAACAGTTTTTATCAGGGAAGCAATACTACCTAAACTGTTGCTACTGTGATATTTTCAGAGAGTTACCGATAGCTGAGATAGCTTGTCTCTGTCTGTGATTTCTTTCTATAGCGATTACCTCAGGAACCACCTAAGTTTAATATTTCTCCCACACTTATGCAACTTTATTTTTTCCCATCGTGGTCTTGAGGTTTTGGGGAGTTCTATTACTCACATCCTTGACAAAGAATGGTCTTAGTTCATTTTTCAGGAGATGAAATAGAAAAACTTACGTCCAGCCCCAGCCCACACACCATCCTTTTACAGTATTTTTCTTCTATCCAATTAGAGCTTGTAGAAAGCATAGGCCATTTGAGAAAGATAAGTTTGACTTACTTTCACAGGTAGCTAGGTGTTTAGATGGTAAATTCAGATGTGTGAAGATCCATGTTCAAGTCTTTCTCTGTTCTGATCCAGATCAGATACAAGTGTCACACGTTACAGGTGATGTTCTGATGATTAGATGATCGTCCTTTATTCCCTGCTTCTCTGCAATTTTCTATCTCCTCCTTCCTTGAACATAACTCTTCTACACAATGGTCAAATATCTGATGTCTGTAGTAATTTCAGAAAAATAAAGTTTTTATACCTTGTTCTTGTAGACATTGAATAGTAAGACATTTTCCTTTTTTTTTTTTTTATTTTACCAATCTATTTTTCATAGAATCACCAAAGTAGGAAAAGAACTCCAGGAACATCTATTCCAAACATTTTCTCGTAGGCAAGATTGAAGAAGTTCACAAAGGATTTTTCTGTTCTGCATCAAAAATAGTGCAGAAGTTTTATTCTGTTTATTTTAGAACTGACAGACTTGAACTTATATGCTCAACAGAGTATAATTTTGTGAACCTTTGTCTTATCTTCCAGACAGTGTAACTTTGATAAATGTTGAAGTTTCAAGGTTTACTGTTAGCTTCATTCTTTATTTCCTTGCAATATTTCAACCTTGGAGGTTTTCAGACAGAGCTTTTCAAAGGAGGAAAAAAAGCTCATTCAGTGTTTGAAAATATGAATAAAGTAGACATTTTCTACATAGTCTTTTCGTGAAAACACTATTAAATTATCCTGTGACTTCCTTTTACGGTTCCTGTTAGACTGTCCTACTCTTTTTAGGTGTTCGCCATCTTTTTCAACTGATTTCTTTTTTGTTTGTTATGTGAAAGAAATGGTTGGCATTCAAGATAATAGAAAACTTTTCAGAGCATGATCTCAGACTGTAGCTTTGCCAGAGTCCACTCTCTGAATGTCTTTTCAGTTCTACAGGCTTAGAGATTTCTGTTAACAGTTGCATAGAGATACAGCAAATATTGCTCCACTTGTGAAACTTTCCTTCTGGGTACTACTTAGCTTCCAGAAAGGGATTGGACCATGCCCACAGTTCATTAAAACTTCTTCACCATCAGCGGTGTCTCTGATGTATGCATCAGAGAGTCTCTATATGTACGCATCTTATTCTGTTGGGAACTGGTAATGTTCCACCCGGGACCAAGTTCTGAAAAGTAGCTGGACAGACACATAAATAAAAAGGTGCAGATGAGTGCTGAGATCTGAGACTAATATAACAAATAAAAAAATTATAGAAAAAACTTCAGTGAAAATCAGTGATTTTACAGTGAAAAATATTGTAAATAAGTCTCAGTGTCTGCACATATGTTAAACCAAGTGTGAAAGAACAAGAAACTAGTAATTATACATTTTTTTCAAAGATACATTCCATTTGTTTAAAATATTTCTCCCAATTTTTATAAAAAAGAAATATTTTCAAAACAGAAGGAAATACTTTATTTTGGTTTTACCTGAATTATTTACTTCTTATGCGCATGCCTGTGTAGAGAACAATTTGTAATTCACAAACTACAGATTGTACTTCCAATACAGATCTAAATTGGGATTTCAAAATGTTTGTGAGAAAACAAAGAAACACGAAATTGACCTGTTGATAAGAATATTTAAGAAAAGCAACAATGGACTGGATGACAATCTCCCGCAGTTCCTTTTTTGCTGACTATTTAGAAACTCGAGATACCAAGGTATAGAAGGAAAGCTATGAAACCTGCCTAAACACTAACAGGAACTTTGACAGAATGTATAACTACAGCTGCTACTATCTTTTTTTTTTTTTTTTTTTTTTTCAGAAATCTAAATGTTAACTTTTCATTCATTGCTTTATGTTTCGTGACTCTAAGCACTGCAAGTCATGTATTTACTCTTACAGACCTGAGCTAGCTGATATCTGTGTAGAAATTAATACTTGTGTCATGTTAGCACACAGACCAGTTCTCACTTGGAATTTCTCTGATCTCGTGTTTATGTCAAACAAAGTCCTTAGCTTACTACAACCAGAAGAAAAAGCAGAGAAAATCCTGCAAGAAAGTAATCAGAACGTTGCTGTCAAATCGAATTAATTTTATTAATAAGCTTATTTCCCTGCTGCTATCAAATATTGAGTAATGAAAGTCAAAGTTTAGATGCAATTTTCATCTGAAAGTTCCACAGTTCTGTGCCAATAAGTTTAACACAATTAAACATATTTATTTTTGCTCAGGTTGGTTTTATTAAGGGCTATTTACTTTTATGTCCAAATTATCCTCTAGGTACCTTGCAAATTTTAAGAGCAGCAATATTCAAATAAAAATTAAACATCATTAACCCTAATCTACTTATGAAGATGCCCTCAACAAGCTAACTACTGATTAACAACCTGACAGGCACTATTATGAACCCATATATTCTCATTTTCTGAAAGAGTCTTGAATAGTTTAGAATTTCTTCGATAAGCTACAAAGGAAGTCAGAAATTTGTCATTTCAGAGTCTTTTCCTGATACATCAGGAAATTTACAACATTTTGGTTTGTTAGAATTAGGGTAGTATGGTTATGTAGTGGTTGAACTTGATGATCTTTGAGGTCTTTTCCAACCTGAGTGATTCTATGATTCTGTGATACTATGATCATGGCTTTCTTTTGTAGTAAGTCAGTCCAAAGCTTTTTCCCACTGAAATTATTTAACAGACCTCAAAATGGGAGCTCAAGTGCTGTTGCAAATTGGGTGATACTTCAACACACTTAGGAACTGCAGGCAGTCTGTCCAAATCAACCGCTGTAATCACATCTAATGAAGATGTGGAGTTCATGAAGTAATTCAAAGGAAAAATTTCTTGTTCTAGGCAGACAGATCTAAAGCACCTTTTAGTATTAAATATGTATGTACATATATGTATAATATGAATTTTTATGTAGATATGTGTGCATACGCATATACAGAAAAGTGATAACAAGAAACCTGAAAATACTGAGTACATCGTATGCATATAACTGAAATTTATTTCACTTATGTCTGACTTTCTGGGTTAAGCAGTAAAGTCAAAACCAGAGATAGTGTAAGTAAGATCTTTCTTTCACATTATCACTTGTAAAAGGCTCTGAATGATGGAAAATAGTTACTGCACTGTCAATTCCTCTTCTCCTTTTAGCTGCTCATTTAAGTAATACTACATCTGTTTGTGCTTGCTACTTGAAAGAAGAGCACCTCTATTCTGCTTAGCCTCTTATTACTTTGCTGTATTTTGGTAGAGCTAATTTTCAAATGACAAGATTCACTGTGCTCGGTTCCACATAAATGTCCAGTAAGATATATCTTCTCCTTCTACCCTCTCCCTCAAACTTCATAAACTAAATGACAAACAGACAAAAAAATGGGTTGGATAAAGTATCTTCCATTATTTGAACAGAGGGAAAAGCGTTAGCAGAGTGAATGTGTGACTTCTTGGCACACACTGTCAAATCAAGAACTGTCTCTAATCTCCTGTTTTCCACATACCATAATTACAAGACCTTTGATTTAACTTTCTTTTATACTTTCTCAGTGCACCTGCTGTTTGATATCAGAGTTCACATTCTACAGAATGACAAAGTGAGCATACAAATGTGCAAGGTTGTGGATGTAACCAAGATAATTAACATGGCGAGGCATGCTCAGCATATTTTACTTTTTTTTTTAAAAGATAAGGTCTGTCTTGCCTTTGAATATAAGAAGAGGCACCATGTAGTATTCATACTGCAATTAACTGATGAATATATTCTCCCACAGTTTCTTATATGCCTAGAAACCTGCTATGACACAACCTAAATATGTATATTCAAAACAAGGAAGAGAAAAAAAAAAGACGAGGAGAATAAAAATAGAAATCAAAAAGGAGAGAAAATAGCTGATACATGTAAGTTACTGTATGTGTACTCGGAATTTATTCTCCTAACCTAGCTTGAAATCCTAGAGAAATTGGGTGCTTCAGTTAAAAGTCACCCTAGGCAGTTTCAACTCACATGATGATTATTTGCTCAGAAGTTCACTAAAGGTCTATTTGACTGTGTCAGTATTACAGAAGGTCATACTTTTTCGAAGATGAACTGATATTGAAACATTTCTACAATTTATTGGGCAGAAATAAGATCTCCATCAATATCAAACACATACTATTTTTTGACGTATTTCTCTTATTTTGTGTTGTTATTCCATTGTTATTTCCTGAAAATTTTACAAGAAAATGACACATTTTTCTCAATAATTGATTTCTTCATGCGCTCTATTACAGTACCTTAAAACTTGACAGATTGTAATATCATTCACAGTTTTTTAATTTTCTGGCATGAAAATCTATGTGTAAGCACAGCAATGGGTAATCAGAATTCTCAAAGTATCTGAAAACTTCAGTAGGCAATACGTACTTCTGGAAAATAAAGTGTTTAGTAATTTTCTGATTTAGATGCAGTTTGAAAACCTGATAAAACAATTAGAAAATTAAACCATAGTTCTTTTTGGGAAAAGCTTGGAGATCATATTAATCAAAAGTTGGCCCTATAAAAAATACTTCCCTCTTTGTTTAGTCTGTGTGAGTTATTGTAAGACAAACATTTATAAGTTGAAATATGAAGACTTATTTAGTTTGGCTCTGGAGGCTACTTCACTGAGCCTGAACAGAGTGACAAGAATTAAACATGGTTGCACGATAGCCTGGATAGACTTACTGTGAGAAAAAAAAAAATTATTATTATAAATATAAATAAATATGTATAATTATACATATGTAGTCCCAGTTCCAGAAAGTCTCAGATCCAGAAAACCTGGAAACATCTCTGTACTATAAACAAAATAATGTTTTGTTGGGTGGGAGAGGAATTAGACAGGGAAAAGAAAAACTGAGTTCTACTGGTACTCTATCAGAAGATAGTATTTCATTTATATATTGGAAGTTTTAGAACCACTGTCTGATTTAAATATTTTTTTCCAAACAATCTTGTTAGTTGAGCTTGTTATTAATGATTATTATCTGGAAAAAAATACATGAAAATTAAAGGAAAGCTTACTTTCCTTAAAGAAACTAATGAAACAAATAGATGTTCAGAAAACTTTAGAAATTTGCCTTGCATTTAGTACAACATCCCTTCAAAATCTTCTTATGCATTACTGGCTACACTTTTAGCATTAATATAGAAAGCATATTTAAAGAATTATAAGTGAATATGGTTGGCAGAACTTTTATATTAAATAACCATAACATACAGGTTTCCACAGAAAAAAAAGTAATAATAATAAACTGCATTTGTGGCTATGTATTAAAGAATTCTGCCTTTGGCATAATTTTTTCTTTATTGTAGAAACTCTGGATCAAGGGACACGCAAATCCCATGGAGTACAGTTTTGCAAATGTTTTTTTTTATGTTTGGATTGAGATAAAGGAAAGAAAAAAATAATGTGAATGAACACATTGTTAAAGAAGGGAAAGTGCATACTATTGTGGTACAGAAATTAGGATGCAGACATTAAAGGAAAAATCAACATGAAACAAAGAAATTATGTTTTTCACCTAAAACATGTCTGTGGAGCTCATTACCACAGGATATCTACAGGACAAGAGATTAGTGCCATTGAAGAGAAGATAAGGAGTGCGTATGAACTAGAAAATATTAGTAATTAGCAGTTTTGAAAGGAGAATTAACCCAGTTATATAGAATTTAAAACAAAGCCGTAGATTGAAAGGAAACATTTCTTGGTGACGATTATCCTTAAATTGTCTATTACAGATTTGTTTTTGCGTTGTTGTTTTAGACTGTTTTCTGAAAATTTTTAGTTACACGGCAAGTTAATGGACAGTATGAAACTACAGATTTTATCTGAAATGGTGTGCTGATGTTATAACAAAATTCCATATTCTAATAATTTACTAGTAAATGACTGAAATTCTGAACTGTAAAGAATTTATAAGCACTATTTTTTATTTTTTTTATTTGTGTGTGTGTGTGTGTGTGTGTGTGTGTGTGTGTGTGTGTTGTTTTCCTATTTTTAAATTGCATCAAAGCTGTTCATACCGCCTATGCTGTGGTTTATACCACTTTTGTTAGTCTACCTACATAGCCTAAGACCCTTCAACCACTGTCTGCAGAAGTTGTAATGCCTGTCTCGCACTCCTCCGTTTTCAATAGAACTCTAGAATAGAAAATGCAAGGTCTTGTGTGCAATAGTAGCACGATACTTTTTGGCATTATTTTCTATTGCTGTTCCTTATTAGTCATAGTGTTTTGTTTGTTTTTCTGCTACTATTTAAAACTCAGTTTGCAAAATTGAGAAAAAGCACAATCAGTGAAACAAGCTGTGAAGAAAGATGCCAAGAAAGATCTGCATTCATTTTGAAGTTTTTAACAGAACTGAGAAAATTTCTTTGTTACATGTCACTACAAAGAATTTATGCATATTTAATGTTATAAATCATAAAATCATGTAGGTTGAAAATAACCGTCAAGATCAAGTCCAAACATCAACCTGATCTACCAAGTCTCGTCATAAAAGCACATATCTGATCCCTCTTATAAATAACACCTGCAATTCCTGATGTAAGCTTTATATACATCTTGTCTTTCAGCCATTAGAAGCATAAGGCTTCAGGCTTCAGGCTCCATCTCATGCTTTACTTAATCAGAATAGCAAGGCTTTTTTTTTTTTTTTTTCTCTTTCTTTTTACTTCCTATGGAGTTCTTTTTTATTTCTACAGAAAAGATCAATCAATTGGCATTTAATTACTCTTGATACTGATACCATATCATTCTGTAAAAATGAAAAAGAAAAAAAAGCTCAAAAATACAACAGCTTTTAACAAGGCCATAAGTCTTCTTGTTCAATTAGTTCCATAGAGATAATGGCTGATGAGAGCAGGAAATGTTTGGGCAAGAGAATAGCTTCAGGGTGTTATTCATTTGAATAGAGTACAGGGTATGTATAGAGCTATCTACATATTCCTTTCAGGGCTCTTTCTTTTTTCTTTTTGAAGATTAAAACGTGCTTTGCTTTGAAATTTGTCAAGACAAGCATCTTCCAGGGGCTGTGGACTTTATCAAAAAAGTCAAGAAATCCCTACATATTTTATTTGCATTTTGTTATATGAGTTGCAGATTCTACTGGCCCTGTCTGTTTTCATTTACACTTTTTCCTACACTTCAGAAAACTATGCTGTCAAAACATATCTCCTTTCTCAGTAGGCTTATGGGGTAATTCAGTTATGAACAGATATCAAGAGTATTCTAGTCCAATTTCCTGTTCAGTTTGCAATGGTATTGGACCAGTTTTTATCCATCCATGTCTTGAAAATCTCAGAGAATGTAGACTGTAGTTCTAGTAGCAATTCATGCTATGGCTTTACAGTCATCATAGACTCAATATTTACCTCAGCGTATCCAGTCTGAACATCTTATGTTTCAGCATGTGCCCACTGTCTTTTCCATGCCATGAAGAGCATGGATTCAACCTCTTAATAATTTATCCTAGGCACTGGAGGCTGCTGCTTTTTTTCTTTAAGGCCATCTCTCCACTAGGCTTACTAAGCCCAGCTCCCTCAATCTTTCCACACAAGGCAAGAACTTCAGCCCCCACCCTTTCTCTGGCTTCCTATGAACTCTCTCCAGTTTATCAAAGAAGTTTTTCTTGTACCAGGGGTGCAAAACAAGGCACAGTATCCAGCTGTTATTTAACAAGTGCTGAGTTAATAATTCATTACCATAAGGAAACTAGTGTAGTTTCAGTAAGAAAGAGGTGACACTACTTGTCTCTTCACTCAGATAATTACATATTTGAGGATTAGCCTGGTTTACAGTAAAACAGCTGCATGTTTTTGATTCTTAATATACTAGGACAAGGTCTTCATGTCCTTTCATGGAAAATTTCAAACCTGTGGATTAGAGCTATCTGACTTTTTTTAAGAAAGAAAACTAAACCTTGAAATATTGAATTTATTCTCTCCGATAATCAATATAATCTAATGTTCATTAAAAATTGTCTACATAAATAAGCAGAGATAAAAGAATTCCATTTAAAATATTTACCCTCAGCTGGACCAGGGCTCTCAAATCTTTGTGATATCTTGAAAACTTTCCCATCTATTTCCTCACTGTCTCTCTCTCACTCCTTCTTTTTTCTTTTCTTTTCTTTTCTTTTCTTTTCTTTTCTTTTCTTTTCTTTTCTTTTCTTTTCTTTTCTTTTCTTTTCTTTTCTTTTCTTTTCTTTTCTTTTCTTTTCTTTTCTTTTCTTTTCTTTTCTTTTCTTTTCTCTTCTCTTCTCTTCTCTTCTCTTCTTTTCTCTTCTTTTCTCTTCTTTTCCTTTTTTTCTATTTTTATTGGGACATAGAAGTCCATGTATTTGGAAACAAGCCAAAATTTTCAGAAGGGGTACATGTATGTTTTTCACCACCCTCTTAACCTCATGAAACAGAATTTTAAAGAAAGGGCACATTGCTTTCATGAGGTAAAATAACAAATGTGTACACTAGGGTTTGAATTTTTGCTTAAGAGTTTTTGCTATTATTGTTTAGGAATATTATTTTTTAATCTATGAGATAAAAATTATTAAGCTTTATGCTGTTTTCTTTTTAGCAAAGTCAGAGATATAATTAGCAGAAAGTGAAAAAAAAGTTTTTTTTCTTCACTCAAGGAAATGAATGAAATAGAAACAATTAGAGTGTGGGATCAATTTCACTTTGCATCATTTTTAACATTAGCAGTAATCTAATGGTTTGCTCTCGATTTAACATTCAAGATGGAGATTTCTGCCATGGTCAGAATAAGTTTATTAGGACATTATTGAAAATATAAAAATGGTCATTTATAGTAAGAGGAACAAATGCTAATTATAATCATTTGACAAAATAATAATAATAAAGCATTTATACATTTTCCTTTCTTCAGAATGCATATTTAATATATTTTCTATTTATTAAATAATCTACAGGACACATTTCACTTTTATTCAATAAATACTGAAGATGCATGTTTACTATTTTAAACCTTTAAAAATAAGCCAATGAATTTGAATTTAGAGACAATTAAATACTTGGAAGAATCAGGCTTCTATTTAGCCATAATAAGATAATCATCTGTATAACTGATGTAGCCAAAAACATGTATTAAATATTGCACTTTAGAATTGATGTTTTTACATATTTTTTAACATTTTTTAATATCCACAGAGCATGCCAAACCTGCATTTTAAATCTAATAAGGAGAGCTTGGGCATCCACTTCTTCATTTTGGTTCTTCTGTGCAATCAGAATACAAAGCAGATAGGAAATGTTTGAACTGATCTTATCATGACAGCTGTTTAAAAGTACAAGATATATAGTTGTGACATTAGTTATAATACACACAGAATAATCACAAAAGCTATTGTAAAATATTTACCAATCCTGCACGACAAATTAATTCCCTAAGATACAACTGAACATTTAAAGGTAGGTCTATTATTTGATAGCCAAAAATATAATTCTCAGTTTCCAAAACAATTTTCTTTTTATGTTTGACTCAGGAAGAACTATCTGTAAATCTAAATCACTATCAAGGAATATATGACTTTTATAATTTTTACCATGAAAAGATACATATCTTCATTTTAAACCAAATGTGAACATCAAGTCTCTGATGTACTTTTGCAGCCTATTCTACACAATTGATGTTCAGATTAAGTGGTGAGCCATATGAGTCCTGAATTAGCTATGCTATATATCACTACAGCTAAAAGAATACTAAATATTTTAAGATCTTCCTGGATAGTTACTGTTAAAAAAGGATCAACACACTTCTCTTAATGAAATCAGTGTTCTAATTTTGGTTTTCTTAATTAGATATTAAAAAAGAAGATTTGCTCATAATTTAGATGGCTGCTTCTCGCAAGGATTCTTCTGATTACATAATGAAAACTTTTATTATATACATAACTGATTTTCACTGCTGAATAAAATAAAGTTCTGGAGCATCCATTACCCATGTAAATTTGTACTTGCTTTCACAGCTGATCTTCTAGCCATAGTCCTTGCAAATTAGTAAAAGTTGCAGACATTCTTACCAATATAATTTTTGCAATTGAAAATTTCTTTGTTTCAGTTCAAAAAGGCAAGAGATATGACTCTGATTAGAAAGGTGTTCAATTCTGTGGAATTTGTGCAGTCTTGCCAATATATGATTTATATATTATAATTTCTTCAACTTTGTTTACAACTTCACAGTTGTCCTCTAATTCTTACAATTTATTTGATTTCTATTAAAATTAAAAACAAACTTTGAATTTTCACAAATTAAAATGCATTCCAACACTGTGTTATCTTTTTAGAGACATCTGCCTACTTTTTAACCATCTCCATACTTTCTAATCTCCACTGATACTTCTGTTCCACTAAAAAACAAATGTCTTTCAAAATTGGTCAGAATATTTCAATTGCAATAATTTTCAGTGAAATACATGTTCATAGGGGAAAAGCAAGCATTTCAATGTAATCATTTCTTATAAGAGTTGAAACAATAATAATCTGATCTTATATTATTAACTAATTGCCTATTCTGAAATTTTTACTTCCTAAATCTCAAAAGGAGAAAGAACAAATGAAGATTAGAAGGAAAAGGATAGTTATTCTCATCATCACTTACTAGAAATATTACTACTGAAAAAAAATTCCTTTGGATGGCTGGGATGAATAACATTTTTAGAACCATTAGTCCTCAAAAAAACCTTACTTTTTTGGCATGGGAAAATATCTTGAATTCTTAGACAAAAGTTTTGGACAACATATATAATTTGGTAGACCAAGTTCACTGAAGACACTTCCAAATCTCTGCTCAAATTTTCATTAATTACCACCCAGAGACCCAGATGGCTGTATATATTTTGATTCACAGTTTTATTTATTTGAGCACTGTGAAGCAAGGAAATGGAAAGCAAAGCAAATCCAAAACAAAAACCAGAAAAATGCTCCCACAAGCCAGAAGTTTGTAAAGAAATTATACAATTATCTACTTTGCTGGAAGACAGCACAAAAAAACTACATATTTACTGAAAGCAATTATTTGTTTGTTATTAGTGATTAATCAGAACTGGATAAACTGGCATATTTTCTTGGTTCAGCTTGTAATAGTAAGTACTCTTTGTAAATTGAGACTTATGAACTAACTACCAGTTCCAGTAGAAACATTTACTAGTGCAGTTCTTTCCAAAACACATTTTTCCTCTTACTGTGCATTAATGGCTTAATCCCACAGTTCTGTTCGGTTCCTGCGCACCGATTTTGTTTAGATGAGCACCACATCAAACCCAGGTAGCTGCTGGCTGTGATTCATCTACACAGGGCGTTTTCCATCTTTCTTTAATGAGTCTGAATATTTGAGCTCTAGTTATACAAAGCTCCTATGCATTACAATTGTACCTTGCAAATCACATTCTACAGAAGAGCAAGCAATGTTCTGAGATTTTTCACAGATGAAAATCACCCTTCCTTCATTGTTTGTGCTATGCCAAAATGTTGGAAAAATGTACACCAAGTCAGAATTCTTCAATCGTGTAATGTAATGTATTTCAAGATACTAAAAGGGAGTTTTAAGACACAGAAGCAGTAACTTTTTCTTACATAATCAGGATTAAATTATTTCACTAAGATAAGCACATTCCAAGATTATTATAGTCTTAACATTAAGTGCAACAGCTTGTCTAGACTCAGACTGGCTAGTTACTTTTATGTTCGTATTTCATAACTGATAGTCATCACTATATCATAGGTCATCATGTGTAAATTCTGAAATGTGCTGAAAATTACGACTTAATGTAAAATTTGTGACCTTCATATTGGATTTCAAAATCTTGCTATGAAAAGGTATGTTTATAGAAAATAGATTTGGGAATCCTTTTGGGGAATGGAAGACACTTGCACTTTAGATTTGAAAGAGTTTAATGTTCTATATAAAGGCCTTTAGTAAAGAGTACCATCTTTAAATAATTACTGCATCTCCATGAATCCTTAAAACATTTATGACATGAGAATTGATGCATAGAACTTGTGCAGAGTGAAAACTTGGGTGTACATTCAAAATTAATATGTCAAAAATTCAATCAGAGACAATACAAATAATTTAAAAAAATTCAGAGGCTTAGTTCACAGTGTAACAGGTTCACAAAATGTATCTTTATGTGTGAACTGAACAAAATCATATCATTGAAATAAAAGGTAGAAGAATGAAAGAATAGTTCAGCAATGTAAAATCAAAACATTCTATTCTATTCTGTTCTATTCTATTCTATTCTATTCTATTCTATTCTATTCTATTCTAAATTTTGATCATCACATAAAATTTTTAATTGTTACAGGAAAGAAAAAATCATATATAAGACATGCAACTTGAAGGCACTGAAAGTAGAAGCATGATGAAACAGGTCTATCATATTTCAAAAGCTGAGCAGATTCCTTGGAAAGGTGAATGTTACACTCGTTAATTTTCATATAGTTCTGGGGACTTGTGTGAAAAGTGGAAAAGAATCAGCAGGCAAAATTCAGGAGTGACCCTAAGTCCGTCCAGAGTCTCATAACCTCCATTTCCATTTCTTGCAGAAAACAAGCACCTTTACTCCTGGAATCTCCCACATAAGAAATGTCTCTTGCTCTTTTTTTTTTTTTTTTTTTATCTGATAACTAAGATGTCAGGGTTAGAATAACATCCCTTCAGGGAAGAGAGGAACTTGAAACTGGGAACTTGAAACAATGATAGTGACTTGCCTGTGGTGTTGTTTAGGACTGACTGAAGGTAGAGAAGGAAAAAGACACAATGTCATCATGATTTTTATTGTAGCTTACAGTCACAAAAGCCAAATTAGTCCCAGCTTTGAAAATATGTGGAAATAAAAAAAAAATATGCAGTTGTTCTAAGGATTTAGGTAGCCGTATGTACACTCAGGAAGAGAAATTTGGATACTGCAAGTTTCACATGCATGTTCTGTATTGTTTCTCAAAGATCTAATCCCTGTGTTTGATATGACAAAGTAGAATGTCTGTGACTGAACACAGAACTGAAATAAGATATATCAAGCTTAGTGATTTCCCCATTTAATCATTCTTTTTCTTTTCCAGACATACTCCAGTTTGAAAGTGTTCCTCTACAGTGTCTCTGTGGTATGCCTGATTTTGCAATTCACAATTCACTTGTGAAGTAAATACCAAGAACTTTCATACTGAGCTTAAAAACATTTACCTGGCTTTGTTGCTCTTCTGCACTGCTCCATCTATGTATTCTAACCTACACCCACTAATTCCACAGATGTGAAGAGTTTGATCTTCATTTCCATTCAGTCTGCTCCCAATCTCTGCAGAGCAGGAATCACTCAAGGATGACTGTGATTTTGTGACTTCTGTGACTTTCACGAAATGGGGACTTGCCTATTGAGAATTAAACCAAGTTTGTTTAAAATGACTGTCATGGTTTTATGATTTTTTGGTATTGGTATTGCACATCATAACATCATGTAGTGCATTAGGAGTTAAAGAGTTAATGCTCCAGCTCGATGGATCACTGATAGTTATGGGTATACCTCTCTCAGAAGAGAAGAACTATGTACCCCAGGGTACCTTGCCATGCTTTGTTTTTTTACGTTTTTCCTCTCTTAGGGAAAGATAAAACTGCATGTCACGAGACACTCTCTTTCCTTTGGGGTTCGACCCAGCAGTGGGTGCTCGCAAGCTGTCTTGCCTTCACTGCTAAGTGTAAGGCCTTTGATTTTACCAGACACTCTCTCTTTTATTTGGTTTATTATTTTAAATTCCAATTATATTGTATTATATTTTGCCACTTTGCATCTGATATCTTATTTAGTAAATTAGTTTTCCTCCTCAGATTGCTGTTGCTTTTTTTTTTTTATAGGCCTGTGTGTCCCCCACCCCAATTGTCATGGAACGAAGACGAACCAGCCCGTAAACCATTGGCAATGACTAAACACTTTTTCTTATAGTCCTGTGACTAAATTCATGCTTGGGACTTTCAATATAAATATATATACCTTGGAGACATTGGAATCTTATGTTTTTCCTTCCCAGGAAAACAACTTCTGTTTAAGATCTTATAATCGCTACATTTGCTTTAAGACTTTCTGTCATTTTACCTTTTGATCACTTAATGACTCATTTAAACTTTTAAATGAAATCGTTTCTTTTTTCTTTCATATAGAGACAGAAAGGAAAAGGATGAAGAGTTGGCCTCTCTGTATCAAACTCTTTTGCCTTCACATTTTTTTTTCTACTTTTTGATCTTTCTTTGTCAGCAGACATGCCTTTGATTAATTGCTTTGGCCTGTCTACTCCTACAGTGAGTAATATTTGCATAAAAAAAGGAAAAATAAAAATCACAATTTATAAGAAAACAGGTTTCTAAATGAGTATTATTTTTTCTTGCATATGTAAATGATAACCTAAAGTGATGAGTTGAATTGTGTGTTTCATAGTTGGCAACATTTGTGGTTATTTTAAATAGCTTCTTAAAATAATCACTCACTTAAGGAAACATAATAAGAAAAATATTTGTAGACAGTGTAGCACAGTAAAGAGGTGAAAAACTTATTGTATAACCTACAAACCAGATAGTCTCTGCTGTAACTCTCCAGAGAGAATTCCCCCTTGCTGTTTTCTATTTTACTACAATAAGATTATATGGAGATTCAGTATACAGGCTTCTCCAGTCTCTTTGTTATTCTCCCTCTGGGGTTGTCACTCATGTCAGTATTTTTAAATCATTGCAGACATATTTGGGTATAGTTGGATTTGTATACATATATCTGTGTTTATATACAGAGAGAGACAATCTTGAGTACAGATATTAAAGACTAGAGAAAACATAATTTTGAAACCATATGTTTTTCTTCTTTTTTCTTCTTTTAGGTATTTTTAAATGATGAAATTCATCCTGCTTAGAGGTCCTTGCTGAGAAGAGGAAGTCACAACCAAAGAACAGTAAATCATCTCTCTGTCCGATGTCATAGAGCTACACCAGAGGACAATCTATCTCCATAAAAGTGTAAGTCATACAGGTGCAATTCTTTCCTTGTCTTGACCCTACTACAGTATGGAGAGCAATGTCAGAGATTGAGTACAACTCTCTTTGAAGTCCTAGTGAGCAACGTATTCTGACAGAAATGAGTACTCTCATATTAGCATTCGACAGAACAGGATTCAAATTTAAGAGAATCAGACAAGAGTCAAAATACACAAAATTATAAAATAAAATCAATAACAATAAAACTCCCTCAAATAAAAAGATTTTCTCTCCAGGAAATCTGTTCATGGAAAAATGGACAGAATTACTCAGAAAAGGTAGCCAGTGTTTTCTTTACTACTATATGGTTTCATTGCAGCCTCTCAAAAAACAGTTATTCTTATTGATAAAAAACATTAATGTGTTATGAATAGTAAATATGAGTTCATGAGGTTAGAGAAATCAAAAATATTTTAAATGGCAGATTTAGAATCGTAAGTTTTATTATGGGTCTCTATATCTGGTTAGGCATTTATACTACTAACTACCTTTGGTTCCAGAAATGACTCATCTGAAAGGCTAAGCTCAAGACTTAAGCCAAATCTTTGATGTAAAGAAAAATCAGATATTATTGTTGTTGTTGTTGTTGTTGTTATTATTATTACTCTTATTGCTATGCTGAGGAAAAAAGTCAGATATATATCTTGGTTGAGATACTCGTTGAAGACAAAAAAATTAACTAAAATGCAAATATCAGTGTTGATTACTAGAAAAAAAACTGATTCAGTCTCAGGGTTAAATTTAGCAACAAACTCGCACAACTATCTGAAGATCTGGAATACAGTTATAATTAAGACTTCAAAACATTGTTTTCATTACATTCAGAGCTTAAATTGTGTAACTTATTTGCATCTGAGATAAAAAGAGGTGCATATTTTTATGTTGAAAATAGATTAGTAGAAGGACAAGCTCATTCCCAATAGCAAATATTACTAACTCCAATTCCAGTTATGAAACACTGAATTGTTTTATAAGTCTCCCACTTATCTTTCCTAATATTTCCCACGTATCTTTCCTAATACGCTTCCAACATTAATCCTCCAGTGTTTATTGTAACTTTACATTCCAGAGTTTATGTTAGAATGGATGAACTAGGAAAGTCTCAATTAGAATTAAGCTTAGATTAGAAATATCTGTCATGAGACTTGGAGTTCATGTAGTTGTAAAATTGTGTATATTTTTATTTTTTTATTTTTTTATTTTTAGATGCTAGAGATTCCTACCATTTAGATGAGCTTCCAAGTCTTAGACTTTCTGTACTTCTCACTGTCAACTACTTTTAAAGTTTTTCTTGTGTGTTCTAATATTCAGAGAACATCTGGGCTCACATTTTCAACAGGAACAAGGTCCTACTGCACTGAAGATTTTGCATTTTAGAATATTTCATAGGACAAAAAAAAATTTAAAACAAATAATATCAGAAAACTTAAATTTTTGTCATTTTTTATGTTGTAATGTTAGACTACATGATTATTCTATTATGACACCCTAAATATTTTCCACACTTTCAAAAGTACAGGCAGGACTTGAGTTAGTCATTTTCCATGTGTCTCCACACACCAGCTCTGTGCAGAGCAAAACAGTTGATGAATTTTCTTCACTGACTTCAGTTTCCATATTTCATCCTCAAATTTTTGGGGAAGTATAGATAAATGAGCTAGCCAGAGATCTTCTGCTTTGAATTTTTTACTTCATTGTCTAGTCGTTGTTTGCCTGTTTTGACATAAAAAAAAAACATGGAGTGAAATGGGAACTGGAATCCAGGTTCCATAAATGCATACTGCCATTCAAATGCAAAGCCCATAGAAACAAGAAATCTAGGGAAGAAAAAAAAGCATTAAAATGCACAAGTTGTAATCCTCCATTCTCACTTAATAGTCTGTCCTAGGAAATACGCCTTAGAAAGAGCTTTCTATCTCTAGATGTACTTCCTAGTTTTAAGGGTATAGTACATAAATGCCAATTTCTATTTCTTCCAGATCTATCGGTAAATATCCAATTCCCTTTTTATTGTATCTGAACTTCCATGTTGGTCTATCATTTCTTCTTTATGGAGTTCAATATCTGGTCACTGGAAGTTGATTTTTTCTGCAATCCAAGTTAATAAAAATAAAATATCATTCAGCTGCTCTTGTATCTCAACTGCTTCACACTTTTGGCATTCTTGAAGAAAAATAAAATTAAAAACAATACTCTTTGTTTTTCTTATATTTTTCACAGCTTTTGTTTGAACAAACTCCAGTATTAAATACTGAAAATATGTGACTTAAAAGAGGATAAAAGAAAATTAATTCACCAGAGGGCTTTACAGGAGCATAAGACTAAAAATGAAGGAGCAACCACTGAAATATTAGAATGGGCTAATCAGTGCTCTTTCTTGGAATCATTTGAAACCTACTTTAAACTGCATTTTCTCCATCAACTCTGCAGTCGTGCAGAAATGGGCCTGGAAGTCCTGGTGAACATCAGCTTGAAGAAGAAAAAGCAACATAACCTTGGTATTGTGAAGGATAATTGTATCCTGGGCTGCTGTAAGCCAAATATCACCAGCAGGTCAAGAGAGACAGTCCCCTTAGCCACACTGATATCCCTTGAGGCCACACCTGCAGTCTTCTGTCCTGTTCTGGGTCCCGCTGTACAAGAGAAACAGACATTCAGGAAATGCTTCAACAAAGTGCTGCTATTATGATGAAGAAACTGGAGTACCTATCCAATGAGGAGATGCTCAGATCCCTTGGAGTGCTCAGCCTGGAGAAAAGGCTCAGGGGAATCTCATCAATGCCCTCCTCAAGGGAGGGTGCAAGGAGGATGAAGCCATGTTCTTGTCAGTGGTGCCCAGTGCCAGGAATATCAGGAAAGATCTGTCCTGTGCAAATGATGGAGCACTGGCAGAGGCTGCCCATAGAGGTAGTGATGTCTTCACCTTGGGAATCTTCAAAAACCATGTGAGCATGGTCCCGGGGATCCTGCTGTGAGTGTCTCTGTTTGAGCAGGAGTGGGATTAGACAGATCCAGAGGTCCCTTCTGTTATCTGTGATCTTGGAATTCTTATAATTTAAAGGAATTACTGAATTAGACCTTTTGGATAGAAACAGACAACAACTAGCATGAGATTGGGCAGATAAATCATTTAAAGAACATTTCAGGGATTGCTTATTAGAATAAGTGAACACTGAACGAAAGTATCAAAGATTATGCAATTCGCAAATCTGTGAATTGTGCAAAGTGTTTCTGACGAGAGTGTAAATTCATCTGGCAGCTCACTTGACAGAGTCAATTGAAAAGATGTTAGGACCTTTTTCTTTTTTTAACATTTTTTTAAAATGGGTATATAAGAAACACTCAAAAAAGAAACACAATCAGGAAAAATACAAAAAAAATAAAAATACTGTGTTCAGCATTACTGATTTGATGATCATTTTCTAAATCATTTATCAGATATAAGTAAAATTTAAGATCTGATTTTTGAAGAAAGCAAGTAGTTGAAAGTGATATCTAATAAGCAAAACACCAAGACTTCCAAAGATCTATTTTAAACTCAACACATTTGAGTTTTCCATACCTGAAACACACTGGAAGGGTTTAGTTTTGTCCTACTGGCTGATAAATATCTTCCTAGTTATACTATGAAAAATATAGCAAAGTCAGTGCAGGAGATGGATGTGTTACTCTTCTACAAAACATTAACCTAACACTTGAGGATATTCAGTATGTTCTGTATGTTTCCTTGTAAGACAGATGAAATTTTAATGTTAAACTACTGTTTCCACTACCTTTCCTTCTTAGCTGATCTGTGAACTGCTTGTTATGATATGATGATTCTAGATGTCATTAGTTAAATCTATGATTTTTACTTACACTAGTTTTGAAAAACACTTTGTGGGTGGCATCTTTTTTGTTACTGAAGGAGAATAACAAGATGATACGCAATGAAAGGCAGACTTATGTACTGAACAGAAAGTTCTGTTAACAATTAATGAAGCCTCGCTTTCTATGAATTTGTGTCTTATGCTTGACTGCTTTTATAAATGAATTAAATTAAAGCTGCCGCTGGAATCAACATTCTCTTAGGCTTCTGCAAATGGTAGTTGGTGTAGATAAGGAGGAGTAATAACATTATAAATATCAGCAGTATAGAGGAGTTGAAGTCCTTATTTTTTTGACATTAAAAATTGCACATAGCCAAGACAGAAAAACCTAGACTGAAGATGAGATTCTCTCATATTTAATAAGGAATGAAGTCTACCTGAATCTTTCTCCAAAGCTAGGTAATTCATAATAGAGCACCTTCTGCATTGATTCTCCAGTGTCTTTTGTGCTGTGCTCATTCCCGATCTTTTCCTTCTGTGAGGATTTTTCCCTAGGATGCCTATATTTATGAGCTGTGTAGGCACACAACAGACTTGGGCATTAGTTCTGTTGAATTGGATTAAAAAAAATTGCTAAGAAATTACATTATTTTACACATGCATTCAGAAATAACAAGATCATATAGCTCTTAATTCCCATAGGAATCAAATTTACAAAATAATGTTGTAAATGAAGTAACCATCATCCGGAGAAGATACAAGTTTATAAATGATAGGAATGAGCAAGTATGTAGATTGTGGAAGCACCTATTAACTAGTTAAAATAAAGATTATATGATTCTGCTTTCAGTTCAGCTATTCATGTTATTCATGAACAAATAATATGCATTTTGGTAATATCCTTAATATATTGTATGTTGAAAATGAATAAATATACTTAAGTTTACAAGCAAATATCTCAAATTGTCTTAACAGAAGCCTTGGAAATTATATAAAATATACAACAAATAAACCTATTCTTTAAGTAGATTTACTGCAATTCCCTAGGCACTTTTATGTCCTCATTAGGGCTGGATACTGAAAATCCCTTGGTATGGCGGCATTAATTTTTTTTTTTTTTTTTTTGTGCAGTTTAATGATGATTATTTTTCACATAGAATTGGAAATGCCCCATTGTGAAGGAAGATTTGGATTATCCTTAGTCAGCTGTTTAACATGTGCCTTTTAGTCTTTCTCTAATAATAAAAGCCTCTAGCACTGAAACATGGAACTTCTCAGGTTGGAAAAGCATATTTTCTTTCCTGACGAATTCTTTGCCTCCTGTTTTGTTATGTTGGCCTATGATGACAGAGGTGGATATTGGTGGTATGGCAGTAGAGTCTGAACCTTCCCACCAAAATCCCATTATATTTCTGTTGCGGTGTGGCAGATGGCTTCTGACATAAAGGCATCTGAAAAGGAAGTGCGTAACAAAGGTGTGTTATTGAATTCCTTCATGCAGAAAAAATTACACCCATTAACATCCCTTGATGCTTGCTGAGTGTTAATGGTGATCAAACTGCGGCTGTTAGCACACCAAAGGTTGGACTGTATGGGCAACAATTACACCATCATAATCGTTGTAAAACTGTGAGTCACCTCTGATGGTGAAGATTTTTATGAGTGCGACATGCAATCTCTTGGTAATCACTGGCAAAAATTCATAGATAATATTGGTGACTATGTAGAAAAATAGTATTTTCTAGCTGAAAATCTGCTATATCAAATGGATATAAATATGAGATATTACTCTTGTAGAGAGCTACGTATTTCTAAAATAAACTTATTTTCTTTCTTCCAAGGTCTTTGCATTCTCCATTAATCATTTCTTTAGCTAAATCTTCCTGTTAGCAGTTATTTTGAGCTGTCATTGCATGCTCCTAGCAGTTTCTTTGAGTAGCTCATGCTTTTTTTTTTTTTTTTTTTTTTGACAGAGGTTAGCCTTAAGACAAAATCATTCATTCAAATCAATAACCATCATGTAACAACTGTTGACTAAGCCACTGCCTTCTCCTTCAGAACGTAAAATCACTGGGAGTGGTGTATAATTTTACAGTTTCATTTTATATCAGGATTCAACTGTTCAATCGTTCTCTGTCTCTCTTCACCTTGTTGTCTATCAATACAATCAATTATTTTCTTCCCTGAAAGTCTGTTCAGGCACTTAAGTCTACCCTGAGAGGTGGTGGGCTCACTGACCCTGGAGGTGTTCGAGGAATGTTTAGACATTGTGTTGCGGGACATGGTTTAGTGAGAACTACTGGTGATAGGTGAATGGTTGGACTGAAGGATGCTGAAGGTCTTTTCCAACTTTGGTTATTCTATGATTCTATGATTTCTGGACACAAGATGAAATTTCTATCTTCTATCTGATACAGATCAACATTTAGTTGATCTTATTTAAATTTACATCTGCTGATTTAC